>VZRX01008776.1:1386-59829 GCA_013398075.1 Notiomystis cincta | reverse complement strand
CTTCCTTCCTTCCTTCTTCCCCCTGTCTTTGAGCACCCAAGTTTTGCCCCTCTCATTTCCTCACATCTCACCACCTTTCTGCTGCTGAAATAGAGGACTGAGTGAGCACACCTAAGGCTCCACAGCCCAACTACACACTGCATGGCTCAGCATCCCTGAAAAGACCTGGAGCTGCATTCCTTGGGACTAGTGATGCCTGTTGTTTTGGAAAGCAAGACTTCAGAAATTTCCCAGGCTCGTCTAGAAAGGTGACTGGGAAGGAAGTGAAGAGATGAGGTCCTGCCTTGATTTGAACAACAGACCTAAGCCCTGGAACAAGGCACCACTGATGTGCAGCTGTCACCAGGGTAATGTTGCCAGAGGGCAGGGAGAAATCATTTTGCTGCAGTGAGAAATGCTCATCACTTGCTGTCTGAAGAAAATGCTGAAAGATTTTGACACAGCTACCTTGCTATTTGCATAAGCACTTCAAGCAGGTGCTGACAGGGTTGAAGGCATGGGCATGATTATTAAGTCCCTTTAACCAATTCTGCATCTTGTTGGAGGACTTTGGAGTTCAGATTTCATTACAGGAAGGATGTCCAACAACCTGTTTCTTGTTTGTACTGAGACTTCCCTATGCATCTTAATCAGGTAAACATCTGTTTCCACAGGCTGTCCTTTCATGTCTGGAAAAAAGCAGCTGGTGAGTTTAAATCAGCTTCACATTGTGTCAGAACAGAGGTGGCCTCTGCTCTAGCTTTTGAGAAACACTGATGAGCAATAATTTTCCAGATTTACTAGAATACTGAAAACATTCAAAGAGCTGAAATTGAATTTTCTACCCAAAGAGATGGAAGGCAGGGGTGGAGAGGAAACCCCAGTAAACTCATTTCCTTTGACAGAGTTTAAACTGTCACTTCAGATTAGCTACATAACTAAACACACCCTGGAATGGAAACAGTCAGAGAATCACAGAATCACAGAATCAGTTAGGTTGGAAAAGACCTTTGAGATCATTGAGCCCATCCTGTCCCCTAACACCACCTTGTCAGCTGGAGCATGGCACTGAGTGCCACACCCAGGCTTTTCTCAAACACCTCCGGGGATGGGGACCCCACCACTGCCCTGGGCAGCCCATTCCAATGCCCAATCACCCTTTCTGTGAGGAATTTCTTCCTAATGACAAACCTAAATGTCTTTTGATTCTGAGTTTATTCAAGCAAGAAATCTCTTGACCCACAGGGTGTTGAAATAATTCTTTGTCAACTAAATTGCCTTACTTTAAATTGGAGAGAGATTGGTCTTATACCAAGCAAAATCTCCTCTCCCTACCCTGTTCTGCCCCTACTTTATTTTTTCCTGTTGTTCATTTCTCTAAGGAATTTCATGGTTTACTGGTAAAAGAAAACCAGAGACTGAGCATATTTGTGCTTTGACAAGGGAGAGAATATTTTAAAATATATCAGGGAAGAAGGTTGGCTCTCAGCTTGCTGTACAACTAGAGGCAAAATGCAAAAGCTTCTATTTCAGCATCACAACAATCTTCTTGATAAAACAGGGCAAGCAACCTGGACTTTAGAAAGAATCATTTTTTGTAAAGAAAATGCAGAACACCTTCCTAATCTGCTGATGTTTTCAGGCCGACTGTCTTCCTGCAGAGATGTACAGCCAGCATCGCTGCCTCCCTCCACTCCCTCTGCAGAAAACATTTCTGCAGTCTCAAGGCTGTTCCATAAAGCTCACACAGGATTTTAGAGGACAAATCCCAGGGAGAGCTGGTGGTGCTCATTGCTTCCCCACGTGTACAGTCATGTCCACCTGCTTCTCTGCTTACATCTTGCTTCTCTACACTGTGAGCCACCTTCTGAGGGGGCATCAGGCCAGAGAGATTTATTACCAGCTGCCTTTCAGGAACTGCAAGCAGCCTGAAAAGCAGGGAGATGCTCTTGATCACAAGGAGCAGTGTTTTATAAGGGGTGATAGAAAATGAAAAGACTGGCACAACAGAAAATAATCAAGCACGTGAAGTTACTTTGCTTGTGATAAAATAATGCAGCAGGGTTTGATACTCGTTTTGATTCACCACCCAGCTTGCACTTTCATCTCTGCAGCTTTTTGCTTCATTTCTCAGGTTCAGGACCAAGGTTTTTAGCTGCTTCTGAGGGTTCTTGTTAACATTTCTTATAGGAAGAGTGAGCTTCTCCCTAGAGATGAGGCAGCACATGGTCAACAACACCAGGGGGACATTAGTGATAGGGCTGTGTGAAACCACTGGCTTTAGTTTAAAGCACACTGGGCTGGGCAAACCTTCTACCACCATCTACTTGACCATGGTCACATAAAGAAACTCAAGAGTCTTCCTGAGAATTAACATAACCTCAGTTTCCCCCAGGCTAAGTCCTGAATTATCCAGGTAATTAAGAATGTGTTTTACTCACTGTTTCTTAGGAGCTAACAACCAAAAAATCATATAGTTTCTCCTCATCCTTGTCCAGGTTGCCTAGATACAAACTACCTCTATCCAGTAGATATGATTAAATATTTATATGAAATACAGGGCAGTTGTAGTCCACATGATTTCCACTTGGAAATTTGCTGTTTCTCCTGGAATTTATCAAAAGGCCATGAATGTCTGCTTTTTTCCAATGTCTCAGGCAATTGAATAAAAGGTATTACCTCTCCCTATAAAGCTTGCCTCATATAATTTGATTTTTGTCTCCTTTTTTTCTCCTATCACTTATGGATTTTTGGATGTTGGATCAATGAAGGCCCAGTGCCACAGAGTAAACCATTATTTCTGCTCCAGTGACTCTTGCTTACATCTTTGTACTCTATAATCAACCTCAATCCTCTCTTTGTTTTCCTGTAGCTATACCACATCTGATGCATCTGCAGCACTCCTTGTGATTTGCTTTAAGTGAACTGAAGATCAGTCAGAAATTTTAAAATTAAAATGTTGTTTGTTGACAGACCAACAGTGTTCACAGAAAGTGTCTTCTTGGTTTGAAGTTTACTTTTCTCAATGAGAAGTGAAAAAGAAAAATGAAACAAAACACCACCACTCCCAAAACAAACAAGCAAAAAAACCAGCAAAAAAACCCAACAAAACAGAAATAAAACAAAAGGCAAGGGAAGAAAACACCCCACAAGAAATCCAAAGTATTTCTTTAATGAGAATTTTTTCAAATGTAACTCAAGAGAAAGAAAGAGATACTAATGTTTCCTACAGTGGAGGGATTTCTGGCATGGTCTTTCTGCAGACAGAAACCACCTACAAAGATAAGTCTTTTGCTTCATTTTGTCACAGGATTCAATCAATGCTGCTACAAAGCAGACCAGTATGATCATATTGAGATGGCATTTGAGGCTTTTATGTTCTATCAGTGCTTGGTTTCCTTTTATTATAACCTGTCAATTTTCCTCAAGTGATTAAATTATCAGCTCTTCTATTTATAGATTTTCCTAAACTTCTGAAATTAAAAGAGTTATATGAACAGTAAAACAAATATCTTTCCTGTGTTCACAGGGGAGGAGGTGACCAATTTGTTTAAAAAAAATTTTTTAAAGATTAATTTTCTGCAGCCACAGAGAATTTTTTCCATCTCTTCCAGCAGAAGGCCCTCCCTGGGAATTGAAAAATGTTGTGCCTGCTTCATTTGACAGCAGTAGCCTTGTGTTTGGCAGCAAAAAAGAGAAGCATATGGCAGAAGTGAAGGTGTAGCTGAGTGCATCCTTCTCCAGTCACTGCTCATAGGCATTTTGAGGAGAAAAGCAGCACTTGGAGGAGGAATTCAGCAATGGATGTCTCCTCAGTTGTGGTTTTAAAAGTTCCTGGGAATACCCATTTTTCATAGTAGAGCAAAGAGCCAGAGCTGCTCAACAATTCAGCCAGAAGCCAGGATCTCATGTTAATGGTGTCAGGAAAATTAATCCACAAACACCAGAGGTTTATGTCCAAAAAGGAGACAGAGGAGTCCTGTAACTTTACTCAAACAAAAGGAGAGGCCGTGGGGCATTTCCCCTGGGGTCTCTCGAATTTTTGAGGAGGCAGCTTCCTTTTTATCCTAATTTCCCTCTCTCTTTCCCCATTGGCTGAGGTACTTGAGAGGTACAGACTTCACAAAAAACACCTAAAATACCTAAAACCCCCTTCTAATGTGTATTCCACACACATACCCTTTTTGTCTATTCCTTATGGAATTCCTATGGAATCCTTCCCACTGTTTCTTTTATCTCTCAGTGCTAGTTTTATCTACCAGCAGACCCACAGCTTGTTTATAAAGACAAGTCCCTCAGTCCTTTCCATGGAGAAAGCTGGAAGGAAAGAGAGAAAAAGTAAGGAAGGGAAGGGAATTGCATGAAAGGAAGAGAAGGAAGATGCTTTTAATGATTCTAACTCAGAGAATGGGGAGCTTGCTAGGGGAGCAGTCCAGATGCTGAGCAGGGAATTAGAAGCTTTCCCACTCCATTTCCAGAGCAGATGCACTGTCAGTGTATACTTCAAACTCAGCATCCAGACCAGATCCTTGCACTGAAGGTTTTCATCTGGAGTAGTGTTCATTTTCTTCTTAGCAGCTGCTACAGGGTTCCCCTTTGCCTTTAGTATGAGGATATTACTGATAATGCACTGATATTTTGGTTGTTGCTGAGCAGTGCCTACTCTAAATCAGGGCCTTTTGACTTTCCTACACTCTCCCTGTGAAGAGGTGCTCAAGAAACTGGGAGGGATATGGGTCAGGCAAGGAGTAAAGTTACACCTCTGAACTTTAGGAAAGCAGACTTCCAGCTTTTCAGGGAGATAATCAGTGTGATCCCTGGAGAGACTGCCCCAGGGGACAAGGCAGTGGAACAGAGCTGGCAGATCTTTGAGGAAATCTTCCANCAACAAAACAGAAATAAAACAAAAGGCAAGGGAAGAAAACACCCCACAAGAAATCCAAAGTATTTCTTTAATGAGAATTTTTTCAAATGTAACTCAAGAGAAAGAAAGAGATACTAATGTTTCCTACAGTGGAGGGATTTCTGGCATGGTCTTTCTGCAGACAGAAACCACCTACAAAGATAAGTCTTTTGCTTCATTTTGTCACAGGATTCAATCAATGCTGCTACAAAGCAGACCAGTATGATCATATTGAGATGGCATTTGAGGCTTTTATGTTCTATCAGTGCTTGGTTTCCTTTTATTATAACCTGTCAATTTTCCTCAAGTGATTAAATTATCAGCTCTTCTATTTATAGATTTTCCTAAACTTCTGAAATTAAAAGAGTTATATGAACAGTAAAACAAATATCTTTCCTGTGTTCACAGGGGAGGAGGTGACCAATTTGTTTAAAAAAAATTTTTTAAAGATTAATTTTCTGCAGCCACAGAGAATTTTTTCCATCTCTTCCAGCAGAAGGCCCTCCCTGGGAATTGAAAAATGTTGTGCCTGCTTCATTTGACAGCAGTAGCCTTGTGTTTGGCAGCAAAAAAGAGAAGCATATGGCAGAAGTGAAGGTGTAGCTGAGTGCATCCTTCTCCAGTCACTGCTCATAGGCATTTTGAGGAGAAAAGCAGCACTTGGAGGAGGAATTCAGCAATGGATGTCTCCTCAGTTGTGGTTTTAAAAGTTCCTGGGAATACCCATTTTTCATAGTAGAGCAAAGAGCCAGAGCTGCTCAACAATTCAGCCAGAAGCCAGGATCTCATGTTAATGGTGTCAGGAAAATTAATCCACAAACACCAGAGGTTTATGTCCAAAAAGGAGACAGAGGAGTCCTGTAACTTTACTCAAACAAAAGGAGAGGCCGTGGGGCATTTCCCCTGGGGTCTCTCGAATTTTTGAGGAGGCAGCTTCCTTTTTATCCTAATTTCCCTCTCTCTTTCCCCATTGGCTGAGGTACTTGAGAGGTACAGACTTCACAAAAAACACCTAAAATACCTAAAACCCCCTTCTAATGTGTATTCCACACACATACCCTTTTTGTCTATTCCTTATGGAATTCCTATGGAATCCTTCCCACTGTTTCTTTTATCTCTCAGTGCTAGTTTTATCTACCAGCAGACCCACAGCTTGTTTATAAAGACAAGTCCCTCAGTCCTTTCCATGGAGAAAGCTGGAAGGAAAGAGAGAAAAAGTAAGGAAGGGAAGGGAATTGCATGAAAGGAAGAGAAGGAAGATGCTTTTAATGATTCTAACTCAGAGAATGGGGAGCTTGCTAGGGGAGCAGTCCAGATGCTGAGCAGGGAATTAGAAGCTTTCCCACTCCATTTCCAGAGCAGATGCACTGTCAGTGTATACTTCAAACTCAGCATCCAGACCAGATCCTTGCACTGAAGGTTTTCATCTGGAGTAGTGTTCATTTTCTTCTTAGCAGCTGCTACAGGGTTCCCCTTTGCCTTTAGTATGAGGATATTACTGATAATGCACTGATATTTTGGTTGTTGCTGAGCAGTGCCTACTCTAAATCAGGGCCTTTTGACTTTCCTACACTCTCCCTGTGAAGAGGTGCTCAAGAAACTGGGAGGGATATGGGTCAGGCAAGGAGTAAAGTTACACCTCTGAACTTTAGGAAAGCAGACTTCCAGCTTTTCAGGGAGATAATCAGTGTGATCCCTGGAGAGACTGCCCCAGGGGACAAGGCAGTGGAACAGAGCTGGCAGATCTTTGAGGAAATCTTCCATAGAATGCAAGAGCTGGCAATCCCCAGGAGTGAGAAATCAGGCAGGGAGGGCTCAGACTGGCATGGCTGAGCAGGGAAATGCTGCTCAAACTAAAGGGCAAGAAGCAACAGGCATTGAAAGCAAGGACAGGTAACCTGGGAAGAGCAGAGATGAAGTTCAGCTGTGTGAGTAAGGCCAAAGTGAAGCTGGAACTGAATCTGGAAAGAGACATAAAGAACAAAAATAAAGGCTTTTACAGGTATCTTCTCCAGAAAAGAAAGGCCAAAGAAGGTCTGCTCTAGTAAATGGCATCCCTGACCATGGCAGGGGTTGAAACTGGATAATTAAGGTCCCTGCCAAAAATCTGCTTTTACTGGACAGGCTTCTAAGTGATAGGTTTGTCTCATAACCTAAACTGAAAATGCAATTCTGCACTGAAAACAACATTGCTCTTCTAGAAAAACTGCAAAAAACAGGAAACAGGGACCCCCCCCAAGCATCATTTAAAAACAGCATGCAGGTGGTAAGAGAATTTAGCTGAGCTGAATTCTTTTAGGGAGCCCTAGCTAAATCTCTTCACTCTTGGTGTCTGATCCATTTGAGATGCCTTTGTCTCCCCCAGGAGTCTCCACCCATCCCAGCCATCACCCCAGGGCATAAGAGGCTGTGTCAGGCAGTGGTGTGTGGCAGCTCCATGTTCCTCAGGGCACCCTGAGTGACACGAAGCAGCTGATTTGAGTCCACTGGGTGCTTTCCTGAAAATGTGACCAGAGTTGTCAGAAAGAGAAACTGCTGCCAGCTGACCTCTTCACAGGCTTTACATTTACAGACAGCTGTTGCCTCTTATTTGGATTCTTCATTTGCAACTCAGCTGAACTGAGATCTGGCTGTAAAGCCACTGCTGAGACAGGAAAGATTTGATTTTAATCTGTCAAATAGCTTTTTCCTATTTTTTTTTCCTCTGGTGAGATTCCAATACTTTGCCATTCATTTTCTCACCATGAATTGTGGCCAGCATTGCAGGAACATCATCTAGATGAGAGTCTTACCTGCATTTTTTCTTCTATATATCAGAACATTTCACCTCAGTTCAGTTCCACACCAAGTTTTTTCTTCTCAGTTGCTGCTGTGACAATGTGATTTGTGGCTTCTTTGCTTTATACCCCAATTCTTCCCCTCTTCCCACTGTGACACTGCAGATCCCATATGGATGCCACATGGTCACAAAACTCCAACAAACTTGGTGAGCCAGGTAAGGGGTGGCAGTGGTACCTCACAGGATCTATTTTTTAGCACAGGAGTCCTTCCAAGAGGAGATGTAGGATACTACACTGTGACACAAATGAAACTAGAGCTCATTACAGAAATCAAGATTTAACATTCTCTCCTGCTAAAATCCAAGTAATTTACCCTCTTTCTCTTAATGCAGCCTGACAGAATCAAAAACCTTCCTCTTAAAACATGCCTTTTATTTTATCCTCTAATTTTTATTGTTTTAGTTAATAAATATATTAAAGTATGACTCTTAATGAGTTTATATCCAAGCTAGTTAGCATTTTACATTACTGTGATAGCTTCATCCTCCACTCATTTTCAGCACACCAAAGCAGAAAACAACTGCATCAGCATTTTAATAAAACAAAAAATAAATACTTTTATTGTCTTTTATTAATTGTTGTGAAGAACATAGAATTCAAGAGCTTTTCCTAAGAGGATATCTTCTGTATCTGCTGTGTAGGTAATGTATTTATCTCCAGCAATCTCTCAGGCCTTTATTGTAATTCTGCAGTGCTAAAATATTTCTATAGGGTCAGCATATGGCAAGAAATGTAAATGCTATCAGGGAACGTGGGAAGAACTCACATTCACACACATCATCTTAAAAGGAAATACATTTTCTAGTAAAACCTCTGAAGGCAGATTTCATAGTTATGGAATATAGATCTCAAGAAAAGCAGATAGTTTGGGTTGGTTTAAGGAATCTGTGCAGCTCTCTGTCTGTGAAAAACTACTACTCAACAGAAAAAAAGGTACACCTAGAAAAATGTTATTTCCCTACCAGTGATGTGAAAGCACATTTTTGCAGTGTGGGTTTTTTTTTTAAATAATTCTTTGGAACCTATCTAGCAGCTTCAAGCTCAGACCAAATCCTTAATTTTGGAGCACCCTCAGCACAGAGCAGACTCTTATCAGTTCTGCAAACAGAGAATTGCTTTCATCTGACAGAGACCAAAAATACCTCAAGAAAAAATGCCAAAGGTCTCAGCCATGGGGTGGGGTGGAAAAGCCTAGGAGAGCTGTCTCCAGAACACTGGAAGGTAGTTTTACAACCTACTCCTGGAGAAGAGGACAGGTAGAATGCATAAAGCCATCCATTAAAACTAAAATGAGTAATCCCTCAGGCTGGCCTCCTCTTTCAGGGAATAAACTGTTGTGTCTTTCTCTGGTGTACAGGAAAACCTTGAAAGAGATATGGAGCCCAGCCACCAGATTAGGGACTGGAGGGGTCTTCTAACCCCCTCCATCTTCACCAAAGTGCTCACAGGGGTCATCTGATGGTGCAGGTGCCCCAAAGCCAGAGTTATCTGCTGTAACAGTGATCATTTGAGAAAGCTCCCCAGAGCTCTTGGCAAACACTTCTGCATTTATTCACACGTATCTCCACACGAGGGGTGTGCATTTTATCGCCCTGGAGACTGAGCCCAAGCACATCTGTGCACTCATTCTCTTCACCAAAATCCTGTGCAGGAGCAACCACATTTTGAGGCAGAGACCTTGTACAATGAGCACACTGACTTTGTACTCCTTGATGTCTGTTTCCAGCAGATTCAAAACCAGTATAAAATGTGGGGCTGATCTGCTTTGTGTCTGCTTGGGCGTAAAAACTTACCGTTTGGGATCTGATCCAGCACACAGGTTCTGAATGAGATTTCCTTGAAGATTTTCCTTCCTTCAAGCCTTGGGGCTGACATCTAGTTAGATGAAGAGAAGATCTATTTGGAGGAAAAACTCCTGTAGAAAGGCAATGTGCCATTTCACCAAAAAAAATAGTAAAAACCCAGGCTAGTGACCAAATTCATCACTTACATGTGCCAATAAAACTGTTTGGGGGTTTTCTGCTTCCTCCTAACCTTCTCTGTTTTGGTACATTCTCATCTGCTTTTCTCAGGGAAGATTATTTTATTTTTGTTTGTACTTAGCTGATAATAAATCTTATGGATTACTATTCGTGTAGTATTCATTCAGATTACATTGTGAGTTATTTCTTTCTTTTCCTATTCCAAACACTAAGAGAAAAAAAAAAATCTATTGACATTTTTATTTAATATAAATGTTCCCTATTCTCTTGCTTGCTGAGAGTTAAAACCTGGCATGCATCACACAAACTGAACTGCTTCCTAAAGCTTGCTCACACAGGAAAATTTGACAGGTTTGGTTTCTAGTACTATTTTTAATTATGTTTCAAGTATCCATGTCTGTGTAACTGAAACTGACTTTTTTTTCCCCTCAGTCAAGTGAGGAAGTCCAACCAAGGGTGATTAAAGGTGATTCTTCAACCACTGCTTTTTCTGCATGTTTGTGAGGGAAGTTTATCTTATCACCAGAAAAAAAATCAAATTATCAAATGCAAAATATATGAACGTTATGGAAAATCTTCAGATCTGTCCAAGCAGCTCAATAATCATGCCCTTTTTAACAGAACCTTTAATCTGGAAGAGTCTCAAAGGCTTCATCTAATTGGACTTTGTCTCTATGTCAAGAGAGTACCTAAGCTGGTTTTCTGGACTCATTCTATGGAAAAGTAGATATTGTCTCCCTCTGTACCTGTTAAATGGAAAACATGGTTTCTTATCTCAGACCCAAGGAAACAGGAATCAGCTTTTCACAGAAACATTATCCACATGTAGAGCTTTCCCCTTCAGAGATGCCTCTCTGCACAGGATGCATCTACATGACAAGATTTTATCTTTATCTATGCTAAAATTGAAAGGCTTCCTTTCTTTAATGGATTGTATCAAACAGTGTTAGAAGATCATGGTAGTGAACTAATTCCAGCCACCTTTCTTATTCAGGAATAGCAAAAGGACCCTTCTAAACACTGCCAGTCCTTTGCCTTAAGCAAGCATATCTAAGTACTTGCTGAGTTGAAATGAATTCCATATTAATACTGAAATGAGGAGGCTTAATGTTTACTTTTTTTGATGTGCTTAATTAATATTCTGATCAAAATACAAGCTTAGATCTACATTTAAAATGTGACTGTAGCACAAGTTAGGAAAGCTTTCTTATACAGAAGGCAAATCTGTATAAAGATTAAAATCTTTAATCTTCAGTATTCAAGGCACAGGTTCTGTATCTCCTGCAAAAACCACTTTCACCACCAACACAGCAACATATTGCAGAAAAGAAGCTCCAGTAAAAATAATAAAGGTAAGAAATGTTCAATCAGATTAACTTTTCAGTGAAGCAAGGGAAATTATGCTGATAGACTGTAATGCTGAATGGAAGCTTAAAGAAATCTACATTCTCAAATGTTGACTATCTGCATCACAGCACCTGAACTTCATCACAAAGAGAGAAAGAAAAGCTCTAGGTGTGAAAAATATTAAATTATGCATGATCAAGAACAGGTTTGAGATGTGACCCAGCTTGTCCTTCTGGAAACTGGAGGGTGCCATAATTCAGCAAATACTTTTTAGAGAATATGAACTCTGAAGAAGACCATTATAAATGGGGATTCTGTACATAGAAAAGGCAGTGTGAATCACATCAGTGTTGGGTTTAAGGGAGAGATAACTTCTCTTCAAGTGATTTATTTTTGGATTGGATCTATTAAGATACAATTAAATTTATTGGCATTTCCCTGGAGGTTCTGTATTTAGTTCTTAGTGTCAATAATGCAAATAGCAAAGGACAATTTATTTTTAGCCCTTGTTGATTCGTCTGCATCCTAAGCTTAATTTCTCAACTCCACCAATTACATTTGCTTTTTTCAGGGACAAAAAGAAGTAGACCCTATTCTCATTTCTATGCAGTTCAAACTTCTCTGCTTATCTTTTTCTGTTCTGGAAGGTCAATAAATGACCCAAAAACTGTTGATAACTTCAGTGAGTGAGAAGGCAAAGAAAAGGACATCTCACAGATAACAAAAGCATCATAGAATAAATAAATATTCTGGGAAGATGATAATTTTGTGCACCTGTTTGCTGCTCAGTCAGTACTGTCATCCACTACATTCATTCTGTCACAGCAGCAAAGCCTGGGACAGTATTTCATCAGATGCTGTGAAAACACAGACTAAAGGCAGCTTGTACCCAGAGGTTTGCCAGGCGGCAAAGCTGACAGGATCTTTTCCCCCAGCAAGCTCAGTTTCCAACAGATAACTTGCAGAGCTAAACCCTCTTGCACAGAGACCTTGGAGCAGGCAGTGGCTTTGGGCTTTTTGCCAGAGATCTCGTGCAGCTGTCACTGGAGGTGCCAGAAGGGAAGAGATGCTTCCCAAAGGAGATATGACCACAGCACCTGGAAGTGCCATATGTTTTTTCCTGCCTGGGAATTCCCCAACCCCTCTGGAGGATGGGTGGCTGGATGGACTCTGGGGCAAGGAAGCAGCGTCCTCCCAGTGAACATTATGGGATGGTGATGAGGTCACTACCTCTGGTAGGCTCCGGGACTCAGGGTTTGTCTTGCCCAGCTGCTGGACACCAGCCTGGCATGGCTGGAGAGCCAGTGCTCCTTCTTTGCCAGGCTGATGGATATGGCTGTTGGTTTCCTGTTTGCAAGCAAGGCTGAGCTCCTCTTCCAGAGATCCACACAGAGACAGAGGAAACACTTATGTGGCCTCCCTCAAATAAAAAAACTCCTCGAGTCCATCCCATTATCCCCTTCTTACCAGTTGCCAAGTGACCAATTTGTGACCTGGGAGTTTGGGTCTTTGCCATTGTCTCTGTTATAACTTACCCAACCCCAGTGTGCCTCTGGGCGCTTTTTTTGTCACTTCCCTCTTACTTATTACTCCCTTTGAACAGAAAAGCTTTTTCATGTGATAACCTCAGTGGATTGGAAGCTCTTATACTTTACACACCCTTTCATACACATGGTGTGTGAGTGTGGCCTGAATCCAGTGGGAAGAGCTACAAGAGGAGAGGCACAGGCTGGCATTTACCACTGCAAGGTCTGCTGTTCTATCAAGTCCCATCACTGAGACACACACTCCAGCAGAATGCTGAAATGCCTCTCTTAGGCATCTTGCAGAATCTCTAATGTTTGGTTGTCAGAACTTTTCAGTGACTTAAGTGCAGATGCAGCCAGGGCAACTTTCAGATTGTCATGTGTGACAGAGCAAAGAGCTTTCTCCATTCACTTACAGTTATTCAAGGTTTGCAGTGGAATGCCAATGCCTGTAGTGGCAGTATGTGGGGGCTACATCCTCATGAATTTTACTGGGCAAGAGCCAAGAGTCCCTTTGGTTCTAGGGAGACAGGCTGGACGTACACCTGCATTGCAAAGAAGGGGGTAGTAGGGAGGTTGACATGACACAAAACTTATTTTCAATAACTCTGCTTATAAATCATCATTCCATGCTGAAGTTCATCCTCATCCCTGTCTTCAAAGGCAGAATCCATGTTTCTTTAAGGATCATCTGCTTTTGCTGGTTATTTCTCTAAGTGATGAAATGAATTTGCAAAACTGCAGTTTGTTGTGGTAGAAATGACAGAACCACAGAAGGGGTCAGGTTGGAAGGGACCACAGTGGGTCATCTGCTCCAACCTCCCTGCTCAAGCAGGGTCATTCTAGAGCCCATGACACAGGATTATATCCAGACAATTCTTGAATAGCTCCAGCTGACAACTCATAAAAACTAAATCTCTGAGAATTTTGCACTGCCTGGTATAGTTGAGCAGCCCTTGCACATTATTAAGCCCAACTCTGATAGTCTAATAAGCATTAGGGGTGCCATATTTTAGCAATTAAAGATGCCATTATTTATATAAGAAGATATTGATGCAGGGTACTGCATGGTAGTGGCACTGAAATGTACATCTGTGTGCAGTACTGACTATTCACATTTTATATAGATTCTGTCTAAAAGATACATTTCTCTTTCAAATTTTTCTAGAGTGCCTGTAATGACTTCATAGCAGTGTCAGTTACTTACAACTGACTCTCACTTCTCTAAGGAAACATTAAAACAACAATCAATTTTCCAGCTCCTAGCCACCAAATCACAGAATGGGTAAGGTTGGAAGGGACCACTGGAGGTCACTCAGTCCAGCCTTCCTTTTCAGGCAGGGTCTCTGAGAGCACCTTACTCAGGACTATGTTCAGGCAGCTTTTGAATACTTCCAGTGAGGGGCAACTCCTCAACCTTTCTGGGCAACCTGCTGCAGTTCTCGGTCCCATGGATGTTAAAGATGTTCTTCTTCACTTTGGGGTGGAATTTCTGTGTTCCATTTTCTGCCCATTGCCTCTCATCCTATTGCTTGGCACTGCTGAGCAAAGCCTGGCTCCATCCTCCTGGCACCTCCCTTCAGATATTTGTAGGCATTGATGAGGTCTCCTGTCAGTCAACTCTTCTCGAGGCTGAGCAGGCTCAGTTCCCTCAGTTGTTCTCCTCATAAAAGAGATGCTCCAGGCCCCTCTGCTGGACCTGCAGCAGGAGCTCTGAGGAGGAAGAGCAGGAAAAACTGAGGCTTCTCTTGTCATCAGCTGCTGCTGATTACAGTGGGATTCACCCAGTGGGATTCACCAACAGCAGGTTGCACAGAGAAGCCTTGATGCTGCTGTCCAAGGGAAAGACCCTGGTGACAGCAATAATGACAACTGTAACTGATAAACCAAGGGGCACAGAGAAAAACTAAATTATTAAATGAATAAAGGAGATACAATCTTGGATTTTTGGAGTGGCCTTCAATAAAATTTCCAGGGGAAACTTTGGTTCTTTTGAGTTAATGTCTTTGGTGCCCTGCAATATAGGGAATGATAACACTTCTCTGCCTGAGTTATCTGTTTAGTTTGCAGGGCTTTTCAGAAAGGAATTATCAACCAAAGTAATTCAACACAGCACTTGCCTGAGGCCATCAATGCTTTTGCAGTACATTTAACAGTAATAGGGGCAATAAATAATGAGGTCCTAGAGGAAAATGATAGTCCAGCTAAACATCTTAGTACTCAAGGCATCTCCAAGGGCTTCTTGAGGCCATTTGACTGCAGATGCAGGATTGGTTTCTAATCACAGTGTTTCTCCATATGCTGCAGAAGGGTACTAGGTGGACTCAGTGTAGCCCTAACAGCACATTCCCTTGTTTTTCCAAAACTTCACTTTTTCAACACTTAATATTAACCTCCTTTTGTCACCTGTTGTGCTGTCTCTTGCCAATGTCATCCAAAAATATTTTCAACACCTCCTGTTGCTTTCCTGACTGATCTACAGTGTTTGCCCACTCTAAAGGTAAATGCAGATTAAAGGAACAGCTGGAAATCAATCTTTCCCTTCTTTAATATTTCAGGTAGATTCATTATCTTCCAACCTAGTAATTTGTCACTTTAATAAGTACCTGAAAAGTTAATTCATTTAATAGGAGCAACTTCTTCATTTATTAGCCAAGCAGCAACTGCAATTCAGGTAGCAAGAAGAGATTGATGGAGAATGAGTAATGCCTGAATGGTACAGTAAATGTTATTGAACTCATTTCATCTATTAGTTTGAAGATAATTAATCTGGCATTGTCAGTATCTGGAGATGGACTGATCAAGCCTTGAGCTCTTTGGCCATTTCAACCTGAGGCTGCCTATATTTTGTCAATATGGAAGGGCAATGCAAAGTTAGAATAAAGAAAGTTTGTGCAAAAATTAAAACTAATTTAGCATATGAATATGTTGAAAGAAAAATCTGTTACTTTGTTCCTTTCTGACACTTTTCCTTTTGAAGCAAACAAACATAGTTTTGGTGGAAAGAAGGATCTCCTTGCATTCTCTGTTCCTTACTTAGAAAATGGTCATAGAAAAAGCCAAAATTTCAACTAGGTTTTGCACTCAAAGCAAGCTATAAAGTTCAAATGCATGCTGAATTGCTCTGTGCTTGGAGGTGGAGGCAGGAGAGAGAGGAGGAAAAGAAACTGTGCATATGCAAAATTGTTGTGAGTTCAGTAAGACCATTGCAGGGACACATTTTCCTGTCATCTTCCCCTCTCCTTTGCTGAAGTTTTGGACTGAGATCATCCTTTCTCTAAGTCTTTAGTATTTGCAATCCAGAGATGGCTTTTCAGGGCTCCTCTGAGGACCCTTTCTCAGGACACACTGACTGCACAAACACTCCTGGCTCTGTCTGGTGCCCAAAGCAGTCTCTGCTCCCGTCCTCTGCTCCCATCTTACTCCCTGCCCAGTTGTGTGTTTTGCCCATGGAGTTCTCCTCCTCACAAAGGCTGATCAAAACTCAAGGCTTCACAGCCCAGGGGCACCCTTGACTGCCACAAAGGCCTGCTTGGGGTCTGTTTTGACGTGTGTATTTTCTGTTCTTAACTATTTCATGCCTCTGTCTGAAGTAGCAGCAAATTTTGTTTCTGGAGGTAACTAACCTTCATCTTCTTCAGCTTCCTCACCCACCAAATATGCAAAAGCAGTTAAATTTCAGCTTGATGATGACATTCCTCACCTTTCAGACTGCAGCCTGCATACTTGTCAGACAAATGCTGTGATTGCTCAAGCACCTGAACACATTTCCTTGTGCAAATTTTTGTCCATCTGTGCACACACTCAGTCACAAAAACAGGAGAGAGTGTATTAAGATCGAGGGAATTGAATTTTCCTTGTTTTCAAGCTTTACAGTACCTGATGTTGTCAGCTCTGTCTTTTTCAGCAGGTTGTGTTTGTTTGTTTCTTTGTTTGTTTGTTTGTTTGCTTGCTTGCTTGTTTCTACTGAGATCAGATGTTTACATGAGAGTCTCAGGTCTACTTAAAAAACTAAAAGGAAAAAGTGTATGTTGTGTACTTTGCAGACATATAAAAATGCAGAAATTGTGTCTTAACAAAGAGATGCCTATCAAAAAAGCTTATATTTACTTGTGTGTGTTTTTTCAACTTGCTTGCTTTGAAATGTGCCACAAGTCTTGCATTTACAGTGTGTTATGTTTGGGAAAACAAAGATAAGCAATGCAAAATTATATCTCTCCAGCCTGTCTTGTCATGCTAACATTTGTACAGAAAACTTGTCCTACAGAGCCCCCACTGTAGGACAAGACAGGTTACCTAACCAAGAGAAATAATTGCAGAAATATTTTTCTTAAATAACTTTTTTGGCTGAGAAATGTGAAAGCCTCTCTGTGGATGTAAGTGGATCTTCAAGTAATCCTCTCCTGTACAAGAAAAGGCTTTCTCTTGCCATGCCTCTCAGAGGAGGCACAGTCCCTTTCGTGTCACTAAGAAAACTCTCTTGCCCACACAGTTTCATCACAAGCCTCATCCAGCACAAACCTGGGGCTCTCCAGATGTTTTTGAAGTTGTCACCAAACTCAGGGAGAAATCACAAAGGAAGTAACTTTGGGGAACTGCTGAATTTTTGTCAGACTAAAAGAGAAAGGAAATTAATCATATTTAGCTCATTAAAGAGATGGACGTGGAGGAGTTAAAATGTAGGCTTTTAGCTTCCTCACACATCCCATAAAAAACTTCCTAAAAATTAAATAGAAAGGAGGCAAAACATATCTGGAAATGGAAGCTGATATTTCATCCATAGTCACCAAATCATCTTTTAAAAAAAATAAAATTTCTTTCCTGGTGGAAATACTCTAAAAGGAGGAAGGACAGAAAGTACATTATCAGCCATTCTGTCCCTGATCATTAGCTATAATTACAGGCAAAGGAGGGAGATACACTTGTAATGAATTACTTTGTGGTAAGTAGAGTTTTAATAGTTACTTCCTTAAATTGACTTTTTATAATTGATTTCTCCTAAAGGATCAGATATGGTAAGATCTTTAAAACTGCCAGATTTTAAAGAATGTCTATTACATTTTTTACTGAGCAAAAGCTGATGCATGGAAAATTAAGTTGTTTTTTCCTCCAGAGTCCTTGGCTTTCTCCTGTTGGTGTGTTAATGCCTAGGACACTTGGATCCAGTTGTGTTATATTCTGAAAGAATATTTCTGCACAGATCTGTTGAACTGAGAGCAACAATAACTCATTCCCAAAGGTTATAGGTTTAACAGATTATTCTTCTTTTTTCAAAAGGAAGATGTAAGAAAAAGTTCCCTAATCTTTGGCCCTGGATTTTAGGAGCTAGATGCCTGTGTTACTTGCCTTATATGTAGAAAGATAAAAAGACATTAAAGATAAATCTGTTTTTCGGATTTTTGATTGTCTCTGCCTGGACCTAAAAGCTTTCTGCTGTCCTCAAGAGCCTTTTTTTGCCATGCAAAAGGATATACATTTTCAGTAAATTGCTGATTTTCTGCTTGGAACTCTTGTTAAATTAATGCTTCCATTCAAGAAATAGCAACAAAAATGTCAGCCCCCAGGCACTTACAGTTATTTGTATTTGTTGCCTCAGGTGTGTCATAGGGTGAGCTATTACGTGTGTAGACCTTGCTCACATGAGCTGAGGAATTCTAGGTTTTCTGTTGTGCTGACAAGTGTCCAAGAAGGGACACAGAAGATTTGATCTGTCTGCATTTAGAGTAGAAAACACCTTGTTTCATTTGTCTGAGGTAGGTTCTTGAGGAGAAACCCTTTTCTATGTGCATTAATTTAGGCTATTAACATAATTAGACAAAAGGTGATCAGGTCTCCCTAAAAATAGGGACTGTGACACATCTTCTTCACTGTTGAAAGCCCCATACAACTTTTGCTGGGGCCCTCTTTGCTCCACTGACCAGGGATCTCCTATCAGCTCTTTGGCCATTCCTTCCTACAGATCCACCTGCATGCAGCAATAACTTCAAATCAACAAAGGAAAGAGCTCCTTGCAACCAGTTTTAATGGTGTGGGAAAGGATGTGACAGTGATTTGCTCCTCACTGCTGACTGTGACTTCAGCTCTTGCCTCCCAGAGTGCAAGCATCTGGCAGAGTCAGCCTGCCATGGTGTCCCTCAAAGAAATGAGGAAGTTTTGAATTTACAGAGTTGAGGCCAGCCATGGTTTCATGCTGTCTAGGGCCTGAACTCATGTGAGCTTTTCTCTTCTCTCTGAAGATGGATGGGTTTAATCAGCAGACAGTGATTGCAGTGTGAAATCAGTCCTTCTGGACTAAGCAGTGAGATTCTGAGAGTGGCATTTGGCACAGACACGGTGGAGAAAAAGACATTTCTGAAATACAGAAGTGAATACTGAAATACTGAAATACTAAACATTAGACCTTCCTAAGCCCTCCTCAGGCCCACTGAAAGGCAGAAATTCCCCAAGTTCCATAGGGCACTCATGTAGATGACAGAAAATATCCTTGTACTGCATTATAAAATGAGCCCCTTAGGTCTAAGCAATTATTTATGGTTTGCTACTGGTAAGCAAGTGAAAGGCAGTAGTGTTTGGCAGGAGGAGACTGGGCTGAAGACACAGTGAAAGAGGAGCTCACTACAACCTTTCAGGTGTGTATTTTGGTGTATTTTGGTGTATTTTGCCTGCTGGCTATGCCATTGCAGTTGGTGCTTTGCACTTCTTGTAATTACATCCTTCAGATCCCCAGCAGTACCTCTGGATATAACCCTGTAACAGCCCCACCTTGCTCTGTCCATGTGTGGGAAATCCCATGTATTTAATGGTTAAAATGTGGTCATCTTAGACTGTGTCTATCATATGCTACTGGAAAAAGAGCTGCAGGTTACAGTAAAAAAATAAGGTTTCTGCTCTTTTCCATGTGAAGGAACTTTTAGTACATTAAGTACATTTAATACTATCAAAACTTCTTAATGCTAACAAGCTTTTAATACAGAAAAATTAATGCTAACAAGCTCCCCAAGGTGAAATGTATCATATCTTATCTTCAACTGAAGAGAATTCCTAGATTTTTTTCACACTGCTAGAGAGCTTTAATTCCCTATTGATTTCACCTTTAGTTCTGCAAGGCAGTGCTCAGAGCTGGGTAGTTTATTTTACTAGATCTGTCTGAGCATTGAAATAAATTCATTACAGTTTTCACATATTTGTAGAAATCAGGGATGCAAAAGGTTGAAAGATATAATCCAGATAGCCTGAAACCAACATTCATAACAAGTTTTGAAAAACAAGGATGTGTTTCTTTTTCATCTTCTGAATTTCCATTATCAGTCAAAGTTTCCACTTTCAAACCAGGACATTTTTTTCAACAAATCTGCAGAATGAAAGATAAAGACCTAACCTGGTCTGCAAAATGTTCTTTTCATTTATTCAAAGAGAAATGAAGCCCAAAAATCTCTTGGGAAACTTCAGAAGCTGAATTTTCCATCCATTCTTTGGTAAGGTTCAAATTTCTGAGGAGGCCTTTTCTATGTGAAAATTTTCATTTAGCTCCAGCCTCAAGCCACAGAACATTTAATTGCTGTCCTGTGACTGGATTGTCATTTAATGGATGGATCTGATCCTTAACTCCACAGGACAAGCAGAAAGTTTGCTTTGCTCTCTGTCATGGTTTAAGCCCTGGCAGCAACAGAGGACCACACAGCTGTTTGCTCTCTCCTCCTCCACTGCACTTGGATGGGGGAGAAATTAGAAAAGTGAGAAAACTCTTGGTTTGAGGTAAAGACAGGTTAATGGGTACAGCAAAAGCCGTGCAAACAAGCAAAGAAAAACAAGGAGTTCACTTACAGCTTCCCATGGAAGGCATGTGTTTCCAGCACAAATTAAATATAGACCCATACTAGCTGCTGTGAAGAACATTAACTCTATCCCAGCCAAAATTACCACATCCTTACAGAATCTTTCCTGAAGAAAGTTCAAGTCATCTTGTATCCTAGTGCCTCCTAGCCACCACGAGCCAAGGCAAGCACTTGAGGCCTGCCTCTGGTTTAGTTTACCCTATTTTTACACTGAAAAAAAATTCTGAAAAATTACACTGAAATAAATTCCTGGCTTTCAATAAACTACATGGCAGCTGGAACCAAACTTTGATTCTGCATCTTTCCCCAAGGAAGTTGAAATTTCTCTGAAAGAGCCACAAAAATCAAGATGGCAATAAACCACCAGAGATGCCATGAAAGCTGAGGGCATGATTCAGATCATGTCAGACACATTATTTCGTTTATACTATTTAAGTGTTCTCTTAGTAAAAATCAACACATTCTCAAACCCTGAGCCACACACAAAGTCTGAGTTTCACTGAAATATGTTCTTGTCCTCGACTGTGAGATGATTCTTCTCTGGAGTGCTCTTTGCAGTCAGCAGTGTGTGCACTGACAGTCCTTAAAGTCCATGGGCAACATCACCTGCTGAACTGCACTGTGAGTTCTGCACTGACACATCGGCTTCATGTTGGACCTGCCTCATCACCACAAAGTTATTTCATAGTCTGGATTCTGTTTCCTTTGCATAGGCTTAAAAAAAAAGAAAAAAAAAACTTTTAGAAAAAAACAGAGCAGGCTTAGGTTTTCAACACTGTGATTAAAAGTTACAACTCATATATTCCCCTATGTGTTTTTACAGAGGAGGGAGTGCCACGTGTATTTTTAGGGTAAGTTGTACCTAAATTATCACTTTTGGGCAGTTTCCCTTCAGTAAACTGAATGTAATATGATGTACCCACCTACTGTTTTTTAAAACACATATAATTGACTGTCAGATTAAAGACAGCAAAGCTCAGACATTTCATATAAAGTCTAAACCACATTAAGATATAAGGACCAGAAAGCTACTTTCAACATTTCTTCACCATACTTTTGACAAGCACAATGTATAGAATAACATGAGAAAGCAACCCTTTGAAGCAGCTTTAAAAAGTAAACCCCTGTTAATGAAGCTGGTTTGCTATTCAGCACATCACAATGGAAGCCACTGCCATCATGTGCTGTCTGTTGGGGAACTGGTCTCAGGCTACTTGTTTTTATTCTCTGCAAGGACAGAGCAGCCTCCCATGTGAAGAACAGAGCCAAAAGCACATCTCCCACACAGGATTTGCCAGTGAGGATGCACTGTGAGCAGGAAGCTCACAAGGCTCTGGCTGCTATCTGTGGGGCAATCTACCTCTGGGTGCTAATCCTCAGCAGTCTCTGCTGGACTCTGGGCTGGTTTAGCCTTTGTCTTCTACTGGTGAATGTGGGTGCTCAGCTGTGTGTCAGAATAGAGCCCTCCTGCTTGGTTTGATCCTTAAAATCATAATTCAGATACTTGTCATTCCACTCTCCCTACATAATTACTAAAGCATCTGCAATAACGGCAGATAAAGATTCCCATTTCGTGTTTTCTTCCATAAATACCTTGCAGTGATCAACATGGAAAGAGCTGTTGGTAGGGTCCCTACCATTTAATACCAATTTAAGAGCACTGATATACTCCATAAAGACAGATTAAATTAATCCCACCACTTAGAATGCAAATCCATTCGAGCAAGCTTGCACTTGGAATTTATACTCCTGTATACAAGAGAACATTGATTTAATGAGACAGAAGGTACAGGCAGGTAATGCAGAAGGAATATTGCTATGCATTTTTCATAATCTTCAGACCTTTCACCTCCTTGCATGTGACCACATGCCTTTTGTTGCTTTGTGAAGAGATCTACTTGCTCTGTACCTGTTACATGCATTAATGGGGTTCACTTGATATATATGTGACTTCACCTCTTTTGAAACCCAGCTCTGGACAGTGTGAAGTTGAGCAAATTGTGATCTAATATAGCCTGTAATGATGATAAATTATATTTACTGGCCACTCACAGTTCTTTTTTAAGCCCTACTAAATTCCTGCACCTTCTCCTCCACCCTGCCTCCAATCACTAGCTAAGTCTTTTGGGGTTTTGGTTATCAGAATATTGGTGCTGGGTTGTCTCCACTGAGTAAAATTTTGTTAGGGATACCTGCTTTGTGGAGTAAAAGAAGGATTTTCTTCTCTGAGGGATCATTAAATTCAGCTCTGGTTGTGCTTGGGCCTGAGTAGGGTTCATTGGGTGATGCACTGTTCAAGGGAAAGGAACAGGACGTGCTTTTTCTGTGCACATCTCCACTAATCTGGGAAGGAATTAAGCTAAAACACTCTATCTGAGAAGAGATTAAACTAATACACCCTGGCCAGCCCCTCCCATCAAGATAACACAGGTGTGTGAAATACAAGAGCTCAAAGCTTTCGCTTCTTCCCTGGTTCCATGCAGGTTCTCTGCCTCTGGGAGAATGAAACGATTCCAGGTAAGATGTAAAGCAAAGTTTTGTTCTCTCTTTTGCCATTAGACAGTGCACTGTGACCAAGAGGCATTTCAAGGTACTGCAACTTCCATGGAAACGGCATCTTGAGAAATATTTTTAGCTCTTAATTACAGTAGCAGAAAAGAGGATGGGGAAAAAAAGTAAAAAGGTGAGAAGATCCACAATGTAAAAAGTTGTCAATAAGATTTTGACCTTTCCTCATTTTTTTTCTCCTTTTTCTTTAGATGTAGAGAGATTTTATACAGCTCACTCCCATCTCACTCTGATTAATTCTCTTCACTGGCATCCTTTAAGGTGGTATCAAAGCTCACTCCAGTTCTCTTTTAAATGGAAAGCAAACAAGGAGTGATCTGGAGCATCACACCACAAGGGGCAGTTGTCCACAGGCAGTTGCACCACAAATTTTCATAAAATCATAGGATGTCCTGAGTCAGAATGGACCTGCAAGCATCGTCAAAGCCACCTCCTGGCTCTGCACATGACAACCCCAAAAATCACACCATGTGTCTGAGAGTATTTGGAAATTCTGGAAATATTAACATGTTTCTGGGAGTTCAAAGATAATACACATCTATTATTTGCTTTAAAGCATCTATTATTTGCTTCATTATTTTCAAGATGTAATGAAAGTGTTTGGAAGGCATTCACATAATTTAGAAGCATGGCCTCTGATAGCATTTAATTTTCACTGAAAATTGTAACATTACCATTGCTTTGTGGTCGTCTTCAAATTATTAGAAAACAAGCAAGAATATTTGTTTCTAATTTAATTCCTGGTCCATGTTTTTCATTCTGCAGCTTTGTTGATCAATTACTAGAGAGAAACCAACAGTTAACCTTGAAGATTATGTTTATGTATAAAAAGTTGTAAAATACTTGTATCCACTCTCAAAAACATTTCAGAATTAAAGGAGACATTTTATTTTGTCATTCTTTCATACCCACAAATGCTCAGCTCCTTTACCACACAACTACCCCTTAAAATGTTTTCCAGATATTAGAAATTATTTTACAACCTTAGCAAAATACTCATTTTCAACTTGAAATTTAATTAGACATGAGCTTCAGAGGAAGCTACACCTAGTTCCTTGCAGAGATTTAGTCAGGCTTTGGATAATAAACTTGTGTTGCCCCTCTTCAAGCTCTGTTCAGAAGCTCTCACAGCTCCAGCTCTTCCTGGTCACTATACACAAACTGAACCCTTTCTAAATTCTTGGCTTTTGTTTCCACCACAGACACTACCCACTGCTTTAGCTCTTGCACAGATATTTGATTGCCTCAATTGACTGCCTCCCTACAGTCACAGTTTGTGAAAGAAAGCTAAGCCCCCCAGAGAATTTGAAGTTAACCAGTATTCAGGAAAGGAATTTGGGATCGCATCAAAATATATCATGGACTAAAGAGTTTACTGGAATTGTATTAGGGAAAAAAAGGCACATTTGTATAAAAAAGAAAACAAACCATGGAGTAAAAACCAATATTCAGAGAAAACAGGCAAAGCTCTTTGCCTCCAGTGTTCCTCATCCATTTAATGTGTCCAACTAATGTTTATGATTTTGGACTAAAGAGCAGTTAAATGCAATTTATTTGTTGCTCCAAGGACATTTAGAGCGTGATGAGGCTCAATTTGTCTGGTCTCTGGCTACAATTCTTCACTTACACTGATACCATTAGCTTATTATGGCCCAAGAAGATATTTACTGCTTCCTCCATATTTCCAGTTAAGATGCCTTTATGAGCATTGTACTGCAATTTTGTGGGACTGATATTCATAACTCAGATAATTTCCAGAATGTGCTCTAAACACGTTACAACATTGACTTGAAGAGCTTGCATGGTGCATGTGCTGTGCCTAATTCTTTCTGTCACATGTAACTAACAGTCACACTCCTGAAATCAATTTGAATCCAAACATGCACAGTGCCTTTTACATTCTGTCCAATTTCTCACTCACCTTTATCCTCCATCACAGGCCCAGCAGGGGAAAATATGAGTAACACCTTTGTTTATTGGCTGATACAGAATGGAGGCATATTTCCCTGCAGAAGATTTATGATCCATGAGCCCATTACATTTGGATTGCAGCTAGCAGATTAGTTGGAGATTTGTCTCATTCAGAAAGCATTGACAATGGTGATTCATCACAATAATTTCACTGAGGGATCTTAGCAATCTTTCGAGCCACAAGCAGGTGCTCAATTGCCATTCATTAAGAAATTCATATGAATGGAGACATTGCAATAAAAATGTAAGCATTCTTATTTATTTTGAATGAGACAAAAATGTGCATATGAGAGACATTTCTTTGTTTACTTGTGGAGTTAGAACTTTGCTAGATTCAAACCTTTAAGGCTGCTAAAATTAATGAATTTGGCAGATATCAAAACTTCAGGTTTCTGTGTTGCTCTTTACAATGGAAAATTAATTAATATTCTACAGTCTGACTCATTATAAAACCCAAGAGGACTTGAGTATGACCTTTAATATAAGGGAATGTCTAAATTCAGTAACTTTGTCTCAAACTGTCAAAGGGGGTGCCTATACTTGAGT
The DNA here is from genome assembly GCA_013398075.1 of Notiomystis cincta. Taxonomy (NCBI): domain Eukaryota; kingdom Metazoa; phylum Chordata; class Aves; order Passeriformes; family Notiomystidae; genus Notiomystis; species Notiomystis cincta. Next base: position 34,332 of record VZRX01008776.1, on the reverse strand, counting down.
TAGTAATTATATTTAATCTCTTCAATATGTGACCTGAGACACAGAACTTGTAGAAAATTTCAGAGCAAAATTATGGAGTTCCTCCTTCTTCCTCCAGCTTTATATGGAATATATATATGTATGGAATATCCCTGTGGTCAGTTGAAATCAGGTGTCCTGGCTGTGTCCCCTCCCAAATTCTCACCCACCTCAGCCTCCTCACTGGTGGGGTGGTGTGAGAGGCAGAAAAGGCCTTGATGCTGTGTAAACGCTGGTCAGACATAATGAAAACTTTGCTGTGCTATCAGCACTGTTTCCAGCACAGTGGATACAGTGGATACCCAAACCAGCCCCATAGTGGATACTGTGGAGAAAACCAACCCCAGCCCAGCCAAAACCAGTTCAACCAGCAAACACGGGAGTGAGGACAGTGGATCTGCTCTTCTGTTTGTGCACAGGCCTGGGTGCCATCATGATTCAGGGCCATAATTTATTACTTGAACTCTCTGGAATGTGCATTTTGAGGAGAGGATTATTTGACTAATTAAGTTCTATGGCTCTCCATACCAACCTACCTTTTAATTCGTTATGCATTTTCTTCATGAGAGAGCTTCAGTCAGCACAGGTATTCTCTGCTAGGGTGTGACATTGGATATTTCACAGAAGGCTCCTTCCTTGGAAATTTAGGTAATTTTCCCTGGAAATTAAGTACCTGGCAATTGCATCACTCATTTACCAGCATGACAAATGCTTTAATAACCACTTTACGTAGTTTTCTCCCAAAGTTAGTTCCACAGGCTTGCTTCCTGACCATTGTTTTACATTGTTCACCAGTGCAGCTAATTGCCCTCTCCTGAGAACAGATGCAGCCTTACCTTTAATATCCAGTATCTTATCTTTGATCCTCTGAGCAGCTCTTAGACACAGCTCTCCTGAGCATCCTCAGCACTCAGGATTGTGTGCCTGCTCCTTGTGACCAAAGGATCCACCACAGACCCTTCCAGAGCTCAGGGGCCTGCAGAGGTGTGTGAATGTGCAGGCTCTTCTACTCTGGGTTCCCTTTAAAGGTATATTTTAATGTAGGATGCTTTCATAGCTGAGTTTTAAGGGGTTTTCACAACGAAAGACAATAAATGCCTTCATTTAAGTGAATCACTTTAAATTATTTTTTGCTTACCCACAGGTGAGCTCAGTGTCAAACTCAGCAGAGTAATAAAGCCAGAAGAAGCCAGGAGGGAAGAGAAAACATGCAGCCATTTATGTGTTCTTCTGACTACACTCAAGGCTTTGTCTCTTACAGCTTGGCCCAGTGGACAGACCAATCCATATTTATGGACTTTGGGCTAACAAGACCTCCACTAAACATCTCAAGCCATAGGATGAGCAGAATCACCTGAGGAAGGAGCAGCATGACCACTCATATCCTAAATGTAAATGAAATTATTAAAGGGACCAAAGAGAGATCCCAGAGCTATCACATATGTTGTAAGGCTTCAGATATATTGCACCATTTCTTCTCTGGCTTAAACAGTGGAACAGATGGCTTGTTGGCAGCCTAATGACAAGTCTCCCCACTTCCAGCAGCTCTGCCCAGAAAGAGCTGAATAATACCCTCTCTGACTCTGAAGAGAGCATTTAAAAGTGTGTGTCTGACTCGTATTCCTGTGATTGTTGGTTGCCCTGCTTGATTGCCATGCATTGTGCTGTAATTAGTAGCTCTGGAGAACAGAGCTCTAAAGAGTTTTATAAATCTTGCTGAAGAGAGTAATTTCCCTCGTGTAAATGTCACCTTTTGGAAAGAAGACTGCAAACTTTTCTGGCAGTACATCTTTTACAGTATTAAGACAATACATTATTTGTCATAAAACAAGCACTCTTCCATGTAATGAAAGTCAGTAGTGATTTTATTGACCGTAGGGAATAACAAAGTCAGCTGGAACTGAGAACCTTCCAAATGGCATGGCTGGTTGTTTATCTTCAGGCAGAAGATTATGTTAATCTTCATGAGAACTAATGGGAGCTACACAACTTCATAGTAGCAGCAGAGCACACAGAGCTTTCCCCACACTCTCAATTTGCTGCTTTCAAAACAACACGACAGATATGATGAGTGGATTTCCAAAGGCTGAGAGCTCAAGTTGGTTTCCAAAAACAGCTCGAAAGCTTTGATATTGACAATGAAAAATGCATGTTGTCACTCATTTCTCTTGTGTATATTTAACAGCACAGTTTTGGGTGCAGAGGCCAAGGACTGTGTCTTTAGCTATGAGAAGTCCCTGACATTGAGTGGAGAAATCCAAATGTGGCCATAGAAGGAAGGTTTCCCTGGACAACCATTCCTTACAGCACAAAGTTTCATGGGCACATACTGCTATGGGCAGGAAAAGAAGTGTTTCACAAACATGCAGCTACCAATCCAAATTTTTCTCAAAGGTCTGTTCTCTGCCATAAACTCGTGCAGCCACTGGAATTAAGCCAGGAATTCTGGAGCAAAGCTATGCCCTGACACTGGGAGCACATTTTGAGGGAACACTTGTAACAGGACACTGGGTTCTGACCTCCCAGAAACCTCTGCCTTCAACTGGGTGGAGGATGCTCAACTCCTGGCAGGGCAGGTCCCTTGTCATTAAACCATCACACTCACCATTGCCAAGGCCAGCAAAATTAACAGCTCCTGGTCAGTATCCAGGGTAATTTTCAGGACCTCACAGTTCATGGCACAATACAGCTTTTTGCAGGGACTTCTCCCTGTCCAGAGCCAAAAGCTGTGTCTAAATGGAAATCAGAAATATGACAGAGGGAAATGCAGATTTATCTCAATCAAAGGAGAAGTTTAGATTAACAAAGTTGTGAGGGATAGTTTGACTTGGCCAGTTTAGTCCCTGGGAGGGATCAGCAAGACAGTTAAAAAGGGACACAAGGAGCTCTGGAACAGGAGACAAAAGGCAAGAAAAGAAATTGGATCAGGATTCTGCAGGAATGGAGAGATAAAATGGAAATAGAAAATTACTATTTTATACTTATGCAGATGTGTACATTAGGATGAAAATAAGAGCTCTTAAAGTTTTTTTAAATTCTTAATCCCACATATGCACCTTTTAAGACACCAGGCACAAAACAGAGAGTGTATTATTCTCTGAAATGCTTTGAATATAAGCATAAGATAAAGACCTTGCTGATGGAGATGTTGCCACCTCTCTGGGCCCCATCCCATATCTGTGCTGCTCTCTTGCAGAAGAGTGATTTCTTCCTGGCCCATCAGAGTTTCCCACGTTGCAGACATCCCCGTGAGGGGCATTGCTCTGGCTTTGTCATGTCCTTTCTGAAGAGGCAGGTGCAGTTGGCTTTCCTTCCTATCAGCATTCTCTTTGCCAGACTGAATAAAGCCTGCTCCCTCACGGTTTCCTTGTCCAAGGTACAACCCAGCTCAGAGTACACAGTTCCTTGTACCAATGTGAGTGTTCCCTGCTGGCTCCACTTGGTTTCCACTGGAACCCCCAGTCTCTTCCCAGCTATTTCCCAGCCTGTCCTGGTTCTGTTCCAGCTGGATACACTGCATTTTTCTCTGCTGAATTTCATGAACTTCATGCTGCCAACTCACATGCCTGGAATCTAAAGAGCTGTGAAGTGAGGGTGTGCAGCCTTGATAGCACCACTCTCTGGTCTAAATTCCACATCACATTTGCACTGACTCCAGTCAAAACTCCTACCAAGCTGAACACTATCCATCAGAAGAGGTGTCAGCTGTTAATATTCTCCTAATGTATAATTTTGTAGGTTTGTGCCACTGTGTTTTCAGAAGGCTGCAGGACAACAGGCTGGAGCCAGAAAATTGCTGATGGAGGTATGGGCCATAAAAATTGCAGATATAAGAACAAGCCAGAAAAGCTAATGGTGTAATATGAAGAAAAGAGGTAAAGCAACAGCTCTGCCCAGCCTTTAAGAACAACAATGCAAATTTACAAAGTAGTTTGAGTAGGGCAGAGAGCTGAGAATTTTCCTCCAGGAGCCAGGGTTGGCCTGGTTGAAATAACTCTGTCAAATGCAGTGAGAGAGCAGGAAACCCAGTTCACTGTTGAGGGCTCCCAGCAGGGCTGACAAAAGGCAAGAGGTGATTGCACACATGGCCCATTCAGCCCCTTGCCCATGCACTCTTTTGTGTCTGTGTCCTTTCCCCCTCCATTGTTCTCAGCCTGGCTTATACATCAGATGTCCTTCTCTGGATATATCCATAAGCTTCTCCTTTGTACCCTGTAATTGAGACTCTGAAATGTATTCCTTCAAACACTTGGCATTTGAATTTTTATTTTTTTTTTAGCTAGGAAAAATGTACACTGTTAAATAGGTCATTGAATTTCTTTACAACCCAACTCATTTGACAGAGTCTTATAATTTTTCTCTGCACATTTCAGAAGGAAAAGATATGATTTCAGAATGAGCTGGCATATTTTATTTTCAAATATGAAAATATGCCTTGTGGGATTGAATATTATTATAAATTGAGTGCCTAAATCTTTTGTTGTGGTGACACATCTCCCTTGACCCCCCTTTCTGCCCCCTCCAAATCACTCCCTTTTTCTCCTGTTCCAGTTTATTAAAATTCATTTTTCAGCTGGGAATTCCAGTATTTCACAACAAGACATTTCTACTTTCTCTTTTTTGTCATTTTTTTTTGAAACCTCCTCCTCCTGTGATTTTACCAGTCTCCTACTCAGTCACCTTCCCTCTGCTTCTCTCAGATTTCCCTGTTTTCTTTATTCACAGTAAAATGTTCATAATTTCTGATTGCCTTAAATAAATACCCTGCTTGAGCAGGGTATTTAAGCAGAGTCCAGATGCTTCCTGCTTTTTAAAGAAAATTTGCAACAGAGCTGGTGGAACCTGTTTACAAATTAACTCCTATTCTGGCTTTACAACAATTATGTCTTGTTTACTTGCTTTAAAACATCCATATTGCACTGCTCTGAAAAGAACAATATGATCAAATGAGAACAGCTTGAGTTTACACAGTTTTTCCTACACAATATCATGCCATGAGCTGTCAGATAGCAGAAAATCAAGGAAGACTTTCAAGAAGTCAAATTTTGAAACTTTTAGTTACATTCCTCACATAAATCTAGACAGTCCATTTCTCTGATGGTTTATTGCTGAAGGACAAATATTATTTCAGTTAATTTCTGGCTTTAAACAAAGGTGTCCAGGAATTCAGTAGAGGTAGTGCTTTTGTCTCCATCTGTTGAGCAATCTGCCCTCTGCTCATTGAAAACAAAACAAGAAAACAGGTGGCAAGACAGGAAAACTTGTGCAATAAAAAAAAAAAAAGGAGGAGGAAGTATTTTTGTTTTCCCTTTGAAATTTTAGAAATTTGGCTGAACTGGTATTCATTATTAAAGAATTAATAGGCACTTAGAAACAGATTTTTGATCAAATAAAACATGCTGCATCAGCATGTATATTATGAGATCTAGTTGAAAAGAAATGTGTGTGTTTGTAAAGCAATACCTGACTTTTCAATCTGATCACTGCACCAAGTATTTTCAGTGCTCTGGAGAATGGTGAACACTTATGATATTTGCAATTTTTCAGCAGGAAGAGAAGACTGTACCAGAGTTATCTGAAATGGCTGTCTTGTGCTCACATTTTGTAAAGTTATGAGAATTTTCACATGGAATCATCTCCTTCTCAAAATCACACACACACATATATATATATATATCTTTGCATCTGTTTCAGAACATTTAGCTGAGATCAGCTTTCTAATCTAAGATAAATAATTCATGCCTGGAAAGTTAATGATTCAACCTGCCAACAAATCCCATAGACTTTTGCTCATAGATCCCTTTGCTCAGAGAAAGCTAAACCCATCCCTGGCTATATAGAAAGAAATAAGAGGGTATGTGAAAGAGCTCAGATTGTTATGTTCTAACTTATATTTAAAGCTTTACTAAAATCAGTTTCCAAAGTGATATGCACTTCTGGATTAGCTCCTAACTAGTAATATTCAAATTTTGGTATTTTAAATAATGAATTTATACCTGCTTATCAGGAAATACAATAGTTTTCCTGTTAAATTTAAAACAAATCAATATTTTAAGCTTTCATCTGAAAGTGTTCTTGAAAATTCTTTAACTGCAGCCACATTCTTGACTTGCCACAATTCCACAAGAGCGTTTTACTTGAATGTTCACATTATATTACCTATGAATTTTGCTTAAAATGTCCCCTTGAGTTGTGGCTTTGGGCTCATATTAGGCAGCTCAGATGGAGAACATCCTCATTGCTGTTGACAGTGTGCTCAGACTTGACAGACAATACCTCCTTTGTACCACAGAGGACTTTACTCCTTTAAATTTTGGATACTGGCAAAAGCTGAATGACACATGATATAGCTAGTTCCTCCAATGGCTGGAGATCAGCTTACAAAAGACTTCTGAGGGACTTGGGACACCGGTCTGGATGTATCTGAAAAAAAAAAAAAGACAGAGCAAACCAGAAGGGAGAAGGTTCTGCTGACGTAGGGTGCCCTGTGCAGCAATGTGTCCCTTCACAGGATTCTCTGTCTCCCAGGGCAGAACCAGTAAAAACTGACAAGATAATTCTTAAACAGAATTATTTCCAGTGGCAGAACAGCCCAAGCATAGACATGGGTAACTCCAGTCATGCACTCCTTTGTCACTGATTGGTGTAAAATTGGCTCTTAGAGGTACAGTCAATAAAATAAAGATCACATTCCCAGTGAGGAGTGGTCTTACCTTGCAGATGGGTAACTTTGGGATGCAGGTGTGAGTTACTGGTGACAATGAGATTATAATGAGCAAAGTTCATTCAAAGAGAGTCATTTCACCACAGCTGCTCGTTCAGCAGCAGGACATCTCTCTCCCTTGGCTGACAGCTGCCATGTGGTTTATCACCTGCCTGGTAAAATCCAGCTCCCATTCCTGCAGGAAGTACCACAGAGCCTGGCCATGGTGTCTTCACTTCATTTCACCCTCCTTTTCACCCCTCTTAGTACGTGCTTAAGGGTGCAGGCTGAGTTGTGTGGGAAGCTACTATGACATAGATTCCATGCATGCCAACCACATTTCATCCCAGAATTCTCATGCTGGTTTAACATGTTATAATGTGACAATAATTTTAGCTTCAAGATTTCTCCCAGTTTTCTCTGGTTTTAGCCCCAATCTTTTTCTGACACATCCTTTCCCTCAGGCAGATCAAGAGCCCCCCTCAGCTTGGTGCCACTGGCAAACATGTTGCTGGTGTGCTCAATCCCACTCTGCCATTCATGAAGGTCCTGAACAAGGCTGGTCCCAGTACAGAGCCCTGACGGACACAGCTGGTTACTGATCTCCATAGAGCCTTTAACTGCATCTTTTGGGATGTTACCATCCAGCCAATTCCTTATCCATTGACTACTCCATCCATCAAGTCCATGTGTCTACAAATCAGGAAGAAGGATGTTATGTAGGACAGTGTCAAAGGCTTTAAAGAAGCCAAGGCAGTGGTCATCAGGTGCTCTTCCCTTATCCACCAGGACAGTCTCTCCATCACAGAAGGCCACTGGCTTGGTCAGGCACAGCTTGAGCTTCGTGCAGGCCTGTTGGCTCTCTCTAATGGCAGCTCCTGTCTCTAAAAGCCTTGAGAAAGCTTTCAGGACGACCTGTTCCCTGATCTCACTGGGCACAGAGTAAGACTGACTGAGCAGGTTTTCACTAAGAAGACAAGTCTAGCAACAAGACAAGAAAACCAGCAGCGACAGCAGCAGTGACAGAGGGCACAAGGAAGAGGGAACAATTCTCATGGAAACCCCCAACAATGGACAATACCCAACCACTCCCTCCACTGTGCTACACCGACCTGAAGACAGTCCATCTTTCCAAAAGAAACTCCCTTCCTCTGTCCCAGAAAATGGCATGAGGTGGTGCAGAATAACCTCCAGGTCTGGGCATGTCCCTCATGAGTACTGCAAACATTAATCCTGTCCTTTGGCTAGACAACATGTCTCATTCTGGGTGTGCAGGTTGTCTTGGCACACAAAGCATAACTCACTTTTTGAGCCACGACTTCCATGCTCTTTGAAACACTATTTTTAACAGCTAAATCATCAGGCTTGTGGGAAGGTCACAAAACACTGTGGTCACTAGGGAAAACAAATTTTCAGAAAAATGCTGATAGATGATATATTGATAAATCATATATAATTTTTTCCCCCAAGCATTTCAGTTTTGCAAATGTTACAGTTCCTGAGCTAACTATTGGTGTACAATACTTAAAAATTTCACTTCACAGGCCTTTCATTTTGTCTGATTAATGATTGATTTTATGACACACTTGTGCTTCATAAACATTACAGAGCTCTCAAAGTTTACTTGTCTGCATTATTGGTGTGCCTGAAAGGGAGTTTTATTTGTCTTAACTGGGAATGGGGTGGAAAGTTTAAATTTGCAGCTTTATATATGTCACATTTAATGATACCAATCAACTGTGAGCCATCTCTAAATTCCTTTCTGACACCATGAGACTGCAGCATTTAAAATGCCAATAAATTTGTTATGATATAATCATAGTGATTGGGTAATTAACCAGCACCGGGTAGAGATTTGAGCTGGAGCATAAACCACAAAGCAACTTGAGGTGTCAAAAATATTTGGTAAGTGAACCTAGGATGACAATCTTACCATCTTTTAATATCTTACTATGTGTGCTTGGGGAATAATGCAAATAAGAACTGCAAGAGGATTTTTTAAAGAATACTTATTCATGCCATTGCCAGTCATTATGCTTAGGAATTTTTAAAGATTAAATATAAATGGTGATTTGCATGAACATGAAAAAAAGAAAAAAATAAGATAAGAGGGCCAACTAGAAACCAGAGAACTCTTGCTAAGACAGAGACAAAGCTGAGAGGTTGAGATGGCTGAATAGTGGCTGACAGATTTGATAGGTAGCAGGGCTTGCCAGTTCCATGCACTTTGCATTCAGTTGCAAGGGAGACATTGAGCAAATCCCTTCATTTCTTGCTGTGACTCTGTTCCCTGCCTGAGAGGCAGAGGTGACTCCTCATCATTATCAGAGGGTCTCCAATACTCAACAGTACCCTTGCTTAGAAAGTGTTCAGAAGTCTCTGGTAAGTCTGAAAGCAGAGAGGTTCAATTAAATAAGTCCTCTGCACAGAAAAATTATATCATAATCCCTCTGATAATCATAAATCTTGGCCCCAGGACAACAAATTAAACTCTGATTGTCCAGGACATCTCCTGCCCCTCTGAGCCTGACTAAAATGTGTTAGGCATTTGCAGCAGTCCTTTATAAATGGAATTATTACAGGAGCAAGGAAGGATAGGAAGTGTCCCTCCATTCTTTTCCATTGAACTCTTTCATAAAAGACCTGTTTGTATATACATTTGAACAGGCTGCTTGCTTTTCAGAGGTGGAAAACAGTCTCTAATCAGGCAGAAATCTGACTGAGATGAAATGCTTGCCTGACTCTGAAGGCCTGGCAGAGTTCAGCTCATCAAACAGTTAAAGGAAACATTTCAGAGATAAAATCATGACCTCTGTGTGCACTGAAAATCAGAGATGTTGCCTTAATTGAAAGACATTTCAATCCTCTTGCATTTGAGAGGCTTTAAATATTTAAAATATCTTCCAATTACTTCATCTTCTTTGTCTACATTATGGATTCCCAGTTGCTGGGCTCCACATGGGGCCCTTTATCTCAAATTGAGAGTCACGGCTTCTGATTTCAGCTTTGATAAGTAGCTGTCACTACAGCTTTACACACAAAAAATGAACTCGATCCAGCCTCCTGAAGTGGTGCCCAGCTCAGAATGGTCCAAACTTTACCAGCCCAGCCAGAGCCCTTACCTGCCCTTCCTTCCCCAGAGCAAACACAAGCAATGAGCTGCCTTCCTCAGGCTAGATGGAGGAGTGGGCTGATCTTGGTGCACTGCACACTTCAGGCTGACAGGGGTAAGAGGAAAGAGCAGCATTTTGTCTTGGAAGAAACCAGGGAGAAACACTTGGCTTGGCTGCTCCTGCTGCTACCAGTGAGCTCTGTGAATACCACCACCTGCTACTCCCACTGCCTCCAACAGCTATAGCTACAAATGTTATTATTGGCCATAAAATCATCCAGCCCGTTTTTCAACGTGCCTGCAGTGTTTGACTCCCTGACCTGCTGTGGTAATGAATTCCATAGGGTGGCTTCACATCACATGAAGAAGTACCTCCTGTAATTTTTTTTTTTAAGTGCACTGGCCATTAACTTCATCCAGTGACCCCTTTATTCCCTTATAATGTGAGAGAGCAGTTTTAACCGTGTCCTTCATAATTTAAATACGATAGTTAATCTCCTCTATCCTGCTTGCTGTCACTACTAGATATTTGCTCTTTTAGGCAAAGAGTTTTCAAGAAAGGAAAATTGACAGAGACAGGAGCAGCTCTGCCAATTATTACATGCCACCTAACACCTATATAAATAATGCTAGGAACCTTGGCTTCTCCCTTTTGGACCCATGCACAGGTCACACAGTCAGAGGAGGTGGGAAGCTAAAATTTAAGACAGATGTTGACTTCACTGCATTTGACAGCACAGTTTCTGCTAGCCAGGAGAGGGTAGAAGCCCAGTTCTTTCACTCACTCCCTGGTTCCTGCACAGGAGTGTGATGTGACCTTTCAGCACTGCAGGGAGCAGTGATCCTGGTGAATAAGTGTGTCACACTTTCCAAAGTAGGATGGGAAACCCACCAACTCTGAATGTTGTTACAGTGACACCTGTCAGCATCAACTCCTCCTGGTGAACTCCTCAGCAAAACCATCTGGATGGAAGGCCATCAGCCAAGGCTGATAGTCATGGGATTGCTTGGACTGACACTTGAAGTCATTCTGCTCTGTTAATTGTGATTTTAAGACACATCTAAAAGCCTGACAGTTGGTATCTGTCTCCAGTGGGCCCCAATCAAGTTAGGTCAGCATAAAATCAAGGAAGACTCTGTGTTTGAGGAGCCCAAGGATGGCAGAAGCTGGGCCTCACTGAGGAGTAATGCAGGATTTATCTGAGATGTCAGCTGGATGCCAGGCTGGCAGCTGGCTCTGCCTGTTAGCAGAAGCTGCTGTTGGCTCCTCTGCCTAGGCACAGCTTGCTTACATGATATGGTGCTGGGACTTGGGACTCTGTAAATTGACTTTGACAAGACACAGACATGACAAGAGGTAGCCAAAAATGACAGTTTTGACTTCCTTCCCACTAGCCCAAGCAAGCTTGAGCTGGATGTGTTTTGGTTTCTAGAGTAGCATCATTATCTAGTCTTCATAGCTCACTGCCTCCTGTTCAGTCTGCTGTGGTTGGCCTGTTCCAGAGGTACTGTGCTGAACAAGAAAGGGTATATTTGGATGGAGCTTTGTGGAAAAGTGGAGTCCAGCCACTTCTTTAACTTTCCTGACACAACTGTCTTGCCCTCACCACTCACAGAGAAGGAGTTTGTAGGTGTCCTCCTTGCCCCCTTCCCTCTCTCCCCAGCCTAGGGGTTGTTGCTGGGGATATGAGCATGGCCCTTTGTGCTTGGAGAGAAATGAACAGCAGCAATATACAAAGAAAAGAAATAAAGAGAAAGAATGGATAAGAATATAGAGGAGAGGAAAGATATCACCACCAGAGGATCCTGCAATGGGTATTGATTATTGCAATTTCAGTGCCCATGGTTTGAAGCAATGGTCACAGTCTTGACCTGTTGTGGGTGGGGGAACTCACAAAACACAAAGTTCAGTGGTTTAATATATGGTTCAGGTTCAGGTGGAAACACCCAGGTACATCCTCTGGGGGTGGAATTTTACACTGTCTGATGCAACACTGTGGATCATGCACAGACCCTTGCTGGAAGGCCCCAGAAATGAGTCTGGAGGCTCTCTGGGGGTTCTTTGATGGTTTATGACACCTTCTAAGACACATCAGCAGTTTGGGCCCTGTGTAGCTGAGCCAGCTGTGCCTTATCAGAGGGATCTGGCATGAAAGAAGCCATCACCCCACCTCTGCAGGATCTGATTCTTACCAGCTTTTTNTTTCTAGAGTAGCATCATTATCTAGTCTTCATAGCTCACTGCCTCCTGTTCAGTCTGCTGTGGTTGGCCTGTTCCAGAGGTACTGTGCTGAACAAGAAAGGGTATATTTGGATGGAGCTTTGTGGAAAAGTGGAGTCCAGCCACTTCTTTAACTTTCCTGACACAACTGTCTTGCCCTCACCACTCACAGAGAAGGAGTTTGTAGGTGTCCTCCTTGCCCCCTTCCCTCTCTCCCCAGCCTAGGGGTTGTTGCTGGGGATATGAGCATGGCCCTTTGTGCTTGGAGAGAAATGAACAGCAGCAATATACAAAGAAAAGAAATAAAGAGAAAGAATGGATAAGAATATAGAGGAGAGGAAAGATATCACCACCAGAGGATCCTGCAATGGGTATTGATTATTGCAATTTCAGTGCCCATGGTTTGAAGCAATGGTCACAGTCTTGACCTGTTGTGGGTGGGGGAACTCACAAAACACAAAGTTCAGTGGTTTAATATATGGTTCAGGTTCAGGTGGAAACACCCAGGTACATCCTCTGGGGGTGGAATTTTACACTGTCTGATGCAACACTGTGGATCATGCACAGACCCTTGCTGGAAGGCCCCAGAAATGAGTCTGGAGGCTCTCTGGGGGTTCTTTGATGGTTTATGACACCTTCTAAGACACATCAGCAGTTTGGGCCCTGTGTAGCTGAGCCAGCTGTGCCTTATCAGAGGGATCTGGCATGAAAGAAGCCATCACCCCACCTCTGCAGGATCTGATTCTTACTAGCTTTTTCCCTTATATGGGGATATATATATATATATATATATATATCTTGTTTAAGACAGCAGTCACAGGCTCTCAGGGACACAGTCAACTGCAGGGCTCAGCTGGTTTATCTCAGCAAAGATCGGTGTGTCGTGGCCATCCTCTGGTGGTGGGTGCACACTCCTGTCTAAGGTAGGTCAGAGGATTTACCACCACACACCAGAAGCTCTCCCCCTCTCCTTCTNGGGAACTCACAAAACACAAAGTTCAGTGGTTTAATATATGGTTCAGGTTCAGGTGGAAACACCCAGGTACATCCTCTGGGGGTGGAATTTTACACTGTCTGATGCAACACTGTGGATCATGCACAGACCCTTGCTGGAAGGCCCCAGAAATGAGTCTGGAGGCTCTCTGGGGGTTCTTTGATGGTTTATGACACCTTCTAAGACACATCAGCAGTTTGGGCCCTGTGTAGCTGAGCCAGCTGTGCCTTATCAGAGGGATCTGGCATGAAAGAAGCCATCACCCCACCTCTGCAGGATCTGATTCTTACCAGCTTTTTCCCTTATATGGGGATATATATATATATATATATATATATCTTGTTTAAGACAGCAGTCACAGGCTCTCAGGGACACAGTCAACTGCAGGGCTCAGCTGGTTTATCTCAGCAAAGATCGGTGTGTCGTGGCCATCCTCTGGTGGTGGGTGCACACTCCTGTCTAAGGTAGGTCAGAGGATTTACCACCACACACCAGAAGCTCTCCCCCTCTCCTTCTTTTGGGGGTGCAAACCTGGCCTCAGCAAAGAACCCACTGCTTTGGCAGATGGGCAATTGTGTGGGTCATTAACCATCAATGTTTCAGTCTACCACACCATACATAAACATGTGTTTTCTTGGCCATGATCTCCCTTTCTCCCATTCTCTCCCTCTCCTCTGAGGCTGGATCACTACCACAGTGGTTCTAAATACTGCCAGCTTTGCCTGGTGACAGTTCACCACTCTGCTCCACTGTCCCCTCAGGAGAAGGAATTGATAGGAAGACAATACAGACCAGGCTCCTGTGCCATTGCATAACAAGGGAGTGTGCCAGCACACCTTAGCTTCCTTTGGGCTATCCCATCGGACTGGAGCCATAACTTTTACCTGTTGTCCTTTCTCCAAAGGTATGCATGGCTCAGGGTCCAACAGATTTCTTTCCCCTGTGTGAGGATGGTGTATCACAGTGGTTACCAACAGGGCACAACATCTCCCACACCACAGCTTTCACTTTGCCCTCTATGCAATGCTTCTTCTCGTGGTTTTTGTGCCATTCCCCAGGAGCTTGTCTTGTCAAAAACATGAGGATGATCTCCATGCAGGGCATTTGGGAATATCTCACTGTTCCTTGTCCTCCAGCCCAACGTGCAGTCTCATATATCAAGATGTCATTGTCAGCAGTTTAATAAAGTCCTTCTCGAGGCCCTGGAGAGCCCAGAGGAGAGGAAAGGGAGGGATTTTCTGTCTCTTGAGGTTGTCTCTGCACTCAATAGAACAGATAAAAATTTTGTGCAAGCAGTTCATCTCAGTAGTCTGAGACCATCAGAGAGCAGGATAGATCTCCCCCAAATACATCTTGACCTGAAGACCATAAGAGTAGAAATACATTTGTGGCAATTGGCAAGACTATCTGCTTCAGAAATGCTCTTTAAACTTTCTCAGTTTCCAAAATAAAATTTACTGGATTAAATGTCTTTATAATTGATTCATAAAAAGATTTTGTGGTTTGGTTTGGGGTTTTTTTTGTAACAGAGTATCTCCAAGATTTTGGAACAAGGAATTGTGCCTGTTAAATAACCTTCCTATCTTTCTTATGAAAAGATGCTTTCAGCTTTTTTATGGTGTAATTCTGTAAAGCAGAATGTCCCTTCACAATTGCATTTGTGAGGACAGTCACAATAAAGTCTCATTACTTGTGGACCTCAGAGTTTCCAGGATTGGGCCATTAAAGGTATGTGTTTCTAATTAGGACTAGCATCCAATAATGGCTTTGTGCTTTAATCTAAAGCTTTGTTAGGACCTAGAGCAAAATGAAACTTCAATTATATGAAAGCCATGCATAACTAATGAAGAGGACGTTGTTCTTTCTTATGTAAATATCACTCAGTCTGGAGGGACTGCTTGCAATATTGTCTGTTGATTAATTCATCAGGATTAAATCTAAGAAGGGACTTTTGGATTTATACTGTTCCCATGCACCCAGGCACACTTCAGAGGAGCAAGTCACGCATGTAATGGCTACTCAATTAATTAGTATGTTTTGAAAGCAAAAGATTCCCCTTGTACCCACCAGTGACAGAGTACTTCTTGTGATCAGCAGCCATCAACTACTGCAAAAATTTAGCCTTAGGTTTTTATTTAGTTACACACCAGGTATTTGCCAGAAAAACAGCTGCAATGCATTTATTTTCTTCATGTGTGGCATCACTGCGCCCCTTGGTGAGGAGATTTTTAGAGACAAAAAATATAATGAAGTGAAAATTTATTTTTCAAAATAAATTAAAATCCCATCAGCTACATATTTTGGATGCCAAATGAATTTGTCAACCACATAACTGACTTAAGAATTCTGAAATTTTTAGAGAGGTAAACCAAAATGAAGCCCCTGACAAAGAAGTCATAGCCTTGTGGAGAGACAGGAATGCTGAGGGGTGCCAAGGCCACCTGTGACAGGTGCCATCCCCTCTGATTAGTCACAGAGGGGTCAGAAGAGCAGCCCCTTGCTGAACTGTCCCCTCCTGATGACCAGAGCCATGGCAGCTGGTGCCACTATTCCTGAAGCAGGTTGAAGAATCAGGGATGCTGTGAATGGGTTAAAACAGGGAAAACATCCAAAAAACTAGGCTGGAGTGCCAATAGATTTCACAAGGAGAACTAGTTGAGGAAATAAACAAAAAGCAATTAAGAAAAGCAAATTGACATATTTGGGTTGGATTCACAGAAAAGCAAGGAGGGATATAACTTTTTGTTTGGAGACTTTGTGCAACAGCTTGTCTGTTCCCCATTTGTTTAAAAGCAGAACAGCAGAGGTGTCATCTGTTGGTCAATATTCTGGGAAAAGAGCTACAGGGAAAAGAGTCTTAAGCACCGAGGGTTGTCTCTGTAAACACAATGTTTATTTTGCATTTATGCTATGCTTCAGGGCTCCTGCTTATTTCTGCACAGTCCAGGAAGGATTTGCTGTGTGCATCTAGCCTTCTCCTTTCCTCTGGTCTCCATTTGGTCTCCATTTTCCCTCTTCCCTAAGACAATTGAGAATTTGCCAGAGTGAGCAGAGCACTGTACTGACAGTACTCAGAGATAAATTCTTCACTGTACCATCAGCTAAACCATCTGAATTGTTTGGAGACCAGACAGGACTTCTCCCCTGGACTAGACTGGACCCCCCCTATATAGTTGCTGTCTCTTGAGCCCAGCTGTGTTTCCCCACATGGAAATCATATCACTTTGGGTTCCTTCTATTTCAAGCCAGTGCACATGAAGGAAGGCATTGTCATCTGAGAGTCACTAAGCCTTTATAGCTATGTTAGGTGCAGCCTCAAAGCTGAATGAACAGGTATAGTGCAGTGAGTAACCCAGCCTCAGCCTGTCTAGCACCACTGTGGTCCTGTGTCATGGTCACTAGGACATATTGCTCTTCACAGAATGGCTCCAAGTTGTTTGTAAAGGTCATTTCCTTCCTCACCTCTGGATAGAAAAGATTATATGGAGATTAATGTGAAAGATACTGAACAGTCATTCCCCCAGCTCTCATCAAATGACTTAAATCTCATTAATTTACACTGCTAATTCAGCAAGTTCAAAGAAAAGAAGATTCCAGGAAGTATCACATTCTGTCATTAAAATATTTAAGTGATATTAGCTTCTCCACTGATAAAGCTTGGATTGAATTTCCATGCAAAGTATGATTTTGTTCCCTGCCTCTATATATTATCTGCATTTTATTGAGCTAATGTCTCCTTGATCTTTTGTATAGTAGAAGACAAAGGGCAGCTGGATCCCAAAATGTTTCTTAACATCTTCTTTACAAAGAAGTGCCCAAGCTAGCTGGAAAAAGCAGACCACAGAAACTGAAAGTCTTCCTAGGAATTAATTATTTTAGTGTACAGGATATGAGGGAAGGAGTTGCACCTTTTGTATTCATGTTTCTCAAGATTTTCCCAAGAAAATCTTAATGGTGAGAGTTCTCCTCTTAAGCTGCATGCTTAAAATAAGAGCTCAAACTGGCTTTTGCCAAGACATTTTATCAAGCCAGTTGTGATGAAAATACAGCAGGAGGGATGGCAAATGCTGGAGGGGGATCAACAGCAAGAGGGGTGTCGAGAGAGTCACATTTTGTCCAAACAGCAGTGGAGCAGCACACAGTATGCAAGGATGCAAAACTCCATGCATGAGACTTTGTAACCAGCACCTAATCCCATCTTTGCAGCACTGTAAAGGGACTGATCTAAATGAGGAGTGATGAGCAGCCTGGCTGAACACCAGGGCACCAGACACCCTGTGCATTTGAGTGCTTGATTCCTGTATGCCTCTCTAATGGTTATGTGTATGATGCTGGGACAGATAGGGACACAAAATCTTGTTTCCATTCAGATCAGCCAGTATCAGAAATCAACTGCATCCTTCCCTGAGCAGGAAAACTTGTCATGCTTGCAGTGCTTTATAGCACAAGTTAGCCATTCTTTAACCAAATCTGAGAGAATGAAGCAGCATTTCTCCAGGCAATGCCTTGTGATGCACTCTGTCCTCCAGCAGTTTGCATATTTTCATAATCCAAGGGGTTCTGAATGTCTTTGATATTCCCCAAATGGGATGGCAGTTTGCCTCTGAATTCAGTGTGGGACTCTCACAGTCCCTGATAAGATGAGCTGTCATTACCCATGTGAAAAATAAGTTTATATTTCAGTAGTCATAGGTTAAGAACATTCTAAATTTCAGAAGAAGCTGAATTGTTTTCCTCATCATAGGGCAGCAGGTGGGACTGGGGGGAAGAAGTGGAGAGAAGGAAAGGGCAGAACATAGCAGGACACTATTCAGAGAACTTCCATAATGTGCCCCAACAGTGCAAGTGAAAGAGAAGAGAAGAGAAGAGAAGAGAAGAGAAGAGAAACACAAAATATCATATTTTGTCAGTCTCCAGAAAGAACCTGCCTTCCTGGAAATTACCACAAAACAGATTTATAGATGAGCCATTGTACTGTCCATGAAATTATACTGAGACTTTGAAGAGGAGCTATCTGGTAAGATGAGAGTACATAAGGAAAAAATTGTGGGATATCACAGACAGAGGACAAATCTGGGAAATTGAGCTGTTGGATGAGTCAGTGTTTGAGAAACACTGGAAAAACCTTTTCCATTAATAGAAAAAGAAGAAGTGAAAAGGATTTGAGATTACAGGATGTAGACAACAAAAGGTGTTACTTCATATAGTCATTATTGAGCGAGCTTTGAGAAGGAGCAGCATCAAGGCAGAAAAGTTGCTGTTTCCTTTGAGTTTTGAACACCTCCCTTCGCAAACAAGTCCTGCATTTCAGCAAAGCAGGAAAGTAAAATGAATCTGTTGGAACAATCTTCTTGAGAAACTGTTACTGCTCCATTCCGTCAGTTCCAAGACAGATGAAGATGAAAAATAGAGAATAAAAACGTTGTTTTCAACAGAAAAGAGAAATCATTATCACCATATGTGACAGGAAGGATTCATTAACCAGCAAGCATATTGCAGGAAATAATGAAGGAGCAGACACCATAGGGCCCTGGTCAAGCCCTTCATATCGCTCTTCTTTTGAATGAGCCTAAAGATAATTTACTTATCCTCTTACTCTGTCTTAATCAAATTGTGCAAGAATTGCTTTCAGGGAAACATTTTTCTAAGGGAGTCTGAGCTCAGCTGCAGAATCTCAGAACTGTTTAGGTTGGAAAAGACCTCTGAGATCACTTCTGACTGATCACCACCTTGCCAGCTAAACCACAGTATTAAGTGCCACATCCAGTCATTTCTTGACCCCCTCCAGGGACAGTGACCCCACCACCTCCCTGAGCAGTCCATTTCAATGTTTAAGAACCCTTTTTGTGAAGCAATTCTTCCTGATGTGCAATCTGAACCTCTCCTGGCACAGCTTGGGGCCATATCCTCTCATCCTGGGAGAAGAGACCAACTCCCACCTGGCTGTAACCTCCTTTCAGGGAATAGTAGAGAGCAGTAAGGTCTCCCCACAGTACCAAGGGCTTTGCTGAAGTCCAGGGAGACACATCCACAACCTTTCCTTCATCCACTGAGATGGGTTATTTGGTCACAAAAAGTCAAGTTGATCAGGCAAGACCTGCTTTTCCTAAACCCCTGCTGCCTAGGCCTGATCCCTGGTTGTCCTGTATGCACCATGTGATCACACTCAAGACGGTTCTGTTACTTTAAATAAAGCAAAGAAACCAAATGAAAGCAGCTCTGTTGGAGCAGCAATGGAAAGGAAAAAAACAGTTTGCTCTGGGAGGACTAGTTCATTCTACTCACAGAAAATCCTGGCCTCCTTTTTTTCATCAGAATTCCCTGTAGAAACTACAACCAAGACCCAGCAGGGTCACAGGTGAAGTCTGCCTCAAACCTGACTGAATCAAATTCCAAGTCTGAGGATGAGTTAGGGTCACTGGATAAGAAAGATATTAGAAAACCACAGGGGTTTTTTGATGGAAAAAGTTTTGTGAATTTCTGATGAAATATAGGCTTGGCTGTATCCACCTATTTTTTTTTTTTCTAACAATAGGCTCCCAGGGTACCCAGTGCTTCTTTATTCAGCCTGAGAGGGTTAGTGAATACAGGATATTTATGACCCTGTGCTCCTAAGCTCATTTTCAGTTCAGAAGCTAATGAAAATGTTCTGAATGTTGCCCCACCCCAGCTACCTTTCTCTCCTGCTAAAAGAAAAACATAAACAAACAAACAAAAAATTTTGTTCTGAAAGGAATCAAAGCTTGTCAGGATATCAGAAATTCTTGCACAAGAATAATTTTAACTTTCAGCTAATGTTGCTCTTTCTGCTCTTTTTTCCACCAGCTCTTTCCCAAGGCACAATGTTTAATGCTTTACCAAAGTGCTGGTCTGTCTCAGTTCTCATGTCATAAATGTTAGTAACTTCATGAAAGAAAATTACCAGCTCCATCTGAGCCATCTGCTCCACTACAGGCATGTTCTGGTGCATCCTATCAGACTTGCACTTCCAGGTCTTAAAGGCCATTATGGTCATACTTAGGTGTCTACAACTCTCAAAGGCGTTCTCCCTCCCTCTTCTTAAAATTAAATATCTCTTCAGTTATTGTCCAGGCCAAGTTGGGAAATTTGTTAAAGATCTTTGCTTCTGAGTTGGCACTTTCATGAGAGAGATGTTCAGGACTTGCAGAGTTTATCAGCTCACCCTTCACCTTCAGTTAGTATTCAACAAACTCCCAAAGTGGAATTCTCTTCTCCAGGAGGAGCATTTCATTTCTGTCCATACACTGCCATTTGAAATCTCTGCCAACATCTGGCCAACCTGAATTTACATCCTGTGTTCAGCATCACTCCATTGTTCTTTTGTTTGAAAGGGACAAATCTGAGAGTACTAGCATCAATCTTTTATCAAAATCTAGCATATCTTGATTCATGGCAATCCTTTTTTTAACCCTATACATCCTGATGTTCCAGCTGTGTCCTTTTCATCAGTTTGCTTTTCCTCTTAGTCTGTGCTAATCCCAACTGTGTCTCAAAATGTCATGAATTGTCATGAATTCTGATCATGAGTTTTGACATGAATTCCCACTCCCAAGCTTTGACCTCCTTGGTCTTATTCTTCCTTCTAAATTAAACCAGATTAGCCCATGATTTTATGTTTCAGCATTATTTATTTTTTTGTGATCAACATCTATTTTCCTTCTTTATTTTAACATATTCACTCCCTCCACATACAGCAGTGAAATGCCTCATCCTTTCATTGTGGACTTGACAAAGGAATCGATGAGCTGTCACATCCAGGATTATTTGTGCCCTTCTGCTGCTGGTAGCAGTTGTTCTCCAGACTATTGCAAATCACTCCAGATGATTTGTAGATATTATCCTGACTTCACACACAGCCCTAATGGCACATCTGACTTGTGTTTTGCAGAACAGTCAAGGTCTCAGAATCTTGTAAAACTGAGACAAATAATATATTTAAATGAGATTAAAAAAAAAACCCAAAACCAAAAACAGTTAACACAAATAAACCAGTTAAATCAATTGAAGCTCTACCAACATTTAACACTATAATTCTAAAGGTAAAAACATATTACTTATTTACAGTCTTATGGTATCTATTGGTAGGTAAAGCAAGAAGTAATTAAGCAATGAAAACTTATGAAAGGACACAGTACTAACTTTCCACTCAATTCTATCCAAGTAATTAATGATTTTTCCCTACTAATCTCTGTCTCTTAACATCCAATATGAAGTAATATTTGTCCTTAAATTTTTTGCATTCACTTAAATATATACTTGAATTTCTCTTCAATTGAAAATAATTTTGGGGTTGGCTTTCCATTTAAATTAGAAACTTCTTAAAGGAACTTGTTCTTTTTTTTTCTTTAAAAGGACACAGAAGTTAATAAATACTTTTAAATGTTTTGAACTCTGTAATAGTTACAAGAAAGACAAGTTGTTTACTTCAAATTCTAAGGAAAATTTCTTCTAAATTCTGAATTTTAGCAGTGCTGTGAACAACAGTTTTGTATATTTTCAGCACAAGAACAATCTTCTTCAACTTCCCAGATCATTTTGTGCTATTCCCAGATCATATTATTGCTTGCCAGAACTTTCACAATAAAAAAACAGCTGGGAAAGAGGTACACTGCAGTGTTTCAACACAAATATTCCTGCACCATCAGAAATAATCTCAGTGTATGTAGTAAATCATAATGACAGTGTGGCATCTTTGCACATCTTAGTATATGTGCTTCAGTGCTGTGATTTTTGGCAAAAGGAAGTTGAGGATGGAACAGCAATCCAAGCCTGCTTTCCAGAGAATCCCCTGAAGAAACACAGGGTCTCACTTCTCCTGACAGTTCTGTCCCAGAGAGATGAATGTTCCCTGGAGAGGGACTTCACACCCACATTGTCCATCTTGAGCTGATCACACCTGGGGTACATGGTCCTGCCTGGAACATTTTGGTAATTTTAGGGCAGAGTAAACAAACAAACAAAAAGAATAAAAATCTCCAATGTTAAAACCATTAAAATAATTAAATCAGAGCTCTGTTATAGAAGCATAGAAGGTTAAGGGTTGGAAGGGACCTTTGGAACCATCTCTTTCCAAACCCTCTGTCCTGGGAAGGGACACCTGCCACTACTCCAGGTTGCTCCAAGCCCCCTTCAAACTGGCCTTGAGCACTTCCAGAGATGGGGCATCCACAACCTCCTTGGGCACCCTGTTCAAACCTGTTCTGGTATCTCACCACCCTCACAGCAAATTAAAGAATTTGTTCCTAATATCTAACCTAAATTTCCCCTCTGTCAGTTTGTGTCCATTCCTCCTTGTTCTATCACTGCAGTTCCTGACAAAGAATCCCTCCCACATGTCCCTGTAGCTCCCACACTGTTAATAAACTAAGCACATTTTGGATAATATGTTAAATGTATGTTATCCTCATAACCTTATTAAAGCTGTCCTCATAATCTTACTAATTTTTGCCAGCACAACCTTGCAAATATAAAACTGAAATTGAAATAGGGCCCCACTAATAGTGACAATTTTCCTTGCCACACACAGTTATAAAAAGCTGATACTGCCTGTCTCTATTTAAAAAGTAAACACCAGATTCACTGTAAGAGAAAAGTTAAACAACAGGTTCATTGTTGGGTAGGGCTTCAGAATGTGAAGAAACCCAACACATATTCTTCCAGAACATGGATTTGCCCAGGAACAGTGCTGAGAAGTTGGGAAGGCTTTTTATCTTAGCATTACATGTGGATCCTGCATCAGGCAAATCAGTGCCACAAAATGTATTTCTCCACCAGAGAAACACGGCCTGGGGCTACAGCTTAGCAAAGTATCTACTCATTTCTCTTTAGAGACAAAGCCACGAGTATCAGCTCCACCATACACTTCCTTGGCCTCACATATGTCAACACCTCACAGCCTTGACACTGGAAACAGTGTATGGCTACCTCAGACTGGCACTAACTTCTACAAAAGCAGTCTGATCCCAAGCCTGACATTTTCATGTCCTTCTCACATCCCTTTGGCCTAGTAATTGAAGACAGAGCACAGGTCAGACAGGAGAGAGTGCCCTCCTCAAGAGCAATATTGAGTGAAGAAAAACAGACTGACAGGACCAATTTTTTTTAATAGGAATTACCATAAAGGTGGAGGTATCAAAGGTTCATCACATAGAGTCATATCCAGTGTCAGTTCTCCCCAACCTGAATGCAGGTGGAGTCCATTTTGAGTTTGCACCTTCCCAGGCCACCAAGTCCTAAACATTTCTTCCTCTCTTCCCAAACTACCTTTGTGTTTGACTGTTCTTCAGCCTGATGTGAGGAAAGAGCTGCACTCAGAGAGACCAAGCAGGTCAGGAGGACTTTGAAGACAGAAGGAAACTCTTGGCATGCAGGTACCCAAATCTGAACCTCAGCTTCAATGCTTCACTGGTTAGTCAGGATGAAATGCCTTCACAGCCTTCCAGGGTCTGTAAAAAGCTCATAATGGTACATGCCAAACCCCAAAAGAGGCTGGAGATACAGACTGCACCTTCTGAGTTAGCCATGTGGCCAAGGACACTGCAGGGAAGGAGGGAGGAAGGTTAACTACTGAGTCCTGTGAGGTCTTAGGAGACCTAAGCCTTTAGTAAAAGAGTTAAAGCTATTTAGGGATGAAATTACCTCCTGGAATATTTGAAATCTTGCTTAACAGACATTTTAGGGCAAAGCTTTATGGTTTCCAAACATGTTACGGGTTTCCATGTGATACAGAGTCAAGCAATGAGGCCTCTCCTCTCTATTCCTCTTTTTTTTTTAAATACTTTCATTGATTTACTGTAGAAATGTGTAGGCCTAAAAATTTTAAAAAACTAAAAGGAAAAATTTATGCCTGCTGCTGACAGAAATTTAAAAGTTATAACGATACACACTTCCTCAGATAAACTGAAGCATCATAAAACATTTTTCCCAGTTAAAACAGATTTCCAGAGTGTAAAAATATGATTTCTGGTTGGGTTTCAAGTTAATCCTATCTAGCTGCAGGGTTCAATGTAGAGGCTATGACAGTTCTGCATGTTTAGGACAGCATAATTAAAAGAGTAATAAATCCAAAAGTTAATATTATTTCAAGCCAGTTATGTTCTACAGAAATTCTGTAGTGATGTCAATGAGTGAGTACTTTAACCTCAACTGAACTCTCTGCTCTGTTATCTATTTCTACCACTATTTTCTCTAAAATGCCCTGGCCTAAGGGCAAAGCAATAACCCTCCTCAGGCACGTGAGAAGCTGCCAGGGTAGGAAGGGACTATGGCCCACTCAGGGCTCTAGGTGCTTATCTAGGAACAAGTCAACCAAGGCCTGGAGGAGTCAGAGACAAAGCTCCAGCAGGATGTCCAGCTGCCCCATGGGCTTTGGGGGTTTCCTTGCTCACCACTAAGGCTAATTGGAGGGGATGGATGTGCATCTTCAAACCCTCCAAGCTGTTATAGGTGTCATTTTCCAATGCAGACACGGGCAATAAAAGCTAAAAAAAAAGATGCCAAAATTTGGAAGTGTTCCTGAAATAAGGGGATGGAGCAAAGAGCTCTCAAGTAGAGTATTTGTCCCAAATGGCAACCATCTAACCTCAAATGGCATGAAGACCCATGGTCTCTTGATTGTATTTTTTAGTACATTCTAATGTACCAAATTCTGTGATTCTAATGGTGATGGAGCTTTAATTGACTTTACCTGTCTATACCAGTTTATAAAATAAATAGCATTTGAATATATATTACTTGTCTCAATTTTAGAAACTTCCATGACCCTGTGCAGGACTTCATATGTCGACAGATGACTCAGACACTGCTTTTTTTGCTGGCTTTGCCCACTTCTCTGTCTCTGTCATCATCTTTTAAATGTAGTTTGAAGCATGTTTGAAAAAGCTAATGAGCAATGTAGCCAGAGATCACCTGTCAGCGTGCAAAGAAATTACTGGAAAAATAAACCTTTTCTCTGTGCTTTCAGACAATATAGTATGGTATTAACTCTGTCATTTTACCAGCTATTATTAAACTCTGTCCCCAGAAAGACCTAATAAAGTCTAACTCTGCTACTGCTGCCTTTCATTTTGTTCAATGATAGAAATGTGGCTGCCCCTCAAATGGTTTTTAAATCTTACACAGATTTTGCTAGTCCCATTAATTCAGCACTAAACAGAATTCTCTCCCCTTCCTGTTGATCAGAAGATTTCTGCTCAGTGTTCTGAGGTGATGAGAGAAGAGAAATTGCTGCAGGATGTCTGAGGCAGTGAGCTAATTCTCAGCTTGTTCAGGAAAGGCAAACAGATAAAGTTTGCGCTGCCTTTGAAATACTGGTCCCAAATTTACCCTGTGAAATATTCAGTTTGTCTCAGTAAAGGTCGTTATAGGTAAGCCACTGAAATATTTTTTACTATGTTGTAATGTCTTCAGTGTTATTAAGGGTCCACAAAAATATTCTAGTAAACAGGCAGACTCAATAAAGTGATAATTACCTATTAAATTTTTAACACAGTTTAGTACCTCAAAATATGATCTAGATAATCCATTTATCCAAGATTAGAAGGACGGAATAAATGAGTTTGGATAATGCACTGATTTCTAAAGATGGATGCTTCAGATAATTTTTAAAAATATATATCTTTTATATTGCCCTCACTCAGAGTAGCTACTGCCAACAGGAGAGCTCTCCTTGCCTTGTCTACAAAGAGAACAAACAAAAAAAAAATACTATCCAACAAATTAAAAAAAAATTGGTCCATACATGGTTCCACACACGGTTCCACAGAACTGGCACACAGGATGAATAAAGAAGCAGATGATAATGAGAGTTGGTGGGCTGCTGAACTCATTGTGTTGTTTCTGCATACCTCCATGGGTTAAACTCTCAGATCTACCTACCTACCTACCTATCTATCTTACCTATCTATCTATCTATCTATCTATCTATCTATCTATCTATCTATCTACCTACCTATCTATCTACCTACCTACCTATCTACCTCTGACTCATCTTTGACTGATCCCTTACATATTTCTGTGAGGCTGCCTCTGGAAACCATGGACTTTGAGGCTTTGCTTTATGTTTGATGAGCCATATTTCCACTTCACTTTACCAGATGAGCTGACCTTGTCTGCAGAACACCACACCAGAAGAGCCCTGAGCTTCATTTTTCATGCCTTGATGGAACAGAAAACATCACAATAAATACCTGCTTTGAACAGGACACATCCTGGTAGATAATTTAGTCAGGTATTTGCAAAGTCTAATCCAGAGAGATGGAGTGGAACAGAACAGCAATTTGAGCTCTTACTGCTGCTTTTATTTCATTTCAAGTACCTACTTAATAATGATACATAAATTGCAACTGGCCTTCAAAATGGAGAAATGTTGACTTAGCAACAGAAAAATTTCAGGGAATTAAATAGACAGTTCTAATGGAATTTGTGGTGTTGATCTTCCACTTTATGCTTGTAAAAAATGCAAGCAAAAGACAGCTCTCACCTCAGCAAACTGCAGCTGTCTAGAGATTAAGCATTTAATCTAAGTCTGGGCAACATCTTAAAGAAAGTTTACAATAATTTGCTCTCACCAAGGGTGCCAAAGGGCACTGTGTACAGAACCTGCACATTTTCTACACTCCTTACAAAGTGAGACCATCTTCCTCTCAATAAAGCTCAGCACCCAGACAGAATCTGCTGCCAGGACACACTGTTGACTCACAGCCATCAGCCCAGACCCCCAGGTATCTTTCTGCTGGGCTGCTCTCCAGCCTCTCATCCCCCACTTTGTACATAAAACCAGTATTCCTCCATCCCGCGTGGAGAATCCAGCACTTGGTCTTGTTAAATTTCTCACAGTGGTGATTGCCCAGCTCTGTAGTCTGTCTGGAGTTCTCTGCCCTCAAGGGAGTCCACAGCTCCTCCTAGTTTAGTACCACCAGCAAACTTATTCAATGTGCATTCTATTCCTGCTTCCAGATCATCTATAAAAACAGTAAAAATTATAAGAGCATTATCCAATTTGACAGTGACTGTTTTGGCATCAAGAAACAAAGCATAATATATCAGTAGCACAAGACAGCAATACATGTGCAATTTGGCACATGAATACAAACACAATGCTTAGAAGAACTGCATAGGAAAATGTTTTGTCCTTTTGAAAAACAGTTTAGGTCCTAAGCTGGGGTCTACAAGAGCAGGCACCAGGAATTAGTTTTTGGTAATAAAGAGGTACCACTGCAACTCCTGGTTTGCTGCTGATTTCTTTTTATAGCATTACTCTGAACCATATTACTTCACCAGACCAGGAATTCCAAATGTCACCATGCAAGAAGTCCAAGAACTGAGGAAGAACATCTGTTCTCCAGCATGTAACTGCAGCTCCTGGCCCTGCAGTCTGGAAGAAGCTCTAATACTGGATTGCAGAGGGCTTTCTTCCCCTCAACACTGCCCAACACAGAGCATTGAAGTATAAATTTGTGCTGACATTAAGGAACATTTGTGGAAACAAGCCCACATAAGGCACTTGCATTCTTCTGGAGCAGGTGCCTCAAACCTTTGCAGCAGGATTGCATCCCAAGAGACTGCATTACTGCAGCTAGGACTGTCTGGGAGAGGGGGGCAGATAGTGAAAGAACAAACATCATGGCAGTTCAATTTTCTTGCATGATTTTAGTGTGTCTCAAAAGACGTTATTTTTTATGGGTTGGAAATTTCCTTTCTTCTCCAGCTCCACTACCAAACAAACAATGTCAGAAAACACTAGGAACTTTGTCAAAAGTTCTGATTTTTAAGTGCCTTCACACCATGATAGTTTTTCTGTCACAGAATCAATCTGATATACATGTGCCCTCCTGGCTATTTTTAAGTTTACTCTATAAAGAAAACTTATACTGTCATTTTCTATTAATTTTTTTATTCTTGATGTCTTTAAGCCAAAATAATTAGGTTGGATACTAAGAAGAAATTATTTCCTGTGAGGGTGATGAGGCACTGGAACAGGCTGCACAGAGTTGTTGGTGCTCCATCCCTGGAAGGGTTCAAGGCAGGCTTGGATGGGCTCTGAGCAATGAGGTCCAGTGGAAGGTGTCCCTGCCCATGGCAGAGGGATTGAAATTAGATCATCTTTAAGGTCTCTTCCAACCCAAATTATTCAATGATACTCTGATTTAAAAGCAGTACGGTTTTGCAGAGCTAAGATCTGTGTTTAGGTTTTCTCTCCAAGTCAAGTTGTGTGTCCCACTCCAAAGGAATATGCTTTGTATACAGAAGAAGGAAAGTTGGTTTTGGCATCTCAATTCACTGCTGGCGTATTTATTTGATGGTTATGTTAAGAAAGCTCCCAAACCTAGACTTTCAGAATCCTATATAAAGATGTTTACAAGCCTCCACTCTGAGAACAGTGCACTGATTTCCCATCCTAAGGAGGAGCTGGCCAGAGCCAGGTGGAAGAATTTGTGTGAGATTCAGTTACTGCTTTTCAGAATTCATAATCCAGACAGTGAACCTGTATCTTCCTGGAGATGCAGGAACAACAGAGGAAAGAAAATGATCTGCACAAAGGTGGCTGTTTACTCCCATCTGTTCACTTTGAACCAATGTACTACAAGCCATATTAAAGGACTGTTTTAAGCAGTGCAAGTTATGTAAATAAAATCCTTTTTCAAATATGTTTTTCTCACTTGTTGTTACAATTTTTATCTATTATGGTAAGAAATGCAGCATTTAACTCTTCCATGGAAAGATATATTGGCTATGTTTATTGTATACCACTTTGAAAGAGCAAAACCTGCTTTGTGAATCCTACGAAATATTTGCAATTTTGCTTCCTCAAAAAAAATTCTTTTTAAAAAAATATTCTCTTTTTCTTTCAATTTAAATTGTTTCCACATCACTATTTTGACTGCAGTTGCTCTGAACAATAAAAGACATGCAAAAAAAATCCATATATCCATTATATATTCATTCAGGTGAACAGGGGAACTGTTCTTTCATCACATGAATGCTACATTGAATTATTCTCTTAATTCCAAAATTCATCAGAAATTCATTCCCCAATCCCTGTTTTGTAATAGCAGTAATGTCAAGAGTGAAACCATCAATTGGTTGGATGCCTTCCTCCAGCATTTCAAAGTAACATTCATTTCCCACTGACCTACCCTCCTGTCTGCCCTGGAGCTTGGCTTGCAAAGCCTCTCCAGCTGGAAGCGTGGATTGACATCAGTGGGAGTAACCAGGGCTGGATAGTTCAGAAGCCAGACCCAACACATGGAATTTCTCATCTGAGCCTGAGACAGCAAAGAGCAGCATTGCTCTGCAACTCTCACCCACCAATTGCCAAACATCTCCTGCATGTTGATGAGCATCAGCTACAAGTAAACACTACCTCCAGCTAAAAAACCCTTTTATTGGCTCTGGATCCATTAGGAAGCAAATAATATTTTAAAATTCACATAAATTCTTAAATGAGGTCTTCGTTTTCTGACATTGTGTTTGACTTTGCATCTTGCTCTTGCATGCGTATAATATTTTAATTAAAATCTCTCTTCAAGAATTTGTAGTTAGATTCCAAAAGCTCTGGCAGAAGACAGGGAGTGGTTTTACTCTTTGATCAAACACTGATGGGAGATAAATAATCCAAAGATCAACATGTGCTGTGTCAAACATCATTCTCTGTAATTAGCTCATGGTACAAAATGACCAACCTCAAAAATATCCTGCAGCATTTTATTTCTCCCCTGCCACTGAGTTGGAAAATAGTGCTATGTCAGGTCCCAGGGCATACACTGCATTCCTATCTGCAACCAAAACCAAGAAATTCATGGCTTGGTTGTCTCTGGGAAAATGAAAGGGAGTTCAAAAGCCTGATAGAGACAAGAAGTGAAGGTGCTGTAGTAGAACAATGTATTGTCTGCAGATTCTCTTACAAAACACTTGCCAGAACATTCACTCTGTAATTATATATTAGCTGCTAATCATTAACTTTCTTATTCAGAAGGGTTATTATCAAATCAAGCAGTAGATAAAACAAGTGATAGTGAGGAGATAAAACAAGTGAGTCAGGCAAACCACACTTTACAAGTAAACAGTAATCAAAGCAAGCAGTTCATGGAACAACCAGCTCAGTTACAAAACGAGCCACAGCTTAAACTTTCCTTAATGTCTGTGAGAACAGCTACAGCCACAGCCAAATGTGCACGGATGTAAAGTCTCAAATAGCTGCTCAGCATCATTGTTTGATCTCCTAGGCTGGAACGATTCAAGAGCAGCTCCTTGGAACATTTCCCCAGGGCCACATCCAGGCACAGTAACAGCCGTGCAGCCCAGCGTATGGACAGGGCTGGCTGCAGGGCTCTGACTCCAGAGGAGGTCTCCTGCTAGGCAGCCTGGCAGCCAGCAAAGTCCCTAAAAGCACTGCAGGAGACCCCACAACCCCCTAGCTGGCATGCTGAGGTCCCTTAAAATCATGCTGACCCAAACCCTTTGCAGTTCCCTGCCTCGCAGCCTTGCTATCTAAACTTCAGGGACTTATTCAGGACTCAGCCTGCACCAAAGCATTGAACAGATCTAGTCTCTCCTATGAATCAAATTTCCCCTATTTCTGCCCTATTTCCTTGTCCCCATCCCACTCCTGAGTTTTATATATATATATATATGTATGTATGTATGTATGTATGTATTACCCCATTATTCTTCTTGTTCCCCAGAGCCCACTAAGTAATTCATAGTTCAAGTTTACACTCTTCCTTCAGATATGTGGAGAGAATGTTTCCTTTCCCTTAGCTGACACATACATAATATATCTTTAATCTTTCTTCAAGGAGGGCAATCCATTCCAGTTCTTGACATTTTTGGGTGCTCTCTGAACTGCAGGACATTTGTCTATATCCCTCCAGCACTCAGACATTCAAGAGCAGACACGGTAATCTTGCTGGATTAAATGGTTAAATTGTCACACCCACAGTTCAGACACCTGCCATTTACTGCAGTTAAACTTCTCATTTGTTAGGATTATAATCACTAGAACAGCCCATCAGGAAATTACTTGCTGCTACTGAAAATCATAGAACAATGCTACTCCAGCAGTCCAGCAATCAAATCTATATATCTGTATGTTTTTTTATCTTAATACAAACAAAAAGCTTTGGCTACTCAGCAGTTGTGGGCAAAACTTTCTACATGCCTGCTTATGTAAGAAATGGAAATAAAAGGAGTCCAGTGGGGCTGCTGGTAAGGATGAAGACAGCTGCAGGTAGCAGTAATGGTGTGGAGGAGGACTGCAAAACCCAGGTGGGATTTGCAGTTGGGTGTCACAGGGGCTAATTTTGCTCAGAGAGGGGGCCCAGTTTCAGGAATGGTAACACTCTCAAGACCCTAAGTGTCTCCTGCACAGCCACAAAGGCCTCTGTTGTCTCCCTCCAGTCCTCTCAGATCCTTGACAGGTCTATCACATAAATTTTTGGAGTAAGTATATGGTGCTCTCAGATTAGGACCAGAACGCTGTGTATACATCTATAGAAAATTACAGGCCTTGACCCAGAAACTTTACCATTTGTTCAGATGAAACAAGACATAAATGATGGGCAGGAGACCGGGCACGTCAGGAAGGACAGATAAATGACATAAATCACCTGGAAGGAACCACCTCCTGATCAGGAACAGCACCCACCCACCCACCACTGCTCAGTGGAGCTTTTTGACTGCTTTGAAAGCCGGTCCTTCCTCTGTCAGTACTCTGCAGGGATGGGAATTGCAGGGAATCTGGGCAATCAAACCTGTCAGCGAGCTCACCTGTCAGCTCCTCAGCTGGCAAGGGAGTGATTGATCAGCTCAGGGGAAAGCCCCACTCTTCAGCAAATAAGTGAGATTTCTCTACATCCAGAGATGACCCAGGCCTCTAGTTCCTCTCCTGTTTTCTCACTTCTCCCCTCCCTTGGGTTGTTGTTATCTGTACATCAGCTTTTAGGTGTCTGTCTCTTTTACAAATATTTCCTTTTTTGTTCTTTTACATAAATTTTTTCAAAATAGTTTCTTTCCTACTTACTGTTTTCCCATTCTGCAGTTTCTCCTTCTTGCCTATTTTGATGGTCTATCCCAATACCAGCAGCTTTTGCCAGGAGACCTCAGCTTCCCTTCCATACCATACAACTAAGCCTGAAAGGAAGAACAGAGTTACACAGCTCCAGGGCTGAGAAAGAACTGAGGAATGTTCTTTTGGGGCACTTTCAGTCAAGTAGGTGAGTAGACAGAAATTAGGTTTACTTGGTTGATATTATGCCTCTTCTCCTGTGCTTGATCAATCTTCCCAAGGAGCCAAGGCAACTGCTAAATTGAATTTGCCCACCCTTTTGCTCCTACCTTGGAGATGCCATTCCTGTGCACGGACACACATACACACGTTTGAGATGGAAAACCAAAGCACGAAGACGGTAAACAATTAATTCGTGGCCCTAGAAATAGCCCAGGAACTGAATGCAGGCTTGCGTGTTAAAGCCCTTTTTATCCTCATCCCAAGGGCGGATAAGCAACACGCTGGGTTTTACTGCCATCCTGTGGAGATTCACCTCCATTTTTCCTTCTCAGCAGCCGAACGCCACTGCAGCCAGGAGCATTTTAAGAGAGGCAGGGCACACGAAACCCGTTCTGGCTGGCTGGCATCTCCTCTGCTGTTAAAATAGGTTGGTGTGAGGCTCAGACTACGTGCAGCTGAAAGAAGGCTGGCTGAGGGATCCAAACCACTGCAGCGGGGATGGAGACTGCCCCTGCCCCCAGAAAATCCCAGAAATGGAATGGGATGGAATGGAATGGAATGGAGTGGAACATGGAATGGAATGGAATGGAATGGAATGGAATGGAATGGAATGGAATGGAATGGAATGGAATGGAGTGGAATGGGATGG
>VZRX01008773.1:0-11181 GCA_013398075.1 Notiomystis cincta | reverse complement strand
TGGAATTAGATGATCTCTAAGGTACTTTTCAACACAGGCCATTCTATAATTCTAACAATTGCATTAAAGTAATAGCTTGAGTAATAATTTAGGGAAAGCACTGAAATTGGAGAAATTGTTATGAATTAATGTTACAGTCTTGGAGGTGGCTTATCAGGTGCATCCCAGTGTGTTTATAGGAATCATGCCCAAGAAGTAGAATAGATATCTGTCTAAAAAGTGAAAATTCTTAGTGCAAACTTTTGTTGGAAACAGTGAAATAAGGACACATACAGAAATAAAGACAACTGACATACTCAAAACACCTTTGAGGTTTGGAATATATTTTTCAAAAATTTAAACTGTTCCAAAATCCACAAAATTTTATTGTAAATATGCAGTCAAAATGGTAAAAATAAATTATTTCTGGTACTGGTATAATTTTGTCTGTCAGAGAAATTTATTAAAATCCCATTCATTTGGTAGCATAAACTTCTCTTGCTATTTTGGTTTCAGTGACACTAGATGTTATCACAACAGCAACAACAAGAATAAAAATTCATAAAAAGAAAAAAATGAAAGCAGAAATGAAATGGACTTTGTTCTCATTCAAAAATAAAAAGTTGCTGTGAGAATGCTAATGGGGCATGTGTGTTGACAGTCAAAGAAATGTGTCTGCTACATAACCGGCAGCATAAAAATGCCTGAATAATTTATTAGAGGACTTGGTTATTTATTTGAACTTAAGCAGAAGGCTATCATATATTTACTGCAAGACAGATTAACATGGTTAAGAACAGTCCTGTTATTTTCCATCCAGTATGGGTGCTGGGCTTGCTGCCTCATTTTCATGTGCCATAGGTAGCCTGCCTCTACCAGGCCTCTGTTTGTGATTCAGCTGTCATAGATGTTGCTGTGACTCTTCCCATTCACTTTGAGGAGTCTTGGACTGAGCTGCTAAACTACATTTTCCTTCATGAATATCAATGGAAGTGGCATGTAAGTGCCAGATTTCATTTTATTCTTAATGCACCCTGCTGGATAGAGTGCATGCTTTGTTCATTCAATGCATGTGAAATACCAAAACCTGTCAGAGAGATATCAGAGGCAATTATAGCACATTTAGAGTACTATGCCATGAGAAAATAGTTTCAGAATAACTAGTAATTTATTCTATGCAAATTGTTTCAACTACACTGTGCATAATATATAATTGACAGCAATTGATATCATAACAATGTTAGCCAAATTACATTAACTGTAAGTTAACTCTGGGTCTGCTTTATTTTGCTGAAATTACGTGTGACTTTTTCGTTTTTAATAAAAATAGAGCCCCTTGCACATAAGACAGAAAGAGTTGTATACTTTGCATAAAGAGGTAAGTATAGTCTGTGGTTAAGTTTCACATTCTATGAATATTAGCATATAGAAACGCTTATGTTTGTATAGTAAAAAAATAATATATTTTAAGGGATCACAGAAATTGAATAACTGATCTTAAATCTCTCTTTGACCCCGATTTGTGACCTAATCATCTGCTTGTATGGAATAAGTTAAAGATAAGTGACCCTTTCTGTTGCATACAGGCATTATCAAAACAAGTATGTACACTTCATACACTCATACTTAAAATTCAACATATGGAATCAGGCAAAGTGCAAAATAGAGTCACAGAAGAGTCACTTCCAAGATACAGAAGAATGTTTATCACAGAGAAACATAAAGAGTTCACACTTTACATTTGAGTGAAAAACCTGAGAAGTGACTTGATTGCAGTTTATAAGTACTTTCAGAGAGAGAAAAAGCCAATCGCTTAAGTACTTTTAAATTTTCCAGGCAGAGAAAGACGTAAAAAAACCCAGAGGCAGAAACTGGAATGAAACCAAGAAATAGGTTTTGAACAGTGAAAGTGATTAAACCCTGAAATAAGCAGTAGTGGATCTTCACCTCTCTAAATACCATCATCTACATTCTGGAAGGTTTTAGCTAAAAAATAAGGTAACAGATTTCATGCAGCTGTATTTGAGTGTTACAGAACAAGCTGGTCAAGGGTATATGCAACTGGATGATTTTATGACCACAACAGCAATTAAGAATGGGGAGAGAAAAGGAAGAGTTTTAAGTTGCTGTCCTACCATCCAGCAGGCAATAAATTTAGTCATTGTAGACAACATTTTTTCCCTCTCCTCTCTAACTGCCTTTACAGGTAAGAGAAAAAGAGGGAAGGTAAATACTCCAAGAGATAATTTAGACAAAGAATCAGTGAAGGATGATATGAATTACCCTTTTCTAATTGACTGTCTTTCTATCAATTAGAGAAGATGAATAGATGGATTGGTGTGATAGTTCTCCAAATACTTCCTTGGTAAATTAAATTTTGGTACAGGAAGCTCTGTTTCCTAGGGAGAAAAACAACTCATCTGCTTCTATGAGATAATTCCTTATCAATTTGGGAGTCACCTCTGAATTTACACAGGTAAATATGGTAGGTTATAAGACACACTATATCAACTGGATCATTTTAAGGAGTTCTCTGTAGAGATTTGGTATAAAACAGAACGACATACAGATCAAATGATTTCTAGGTTTTGCAGCAGCAATTGTTAAAAAACAATTTTGTAGTGTCTTTCCTCTAGAACTGTATCTGCAAAGATAGTCTAGGATCTGCAAAGATTACTTATCTTTTTACCTGTCAGCCTCATAAAAATATGTTGTCACTGCGGGCAAAGAATAGATTTTAAAGGAAAAAGTAATCTTGACACTAATGAGCTGCTAAAAAAAGATACTGAATGAGAAGAGTGTGAAAATCTTCAGAGGACATTTGCTGGAGCATATTTTCTACTTACAAGCTTCAGTGCTGAGTTAAGATGCATCATTCAAAGAGACTAAGCATCCCCCCGTATAGAAAAGTAAGGGCAGGATAATGATTATTGAGCATTTAGCCCAAACTACTTATGTTTTAACTCTGCTGATATAAATGTCTTTAAAAATAAGAACTGAGACATGGACACCTGAATTCAGCATGAAATTAACTTTGCATGGAAATGACTGAATGTTTAACAATTATTTTCTAGAACTTAAATGCTCTTCGTAAAATAATCTAATGAAACGGTACAGGGGGAATAAACTGGCAGGTTCCAGCCTACAGAACCTCATATTATTCCTAGGAATTTTTGGAGTACTTTGAATATCAAACTGTGGGTCTTGAAAAGCATGAAAACTCTCACAGATTAACAAAAAGTCTGAATTTAAATAGATTAGTGAAATGATGTTAAATATCTATATTGAGACTATTTTCTTAGGGTCAGAAGGGATGCATTTATTTTTAAGTGTAGTTGTCTCAAAAATACTTATTATTTTGGTCAACATCTATAAAAGTACCTACACTATTATTGTTAGTCTGGCTGATTCATGTAGAAAAACTCATCCTATTATATGAAGACACTTAGACTCACTTAATTATTTTTTATTGGATGTACGAATTTCTAGTTCTTAAAAACTCTTGATTTTGCATTTCAAAGCAGTTCCACCTCTGGGTAAAGAAAGAACTTTTCATTGTTTCAGGAACATATGGCAGCGTTTAAATCTATGGATGAGAAATTTGTTCAAAAAACATAGAAATAGTAGTAGTGCTGTAACATAGTAGTGCTATAACTATGTATGCTTATTAACTATATTTCTAATCATAAGGCAGAGTAATATTAAAATTTAAGAGTATATAATTGTTTTTCTTTTCTTTTAAATATGTAACATTTCTGCCTTTATTATGAATATGCAGTGATGCAAGTAGACAAAGAAAAAAACAGGACTGAAAAAAAGATATTATAAAGATACATATATAGTAATAGTAAACCACAACAATATCGAGTTGGTTGATTAGAAAAAAAATCTTGCTTTCCTTCAGTCATAATTTCCTTTATTGTTTTTGTCTATCCCAATTATTATTATATTTTTTATAAAACACAAACAAAAAGTGATGAAATATTCTAATCCTTCCTAATATGAAAATATTAAAATAAAGCAAAATATTGAATATGAAAATTAACCCAACCTTTTTTTGTCAGACCAAAAATCAAGTAGGAGACCAATTCTCTTAACTCTGTTTTGTTGTAGGACTGAGTCTTCTCAGGCTTTGAAACTGTCTGAACAACTATTAACATTTGCTCAAGATTTAATAGGTGATATTGAACAACATATTGCATGGCTGAATACAAGACAGAACTGGAGCTTTTTGTTGACATGACAACTCATTCCTTCTGTTGACTAGCAAAGTAGGATATAACATAAGCAAATAACACCACCATGAAAAAAATGGCAGTTAGAAAAAGAATTTGTTTTCCTATTCAAAATACTTTGGCAGATTTTAGTTATTTACCTTATCCTGTCTTTACCACAGAAATATATCTCTAGTGGAAAACTGGCAGAATAATGGCAAAACACTCAGGGTTGTTATTGACTTCTGATGCTGAAATTTACTTCAAGATAATCTCCACACTAATGAAATCCTCTCTATGTAATTATTCCTCTTGAGGAATTTTTTTAACATTTCTACTTTTATTGACTTGCTCAAGTGGACAACTATTTTGTCTTTCTCTCTTCTCCAATAACAATATTGATTTTCTAAAAAAATTACACAGTCAACCAGTGTTCACTGAATTTGTAAGTGAAAAAAGTTGCCTCCTCAGAGCAATTTCAGTTTTACTTCTAGCGTGCTGTTTTTACCTGGAACTGATAATAAATTCACACAGTCTGATCCTATTAATTGTTGAACTGCTGTATTGGTTCTGCACACATGACAAGATTTTGGTAGCAGAGAGGCTACATGGGTGGCTTCTGTTGAGAAGATGGCAGAAGCTTCTGCTACATTTAACAGAGACAGTGTCAGGTAACTCCAAGAGTGAGTTCAGTCTTCACCAGTCAGGTGAAGTCATAGCTGAAGTCATCAGCAATGGTGGTAGCACTTGTGGAATCATGTAGTTAAGAAGTGGAAAAAAAGATCTTGCTGAGGAATAGTATCCAGAGGAGAGGAATATAAAAGAGCAACAGTCCTGCAAACACCAGTGAAGAAGGAGGGGGACAAGGTGCTGTGGGTTTTGGAGCAGAGTTCCCCTCCAGCCCCTGGACCATGAGGTGAGGCAGTTTGAAGACCAGCATGGTGAGACACCCACACTGGAGAAGTCTGTTCTTGAAGGACTGTGCCCTGTGGAAGGGACTGGCACTGAAGCAGTTTGTGAAATACTGTGGCCCCTTGAGAAGAACTCATGTTGAAGAAGTACCTGGA
This sequence comes from Notiomystis cincta, assembly GCA_013398075.1. Taxonomy (NCBI): domain Eukaryota; kingdom Metazoa; phylum Chordata; class Aves; order Passeriformes; family Notiomystidae; genus Notiomystis; species Notiomystis cincta. The sequence goes on along the minus strand of VZRX01008773.1, from coordinate 5,921 downwards.
GGACTAACTACCATGAGAGGGACTCCACTCTTCAGTAGGGGAGCAGTGTGATAAGCCCTGCACAAGAGGAAGGAACAGCAGAAACGTGATGCAGTGATCACAACACTCATTCCATCTCCCTGTACCACTGGAAGGGTGTAGGAGCATAGGATAGAGAAATTTCTCGTGAGGTTGAGCCCAGGGAGAAGGGATTTTTAAGGTTTGGGTTTTATTTCTCATTATCCTACTTTAATTTGACTGAAAGAAAGTAATTTTCCCAAATTTTTTCAGTCTCTTTAGCTCAAGTAATTGTTGAGCAACCTCTGCCTGTTCTCAGCCTCTGCCTGCTCTTATCTCAATGCAGGAACCTTTTGTTACACTTTCTCTCTGTTGTCAAGCTAAGGAGTGGAGGGATAAAGCATTTTTGGTAGAACTTTGAGTCCATCCAGGATCAACCTAACACACCTGAAAAACAAAATTCGTTATAAATTTGAACTGTATCTTCTGAAACAATTTAATAAAACAATCAATGTTATTTGCATTGAGACATCATGAATTGTATAATTCAGTAATGTCCTCGTAGATAATTAAGTAGCCAAGAATGAAACTGAAAGAGAGCAAGCAGATTTCAAAATAGACTGAAGAATTCCAGCAAGCAATAGGACACTTTTCCAAGTCTGAAATTAGCATCAGAAGGCTAATTTGAAGCATTAAGTGGTGTTATTCCATTAAATAATCACGTTTGGTTATTTCATTAGAAGAGTTAACATTGTAGTGAGGTACATTGTTTATACAGGCCTGAAAGTTTTATACTGTTTAGTCATACAAAGATGAATTTATACATTTTATAGAAGCACTTTGTTTTATTATTATTTGCCCGTGAAGCATGTATGTGTGTGGTTTATACTGATCATAGCAACATACACCTGTTTCCATGTGGAAAATGATGTGTGGTTGAGAGCCATATGTTGTGGTTGAGAGTCATAGGCCAAATGTACCTACATGTCTCTCAAAGAATAACTCTTAGGCAGGAAGTGCAACCCAATGGAGAATATAAGATTATAATTTATGGAGCCATGTCCATGGAACTAGAAACTGGAAATGATTTCATGGAACATTTGTAGATAGTGTGTCCATTCAGTTTTTATTTTTCTCTAGGTCTTACAATGTGGGATTTTTTTATTGATTCATCTTTTAAAAAGAATTTGCAAAAATTTCAAGGAATGCTGATTTCCTACTTGAAAGTCTTTGCCTATGAAACATTTTCTTCCTCAATCCATATGGAATAGGAATAAAGGAACAATCTGTTATCTGTGTTTCATATAGTAGAAAGAAAAAAAAAACCCTGCAGTGTTCTAAAAGTTATGTGAATCAAAACATGAAATCTGTTTTTAATTCCACTTAACCTGCTTAATTCCTCTTAATGCACACATGCACACTCACAGTCTGGCAACTCCAGTTTTTCTACTTGAACTGCCAAGCAAGGTGGGTAAAAATTTACAGAAAAGTGATAGACAGTGTCACCAAAGAGAATTCTAGTCAAAGCTGGCATTTGGTACCTATACATAGGTGCCAATCACCACCACATGGGAAGGATCTGCTCCATTCTGGAGGGACATGAGGCAGCACATCTCTCAGAGCACCCAGAGGTCATATACGTGATAAGGTAACTGTTACCACCATGTCTAAGGAACAGGAAGAGGAGTTAATAACTATAGAATAAATTTTTGTTGCAAGTTTCTGAGATTGTTGATGTGTAATAAGGTTCCCATTTGTTTTTAAAACTCTTCTTTCCTTGGGCATTTTTATGGTTACAAATGTTATGAATTTTTGGCTCAGAGTAGAGAAAAAGCAGCCCGTTTATTTCTTCTGGTTGCATACTGTTCAGGATTTGGAAGTTCATATAAGAGGGCACTTTTGATTTCCTTCTTTTACCTCCCTTGCTCCAATTGCTGTGCAGGAATTTTGTGGCCAGTTTAGCAGAAGGTAAATGGCACTGGTTTGAGCAAGTCAGAATGCAAGTAGATGCTTTATACACAACTCCCACGCAGCTCTGCTAACACACTTCAATCCTGTTCTGTAATATCAACTGTCTAGTTTATTTCTAAGCTGCTCCTGAGCCAAGATGCTTGCTAGACATACGAAATTGTACAAAATTGTGGGTTTATGCTGCAGACAAATGAATGTTCTACTGGGATTGCCAAACACATTTTCAATTCTTTGAATTTGGTCTACTTTACACAAATAAAGCATTGCTAGCTGGCTGCTGCACACTTAATGTGAGAAACTGCTTTACCTTTCCAATAGCTTTATGATTTTAATTTATTTTTGGTGTTTCTTCTGACTTTGGTTGTAACTGTGCCTGTCACTAGAATGTTTTTTTTCTCTTTATTCTTTCTCTTTTTGTTCTTTAGTCATTTGAGGCAGGATGCATGGCTAGTGTTGGGCAGCATGCCCGTTTAAAATTTAAGCTGATTTTAAATTTTGGGAGAAATTTCTGAAAGCAAAGTCTCTGCCAACAGTTTTAACATCATTTAAGTATTTCCTCTTGTGTGACAGTGCTCTTTCTAGAATAGGACCAATGTTCTGTTTTAGTGATTTCCTGTGGCAGGCCTCAAGAGACATTATATTTAACAGAGAACCCTTATGAGAGTAGTATTCAACTAATAATGATCAGAAGTACTAGCTCCCTGAGAAATAGGCTAATGTGGTGGAAAAGCTGTTTTTATCTCCTGTAATATGTGTAGGGATTGTATTCCATTTTGACCATTAAGGATGGCCAAAAAATGGAAGAACCTGGTGATCCTCAAACACAATCTTTGAGCAATGCCTTGCATGTGACACTCTCAAACATTTCACAAACAAGAGTAACCAAAAAAACAAAGCTACCCTTAAGGGAGGGACAGCACCCAAGATTTGTAAATGCTGGTGGTTGAAAGAAAGGACAAAACTCAGAGAGTCTTCAAAACTAGACAAATAAAAACATTTTATTAGTAAATACCACACTTATCATGGAAATAGGTATGTTAGTTCCTGACCTACTATCTAAGCACATGGCAGAGTGGGAAGGAAGGAAGGTGCAGAAGGAAGGTGTGGAAGGAAGGCACGGAAGGAAGGAAGGTGCGGAAGGAAGGAAAGTTTGTTCATGACCAGTTCTTTCTTTTAGACATTTTTGGATATGGATTGAAGGGCTTTGGGTGTCTTGATCCATCCTATAGTCCATGTCCACTTGGCCTCATTGCTGAGCTTGGATTATGTTGTGCTTATCTCCAGGAACTAGAAGAAAGATGTTTACCCTGGAAAATTGCTGCCCTACCTCTGCATGGCCCCCTTCTCTAACCACATCTGGTTCTTTCCAGCAGTGTGTTATTACTNAGGGCTTTGGGTGTCTTGATCCATCCTATAGTCCATGTCCACTTGGCCTCATTGCTGAGCTTGGATTATGTTGTGCTTATCTCCAGGAACTAGAAGAAAGATGTTTACCCTGGAAAATTGCTGCCCTACCTCTGCATGGCCCCCTTCTCTAACCACATCTGGTTCTTTCCAGCAGTGTGTTATTACTAACAATCCTTGGTTATTACCAAAACTCTTTAGTTATTGCTAATAATCCTTGTCAGTTTTTACCAAAAATCCTTGGCTGGCTCCACAACCATCCAGCTATTGGCTTTTGAGACTCATGCATTAAGCTTTTATGTTTTTGGATTCTACTATTGCTTACTATTTCCACTCAGCAAAATATGGGACCAGCACCTTGTATGCACTTTTGAATGCCTTTTATTTTGATGTATTGTTGTCAGGAAAAAGACTGGGGGTATAATTACTTTTTAACAGATGGAGATTTTAGTCAGAATGTCCTATGCCCCCATCTCCTGCCTCAATATATGGTAAAGCAGAAAATGAGGTTGCTACTCCCTGGATAGAATGTGGTCAGCATGCCTGAGATCCCCCACAAAATACAGGCTTATAAATAAAGGAAAGATTAAATGGAGGGTGGAGTTGATGGAGACACCACAGCCAGACCCTGTTGAAATCCTTGTACAGGAGGGAACTCAGCTGTACTTTTATCTGATAAGCTGTACAGCAGCTGTCAACCAAGGGAGATAAAAGTGGATGTCTTGCTGTTGAACCAGCAGCTGGGATGAAATAATTCTCCTCAGATTTGATACTGATGTATATCTCCATCCCAAAGTTACCTCTGGTGTAATACTGATGTTACCTTCTTCCAAAGTACAAGCATCCTTCACTGAGTATGGTGTTTGACGCTCAAGATCCACCTTCAAGTCAATAGATTAAAATAATTGTAATTTCCTTCTTAAAAGATAGCATAATAGTGACAACTCCTCATTTTTCAAAGTCCTCAGTCTTTCAATGAAGTTGTTATTTTTTTCTGGAAAGGATCTATAGAATGAAACCAAACAAAGGAATTTTAATAGTACATATTTTCAGCATAATTCTAGTGGAATTATTTTAAAAATTAAGGGAATGCAAAGCTTCTTTATTCCTAATATTGTGGCAATTTCTGTAGTCTCAGCCTACTAACCTTTTTCATCTCTTAGTTTGCAAGATGAAATCTACATATCTCGCTAAGGTTGCTTCCTTTATTTCATAGAGCATCAAGTCTGCAGAGAAATAAATAGGGTTGCCAGTTGGATATATCAGACTGGTTTGGTTAAATAAGCAAATTGTGGTTTTCTAAACCAGTCTACAAGAGTGTTCTGCATGATCGCAAACAGAATCCAGGAACCACGGCTACAAAGAGGAGCAAGGAAACAGCTACACCAGGAAAACAGTATAGTGTTCTTATAACCTTGGTAAACAGCACAGGGCAGAATTAATGAATTAGTGAAGAAATCTGAAAGCTCTTTGTCCTATGGACTAAATAACATGCTAAAAATCAGAAGACTAAGTTATAAATAAATCTATCTTCTTATATTGTTCCAGACAATGAAAGAAACCTGCATTTCCCTCAGAATGGGATCTTTTATTTTGTAGTTTTTAGGTAGTTCAGATCCTAGATACTGGAATTTCAGTGCAGTGCTTTATTCAAATTGGAAAGATGGCTAACAATGGAGACAGAAACTATGAGCAAGATATAGTAACTCTAGAAAAATATTGCCACACTTGTAATAATACAGTTTTAATCAAATATTGATTTCATGTTATAAACCAATTTGTATCATGCTGCCTCATGATAGTATAAAAATAGAGGCAATTAATTTCAGCTGCAATTAAAATAATTGTTGACAGAAATAAGATGACATTTATAGGCTAAATAGAGGAAATTTTTCTCATTAACATCCCTTACTAGAGCCTCTTTATATGTGAGACTGCAAAAAGTTTCTTAAATAATATTAAGATGATTTTCAGTATTGATAGTATCCTTCTTTTTATAAAACCTGCATATCCTTTGAGTTTCTCAGGGTTTCCAATACAGCCTCATATCAACTGTCAGAGCTAGGCAGAATGAAGTTATGCATGATACCAGTGAGTTGTAGGAAATGAAAACAGAAAGGGCAAGGGAAACTCTGGTAAGTGCAGCACCATATTCTGTAATTTCTAACATTCTTTAGAAGTAGTTTATGCCAGATTCTTCACTTGAACAACCAACTGAATTCCTGTGTTTTTTCTTCTTCTTTTTCACCCACTTTTTAATTCTTTCTTTTAGAGAAAGAAAAATCTCTAAGAAATGTGGATGAAAAGTTCCTAGTGGTTACATATACATATTTTACTGTCTACTTACCAGAATTCACTTACGACTCTTGAATCTCATCTGTGTCTATTTGATGTGAAATTTGCAGGAAAAGCTAGCATTACTTGCTATGCTACTTTTATCTTTTTTTTTTTTTTTTTTGTATTTATGTTTATGAACATAAGTATTATTTAACATCTTGTTTTCTATCCCACAAGGTGCCTGAGTCCAGATTCCTCTGCAGGACATGGTG
>VZRX01008772.1:0-33491 GCA_013398075.1 Notiomystis cincta | reverse complement strand
ATTTTTGAAGTTTATTATATTGCCATAAATCAGTAGAAACTGAGAGGAAGATGAAAAAAAAAAAAAGAAACCAACAAATAGAAACCAGTTTTGGTTTGGTCCTCAGGATATTTTTGATTTATTAAACTGCATCTCAACATGCCTAGAGGTGAGAGGGTAAGTTAAAAGAACAACACAGATGACAAAAGGAATTGGGGAACAAAAAATCATTTAAGCTACCTATGGTATTCATATAAATATAAGCTGACACTTTGCAAAAGGCCACTGTACTTCATAAATCATAAGTTTAGAAGGGACCCTGAAATTTAAGGTATTCCATCAAGTAGATGTAGTCACTACTAACACATTTTTGTCTGCTTTTCAGATAAACAGTTTCCATTTTCTGAATGCTTTCTTCTTTTGTTTGAAATCATGCTGTTTAGCCAGGTTTATCACTCATAACACTTCATATTTTCCTTCACAGGGTTCACAGTTTCTGGCAAACCTTTTCAATACAAATTTCTATTTCTCTTGAAGTTTACATTCCTGTTTTGGTTCTACTTTCCGGTTTTGAAGACTATAAATGTAACCATTTCATATTTGGTCTTTCTAGGTAGGTCCCACATCCATATTCCCAATCAGTTCTCAATTAATTAGAATAAAATCATTTAATTAGAATCACATCCTCAAGATGTTTTCTACATCTTCTGTACAATGAAATTGTTATTAATGCCTTCCAAGAATTTGTGGATCAGGATGGCCGGGGGATTCGTTTTACCCGGCTGTTGAAATCAACAATGCAGATGAAGAAATCTAACTATGTCATTCAAAGATTTAATTATAGTCAGTGGAGAAATGAAGTATTTGGATTATATCATTCATCAACTGCATACCAAGTGAGAGCTGCTCTTTCTCACCAGTCATGTCAGTCGAGAAAATAGTGTAGATTGAGGGAATAGTTTTGGTCCACTCACCAGCTGGACCTGATAAGAACTACAGCTGCTCTCATCATAGAATGTGTGAAGTTACTCTTGGCTAGACAAGGAATCACAGAAAATTCTGAGTTGGAAGGGACCCACAAGGGCCACCACATCCAGCTCTTAAATGAACATCTCTTACAGGGATCAAACCCATAACCTTGACACTAACAGCACAATGTTCTAATCTACTGATCTAAATATCTACAATGCTCACTGGAAAGCAGTGAAAAAATTTAGGGTTTTCATCCTGCTGTGTCACATAACAACTTTGACTTACTTGATTTCCATGTTGGTGTCACTGTACTGAGACATTGATAACAAACAACTCAGTTTATATTTATGTATCCACCTAAAATTTTAAAACTTATGGTTACTGTTATTGTTCTTCTGGTTCTCTTCTATACTACATGTGAAAGTTAAAGATATCCTAGTTGTCAAATTCTGGGAAATGGTTTACTTGGTTTGTAAACAGCTCAACATTTCTGTTGTACTAAAAGTGTATGTTGGAAAAGAGAATTTCATTTTGATTTGAGAAAATGCCAACTGTGAAAGCAGGCAACATGAGCAATTAACCAAGTGGGCTTTGCCTTTTATTTTTAACTGCTTGTCAATGAATTTACCACCCACAGCCTTCTCTGTGGGTGTATGCACATGCACAGGGTATCTTTCAGGGCTGCTCAAATTCTGCTACAGAGATAGCATGGGAATTGTGGGTTTAATTTTCTTATTCTTTTCTTCTCCTGATTTGTGCACTAGATGTTCTTTACACAAACAAGAAATACACTCTGTACTGGGATCAGAAATTCTAAAATGGTATGGTAACTGAACTACTGTTTTTATTAAACGAAGACTTATGCAGCCTGCAGTTGGGGACATCTTATTTTAACAGTACCAGAAATTATGTGTATTCAGTAGCTTTGGCAGATCTTCTGTCAAAAGCAGTGGATCAGCACTCCTTAGCCTTTACAGATTTACAGTATATATTTGATCTATTAGAAAATGTTACTATCTCTTACCTCACTCTGCTACATAATATACTCTTTTAAAATAATGAGTTAGAGCAGTTAAATGTGACTCCGGTATTTCAAGTTCCACAGTAATATAAAAAGTGCTTGTATTTTTACAGGCTGACATTTTCAATGGTAGGTTAAATCAGGCACCAATATCTGGATTGGTGGGAATGAAGTAACAAAATTGCTTTTCTTTTGCTTGTCACATTACCAAGACACTACAAGAAAGAGTAGGGTCACAAGCAACATATAGGCAGTTATCTCCATGATAGAAGATAATGAAGGAATTAATTAAGGAATTAATCAACCAAGAATAATAAAAAGAGACACTGATACATTAAGTTTAAAGGAACGATTTCAAAAATTTTCAAATCTCACCAGCTAATATTTATTTTTAACCAAAATAAAAGCTAGTCAATTGTGTGTAAACACAATAGTCGGTAGTAGGTCTAAATCAGAAGTCAAGACAGGATTTCTAGGCTAAAGACTAATTGCAGAAGTTGCTGAATAAGATACTATTGCCCATGTTACACAAGAGGTCAGGTTAAATCACCATAACATTTTCTAAATCTACAAAAGTAGATGTTCATACCTTAACAGAATAGAATCACTAGAAGGTACTCTGTAGTCCTTGTACACCACCCTTGCTTTTACATAATTTAAGTAAATGGAAATGAACAGTGATGGACTGCCTAATAAAGGATTATAGTGCCTTTATTCATCCTGAAACATAGTCTTGATTTGAAACACAAATCACTATGAACAGGTAATACTGTTGGAATCTCAGAAATGTGTTGCAAGTAGAGAAGTGCCAATAAATAAGCTCCATGAATTTTAGTTTTTACACAACAACTTCATGTTTTTCCATTTTGCAGTTTGAAGATGTTTGGACTTGTAGCAAAATTAACTGCAATCTATGTCTCTATATAGGAAAAAAAGTAAAAGTCAAAACCCAAAGAAATCTATCTAAATTAATCTAGAGACTGAATCTCCTCAGTAAAGTAACTGGTTTGTTTTCTCTTATCAAACGAGTCTGAAATTCTACATAGATTTAGTCTTTTCTTTTCTTTTCTTTTCTTTTCTTTTCTTTTCTTTTCTTTTCTTTTCTTTTCTTTTCTTTTCTTTTCTCTTCTCTTCTTTTCTCTTCTTTTCTCTTCTTTTCTCTTCTTTTCTTTTTTCTTTTCTCTCAAATTTAGTAGTATAAACAGCATTGACATAATTTTGGAGCAAGTATTTCATCTGTTCAAATACAAATTCTGAGGTGAATGTCTCCCTATGGGTCACAACTCAATTATGCATCAGTTTTACTTGTAATTCCTAAACTACTTGTAGTTCCTAATTTTCTATTTTACTTGTAATTATTAAGCTTCTGTTTCAATATACCTGCAAGTTAGAAAATACTTTTCTTCTTTTGTCTGATTATATAGCTTATTCCCATGTGTCTTTTTTTATTTTAAACTACACATTGTTTTATTGTATACCAGAATTTGGAGAATGTTAGACCCCAACACTCCAACAAATGATAGTGGATATAACACTTTCACTAGGAGATTCCACACTAGCATCCAGAGGAAATATTAGACTCCAAGCTGTTGTTTTGGCTAAAGCATGAGGGTAATACTGCAGAAGAAGAGAAGTTTTTATCAGACTATGAAAAGCCACAAGACGTCAGTTGTCTTGCTGTTCTAGAGTCCAGAGTTTCTCAGTATATCCTTCTAGGTGAAAGAATGTGAAATATTTTGGGCAAGAAAGGCTGGCAGTGGTTCAGCCATCATCATCATCATCATGGGGTCACCACTCTTAAACAGTAACACCTTTCTGCTAGCCTTCAAGCACATGGACATTCCCTTGCGTTCCATTAGATTTTGCCTTCTAAGTATTAAAACCAATAAAATAAAACTTGTTTGAACAGAATCATTTAACCATACATTCAGACCTTTTATTTTCGTTTTTACCATTAAGAAGGAAAACAATGCTGCAGGCTGAAATTCTCATCTGACTCCAGCCATGTAACACTGAAGATCCTAGTATAAAATAACCACTTTAAAAATAGATGCTGAGCATTAGAGGACAGTTTTACCTATCATACCTGCAAATGACTGCATTTTTCCTACTGGAAAAAGAATGTACAATAAAAATAGTGCAAGCTAATTATTTTAACTTTAGATTGGAACTTGATGTGGAAATTATAATTTACTGTCTTAAAATGCTCACAGTAGCAAGACAAGCTTCCTTATTACTGACTCAAAAACATTCTGCAACTGGGTTGTTACAGCCATCACTTGGCAGGACATTTCCTGGGTTTTCAGATTTAGAGAATATATTTTTACCAAGTAGTCCAATCTTCCAGATACTTCCTGATCCTGTCTCTCCGTTACCAATATTGCTTTTTTATCATATACTTGGATCAATTTTATATATATATATATTTTCCCCTATTGGAATGAAAAGAAAAATACTACCAGAGAGTTATAGTGTGGCTTTGTTGTTTGCTTTTTTCTGTATATCAGTGGGCTTTGCCACTACGCTATAACCTTAAGCAATTTGTCCATCTTTTACTCCTTTGCTTTTCCCTTCCATTTTCTTTCATGCCTCTGGAAGTGAGATTGTAGCTCATATCACTTTGAACAGTACTGTAGTTCTTTGATCTGGCGCTTAGCCAGTGAATTTGCACCGCGTGGTGAACTGAAGCAAACTGCAACAATCTCCTTAAGTAAGTAAAATCCCAGGAGTAAAAATGAGCTCTATTCTCCTGTTAGGTTGGGCTTGTTTAATGGGAAAACAACATCTATTTTATAACTATTTTAGGAAGTTTAATAAGATGCTCACTATAAAAGAAATAGTTCTGAAAGTATGAACGTATCTGAACTGAAAGTACTTATCAGAAACTGATTCCTATTTTCTGTGTGGAACTGGTATTTCTTTCAGTGCTTCTCTCTATTATGATCCCCTCATGGAATTTCTACTTTTCTTGGATCATAAATCCATATGATTGCACAAATCATCTGGGTGCCTTGACAAGTGTGATACTGCAAAAATTGAGTTAGCCTGCATTACTTAGGCTGTTATGAAATGTATGTGAAATCTACAGATGTCTTTTAGGAGATAGCTGTGAGCAGTTCCAATATCATAAGCTTACAATCAGTTACTCAGTTTAAGGTTACTTTTAAAGGTCCTTTGGATACACTTTTTGTTGATGGACTTTTTCATATTTTTCATATATCAGCTTGTCTGTAGCTCACACTAAAATATGATGGCCTGAAAATGCAGTCCCTGAACTCAGATATAAGATCATTACTCTGAGATTGAAAGCAAAACATGACATTTTCTTTGATAACAAAGGAAAAGTCATACATTATTGGACAAATCTTGTCACAATGTCCTGTGTTAAACAGGAGTTCAGAAATAAATTGTTATTTTTATAGGGCATCATTGATATGTTGAATTCTAGATATTGAAATACTTACTTTTCAATTACACTCACAGCCAGTTTTTAAATTAAAATAAAGCATTATTCTGTATATGCTTCTGTACAAAGTGTAGAGGACCTAATAACTTAAAAGAGAGGATTGTGAAAGCTTCTTACTATTTTTCCAGCATATTAAAGGACATTCTAATAATTCTAGTCATTATATGCTTCCATGGGTACTCAATTTTCCTAAACATATATTCATTTCACTTTCAGACAGGTTATCCCATAGATGAGTAACATAAAAGGACATTATTAAAATTTCTGTATTATAGTAAACTATTTAGGAGATACAAAAGAAACATACAAAGGCTCAAAAATAAAAAGTTTGTTAAAAATCTCTGAAAAGCAGAAGATCAATAAAGCTTACAGTGTTATCTTCTGTAGTGTTTGTCATTTTACTATGTCTGTTTACTGTTATTCATTCCAGTATTCTACGGAGACAAACTGAATTTTCTTTTCATCAGAATTTCTACTCAAGAATTTTAGATTAGTTGATATAAGCAACTCTGCTAACAAAAATCAATATATTTTTCTGTCTTTAAATTGTAAATTTATTTCTCATGGGTATCTGTATTTCATTTTATGCTAAAATTACATGTGGTGTTTACACATGCATATTTTTTTGTATGCAAACTAGACCTTGTGTGAGTGTCTTGTAGTAGCCGGTCTTCAATGGATGAGATTCCTCAGAGTGTAAGCCATCAAAAACCAGTTAAATTCTCAAGTTTGATTTCTGTGCTACAGTCACCTCTAATGGTTACTGAGACTTTATACACCAAGTTGTGGCATAATGTTTTACAGACAAAACGACAGGATTAACAAAGGACAAAGCAACAGCTTGTGGGCAGAAGCACAAATCCCCTTTAGCTGAATAGGCATCAAACAGAACAAGCCAAAACAAAGTAAACCAGAATGTATTTGGACCCTGTGCAAATTTTGAACAAAGTTGGTTGTTCTGCTTGAGGAAAAGGAAAAAAAAAAAGTGGAGATGGGGGGGTGGATGCTACAAGAATCATCCTTCAGAGTAAGATATCTAACTTAAGTGCTGGGCTGGGAGTGAGAGGTACATCAGAGGCTAGAGACAATATACCAATGCAGGAAATTTCAGATAGAGAACAAATCCAGATTCCTCAAAAATTATTTAGGACAAGCTTAAACAGTAAAAATATTCAATGCCATCTATGCTTCACAGACCACAATATTTCCTAGAAAACATAGGAATAATGCGCTGAAAAGTTCTCCTCTGAAGTAGAGTTTTCTCTGACTTCCATTTGCTCTTAACTTTGAGCTTCACCCATTTCTCTGAACAGTCAATTAAAATAAAACCTACCTCTGCATACTTCTTTAAAGTGTACCACTTTCAAACAGCCTCAGAGATGTTAATTTAGAAACATGTCAGATATACACACACACATGTATATATATATATGTGCGTGTGTATGTGTGTATATATATATATAAAACGCAACAAGCTAAGCTATGCTTCCTTTTGCTGTTCAACTCTGTCTAAACACACCTGCTTCAAAACATAGAGCTTACATTTAAAACTCTCTTTTCTTTCAGAATTATTGAGTATCTTGTCAGTCTTTCATTGTGTAATATACCATCAAGACTAATGAACCATCATGTTTCTTTCTTATGTCACCCATCACCTCCATTTTATTTTTGATGAATTATTTAAGCACAGTACTTGAAAATCTGATCCTTTTTCTTCCAAGTTAAAATTCTTATTGTCCTCTTTTTTTTTTAAATTAAAAATACATTTGCAAGGCAAAGCTATTTGATTATCATTTCTAACCAAGGAATTAGGATACTATTCTACTGTCAGTAAACTTGAAGACAGAAACTATAAGAAAAAAATGAGCTTGATAAGCATGGATTATGAACATTTCCAGATAAGAATATATGATTTGATGAGGAAAAATGACAGTAAGAATTCCAACCAGATAGCCAGAATATAAATTAAAGTTCTAATTTGTAGATAGTTTTCAATATTACATTTTTGTATCATAACTTCCAGTTGCAATCTAGATTATTTCCAAATCTGATGAGATGACAATAAATCTGAAGATACATTTTCAAGAAGAAAATAGATAAAATTAGAAAATGATGGGGGTATTTAAATTAAAAATTATTGTTCCACATACATGAGAAAATTATGTGTGTAAAATTTTTAGAATCAAGTGAAAGCACAACTGAAATCAATAAGCACTACACAAATAAAAAGAGAGAAGTGGCAACAGACATTGGATTAAGCGATAAGACTGGGACAAGTTCTCCAGAATGTTGCTTTTAGGTGACTAAATTTAATTTCAGCTTAGTTATGTACTTGAATTCTTCTGTGGTTCTGGGTGTACATAAAAATTATTTTTAAATAGAATTATTTCTTTAATTTTATTGCAAATTGTTACAGAGTTAATCACAGTGAGTTATAAGTGGCAGCATTACAATATTGGTTAATATAAATACAGAACTAGAATTTTATACCTTTCTTTCACATGCTCCCTGAGTTCCAGCAGTGACCCACTGAAGGCACAAAAATTCAAGTTCTAAACCTTCAACAACATTTCTCTGTAAAAAACATTTTTTTTTCTTCCAGTGTATCCAAGCCATTATTTTAATGTTCTAAGAAGTGAGTCTGGGGTCAGCTTTAGCAGAAATATGAAGGCAGAGACACTTGTATACGTAGCAGATGGAAGATTTACGCTCTTGTAAACCACACCTGGTATCTCTGTTAGTGGTATCATTTCAGAAAAGTCTTGGAGGTTTTACCATTTTATTGCATAGTAAACCAAGTGAAGAAATTATTTGTTATTGTTGTGAAGTATTATGTGAAAAACAAACAAACAAAGAAACAAAATGGGTTGCCTGAATAGTGCTACTTTGTAGATTTTCAAATAGGTTGGTTGGTAAGCATTATTTTACCTTTCTATGCTTCTTGCCTTACATTACTAAACATAAAGCACAGTTTATTCTTGTTACATAAGATTCACAGTACATAATTACATATATATAGGAAAAAACCCACATCAATACAGTATTCACTTGGGTCATTCTCCTTCTAGATTTCCCTGTATACTTCATCATCCTACATGGAGGTGGAATTCGGATTCACCCACATTATGCAGGATTTAGTTCAGCTGCCTACACACAGAATGCAAGTACCATTTTGGTGTTGGGTGTTTTTTTGTCTGTCCTACAGTTTCTGATTCAGAACTATAAAGACTTCTGAAAGCACTGGGGTCTAACTCCCATGCCACTAAGATGGCTTGTATATTCTAGGGAAAGCAAATTTGCAGTAAGTGCCTACATTTAAGTAAACTGATAAAATTTATGTTCAATACACTGACCGCGACTCAGTTTGCTTAAATGTGTTCATCTCATGCCATTTTCCAAATACTCCAGCTGCCACTCAGGGTGACATAGACCTGCTTTATATCCCATCTGTCACTTCTGTGTGTATATCTTGGATATCCCAGCATATCATAACTGGCTCCAGAAGCCTACATTTGGGGCAAATGAACTAAGCCTATGCAGGCTAGAAAGCTGTTCAGCTGACTGAATTTGCAAGTCTCTTAAAGGCTGAACTAATTCCTTAGACTTCCTCAATTCCACTTTGATACAGATTTGATTCGTTTTTTCAAGAGATATGCACCACCGCTTTGAAATGCATTTTTATGTCATGTTATACCTCAAGTGCCAGTACATGACTACACAGATTTCACATGCAGATCTTTTGTTGTTTCTGCTAGCTCCACATAGATACTTTGTTAAATAGATCACTGTTAAAGATCTCATTGCACACTAAACACACATATGTGGCAAGTAAACAAATTTCCAGGTCCCCACAGACGATAATGACAGCATAGACAACTCACAGGTCAGTGTGTGCACATGGACTACTTAAATATAGCTACTCACTTCAGATGTTTACATCTATACATCTGCATGGCATAAGGAACAAACTCCAGTTAGATTTTATTGCTGTCAAAGGGCACATGCTCTTCTCAAGGGTTTGTGTCATGAATGTTAACCCACTGGGATATCTTGAATACTGCAGCATGTCTCAACACCAGTAGTTACCTAAAATTAGGTAAGAAATCTTAGTGTCATGTAATTTCACTGATGACACCAAACTGAGATGATCTGTTGACTTATCTCAGAGAGTGAGGCTGCTAATCAGAGACTACAAGAGTTTGAAAAAACTGTGAACAGAAATCATATTCAGTTAAAGAAAGATAAATGCAAAGATCTGCACCTGGGATCGAATAAGGATGGAATAACTTGATGAAACAATACAAGCTGGAAATAATTTTGTAAGAAAACATCTTTCCAACTTCTAGCAGACAGTAAGTTGAACATGAGGAAACTGTGACGTTGTAGGAAAGAAGATCTTCAGCAAACTGACAGCTATTAGTAAGAGTCTAGACAGCAAATCAGTGAGATTATTTTTCTCTACTTGGCACTTGTGAGTATGCATCTAGAGTAGTGAATCCAGTGAAGAGACAGCACAGAAATTAGGGTCCGGAAGGAAAATATATACAGATAGAAAAGTAAGGGAAATACAAATTGTATCTTCAATTCCTTGAAAATCATTTGTGGGGAAAAATGAATCATGGTTTCAGAGTTTTACAGTAAAAGGACAAACATAAATGGATGAAGTTGCAATAAGTTACTGTCGTCGCTTTTGAGAGAAATTTTTTTCCTCCTAAGAAATGCTAATTTTTGATACTTAAGGAAGACAATAGAAGTGGCTAAGCCCGGACAACAGCACCTCCCCGTCTGGGGATTTCTCGGGAAAGGGCAGAGAGACCGCGAGGGGTGGGGCTGGTAGGAACCGGGACATGGGCAGCAGTGGTCCCGCTCTCTGGCTCGGCTTCAGGAGCCCCGTCCTCTCCCTGCTGCTGCTCTCGGCTTTCAGAAGAGGACACGCGTAGCTGCTGCCAGGGGAAGGGAACTCGCTGGTACCACCGCGGTCCAGCCCGGCCTGTTTCTCCTGCCGCGGCCGCTGGGCTTGGTGCCCTGTTGATACCTCGCTGGGANAATACTTAGTAAAGATCTGTTATTCCTATTCCCTATCTTTGCCTGAGAGCCCCTTGATTTCAAAATACTACTAATTCTGAGGGAAGAGGGTTTACCGTTCTCATCCCAAGGAAGGCTACTGCCTCTCTTGGTAGACACCTGTCCAAACCGCGACAGTTAGATATTAAGAAATATTCTTTTCACTATGAGCAGTCATGCTCTGGAACAGGTTGCACAGAATTGCTGAGGAACCTCTGGTTTTGGTGATACCCAAAAGTCAGTTGGACAAAATCCTGATGCACATGCTCTAACTTCAAAGTCAAATTTAGTTAAGAAGAAATTTAAATCAGATTATATTTATAGGCCACTCACTACTGATTATTAAATAGTTCTATGAGTCTTGAATCCCATAGTGTAAACCAGTCCTGTAAAGAAATTTCCTAACTATGAACTATGTTTTCTTTACATGATGCTGCTGGAAGAAAATGGATCAAATTCATCTTTCTTTTCTTTTCATAGATAACTTAGAAACAGGTACAACACTTAGCATGGCTTTTGTAATTTACAGATGGAACATCCTACCTTGAAACTGGTGTGTTGTTCATGAAACAAGGATAAGAGGAGTAGGTTTTTTCGTTTTGTTTTTTCTTTTTCTACTTTCCTGAGCTCAGCAATCCTGTAGTTGTGATTAGGTGTGTTAGGAAAGTTGCCCTGTCATATATTTCCAGTAATGAGTAATAAATATTTTTATTGCAATATAAGAAACAAGAATTCCTTTGAATTTTGGTGAGTATTAATAGAAGATGCAAATTTGGGGGACTCTATTAATTACTGAGTTATTTGTTTTCAAATTTTTTTTATTAAATTCTTATGTCTCTGTAAATTGGGTTTTACTCCATCAACAAATGCAGTATTAAACTCAGTTTTGCCTAAATTACTTTATAGTCTTCACTTATTTCTCTGTTATAACAGTGTGCCCACCCATAATAATGGTAACTAGATTTCCTAAAGGTAGACGTCTTGTAAATAAAGTGTTATCCTCACAAAGTTCAACACGTTCATTATAGTCAGTAATAGAGTTCATTAGAATGCTAGTAATATATGTCAACAATATGTATGTTGTTCACTACCCAATGTAGGAGTAAATCTCCTAGGAGGAAGGATCTTGTCCACCACAGAAATTTTATAGCAAATTACTCAAGAGGAAGGACAACTTTGCTTTTTGGCTGGTTTGATGGAGACAAATACTGGAGGGCATCTAAGATAACTGAGTCTAAGATTTTTCTCTGTAAAATGTTGAAGGAGCAAAAGGGTGTTTAAAAGCACAATTGTGGATATTCTTGATGCTGTGGAGATGCAGCCCAATACTCTCCAGACACATGGCATAGTGCAACATCATCAAAATGGGTGCATACAGCAATGCCTTTTGAGCTATGCCTCAGAACTTTCAGCAGGACTAAAGCTGGTGTTAAGACCATGCAGTTAAAACTAATACTGTGTAGGATTTTTGAATCTGTTCCATTTTGAGCTGTGGTATGCTGTGTCCATTGGGGTTCTTAACCTGCAGTTCTCATAGTTTCAATTAGAAGAAAACAATGGTCAGGTATTGGGCCTGCTGACTCTGAAATTGACTTTCCTATTTGATGTACTGCATGAGCCTGAATACCTTAACATCCACATTTGCTGTTAACCATGTCATTAGAATTTGATGTCTGATCTTTGGAGCAAGTAATTATTAGGGCAGGAAGAGTAGTGAAGTAAGTGATATTGAGTGCTTTAGTATGAATAGTAACATTATCTAACAGTGCTCAAAGCATGAACATGGCTGAGGAGAATAAGAAATAACTTTAAGTACAATTGCTCACATTTATGAGTTCACACTTCATTGTCTAGGCATATTCACTAATACTTGCTCAGAATATGATATTTCAATACAAATTCCAGAGGGTAGAATAACCAATGGAATATTTATGTACAAGAAATAAAGAAGCATACATTTTTTTTCAAATTTCAAACCACTTCTTTATTTAGGATTATCTGATGTATTTGTTTAGGTTTAGTGTTCTGGTTTGTTTATTTTTCCCTAGCAGCAAAAATACCATGTGCATAGTCAATTGGTTCTCCACATTCAGTGTATTTTTTTGTAAAGTTTAGGGCCAGTTCTAATCCATCTTCTAGTATTAAAAATGCTTTTTAAGATGTGACAGTTTTTAAAAGTCATGAAACATAAGAGTTCTAGCAATTCTTCAATTATTCTTCTCTCTTTCACAAATATCTGAGAAATACCTGAGCTTTTATTTCTGAATGAATTTGAAGCTTAACTGGAGGGTCAATACTGCATACTGCATCTATCATAACTAAAATCATCTTCCGTTCCATGTAGATTTAGATGACTTTCCATGATTTTTAAATACAAATGTTCTGATTCAGTATAAATAACTGAGTTTCCCAAATCTTTTGGGAGTGCACAGAAGATACACAAAGGAAATGCTATGGGCAGCAAGGACATGAGATGAGTCACAGGTAATCACTTCGGAATTTCAGATATCTGAACACAGGCATTTACAGCTATCCAAGAGATCATATCTTGTGCTAACTTAACTTTTTCTCCTGACATGTTATCCTACATTATTCAGTGTCTGCATCTTTTTATCAATAAACTGTTGTGCAGCTTTACCATGGCTCCAATCTATCTAAAGCTTAGGTTCCCAGGTATTCTAGAAAAGTGTGAAGGCTTTTAGAAATTGGTAGGGAAAGGCAATATGCCTTTGATGGATCCCAGAAACTGGTGTTGTCCTCCTAAGTTTAGTTTGAGTGGATGGAATTTGCTCTCTCTAAATCTGCAAATGAACCATGTTTTTCTTTATTGGATGCACATCCAATTGCATGATACATTTTCTGCATGACACATTCACACTCACAAAGCTTCTAAAATTCTATAAAATTGTCCCAGGGCAGCTGCCATGGGAGTACCATATGTGCCCTGGAGTACTACACCAGGGTGGGCAGAGCTACAGAGAGGCTGGGCAGAGGCAGTGAAATTTGTGACTGCTCTCAGGTCCTGTCAAGTGCAGCCCAATCAATGCTAATCTTTGACAACACATGCAAAAAATACACAGTGTTGTATCCATTCCAAATTCATCTCATCTGTTTAAAAGGAAGACTTAACAAAAGGGATCTTCTTGGGAAAAAGAAAAATTCTAAAAATATGTAAATGAAGGTATATGTTTGGCATATGAGGAAGTTATTTCTAGTAGGAGGTAAATAAGAGAAGAAAAATTGTCAAATGGCTCGATGCTTCCTTCTTTGAGATTGCTTTCCCACATCTTAATTCTGGAAATAAAACCCATGACTCATACATATGAAAGATTTCCTAAATCCATGTACCAGTTAATCTGATTTTACATGTGGCATAGTGCAGCTTTACTCCTGTTCTTTGGAGCACTTCCTTTACCGGGCCATTTCTCAAGAAATGCCCCAAATGGCACAATGAATATCAGTGTCACAGTGAATATCAATGGCACAGTGAAACCAAAATGCCTGTTTTCATCCTGAAGAAAAAGCCTCTCTTGTTCTTTTCCTACATTCAATATTTATATCTTCTATCTCCAGCCCAGAGTTTTAATAACTTTTTGATACACAGGTTACTTGTAAAGTTACCTAGCACAGTATGAAGTTAAATCCCAAGACATTTTAACAGTATACAAATTCTTCCAACTAACAAAAAGGAACATTAAAAATGTAATAGCCAGTATCATTATATAATTATATTTATCAAGATTCTTAAATTTATGAAAGAATGATCTTAGAATCATATGACAAATTTGGAATAAGCAACCGCATACAAAAAAATTTCACCAACTATTTTTTAAACTATTCTTTAAAAATAGCAATTACCTTCTCTTCCCTTAAAATATCTCAGAAATATTACAGAAATACTGAAATATTGAAACAGCTGCAGGTTTCAAAAGACTTTGGGGGCAACCCTTTCTAAATTTTGGTGTGTTTCCATTACAGTAGCATAATTAGGCATATGAAGTTAAACAACTAAAACTAAATGAGACGTGTATTTGACACTAAGCTGAAAAGCTGCCAGGAATAAAGAAGTGCCTATGTTTATTAATCAAACTTCTGACAAATGAAGAGTGAAATGAGTCTTAAAAATATGAGAGCTATTTTAGGTAGCAGTAACTATCTATGATCTGATAAAGTACGGATTCACTGACAGCAAATGATCCTGCCTCACATCTGCCCAACACTACTGTCCTGGAAAAAGTAAGAGAGCCAATGTGGACTTCATCCAGTGCTCAATATGCCAGCAGATTAATATAACCCTTGCTTAATATTAGAATTTTCACAGAACTTCACCAAAAAAAACACCAAAATCCCCAAAACATACCTTGAAACATAAACAGTTACAATTGGTCTTTTTTCAATGCTGCAAAAGATCAATTAAACCTTTTATAAGAGAGAAAACAAAGACCTAAATGTTAAGATTACAGTATAAATCTTTTGGAAACATATTTCATTGGATAAATACATAAACTGAAAATAACACATATTGATCCAGAGACACATGTCTACTTGTGAAAACTAGACAATAGGCTAAGTAGTGTTGTTTGGTAGGTTATTTTTGACTGTGGGAAATGTTTGCTTGGGAGATTTTCTTGTTAATAACAAAGAGAATGGTGGATGTTGTGATTTCAGAGTGGTGGTTTTATAGAAGTGTTAGTGTGTAAGGACTAGAAATCAGTCAGCTGTATCTTTACTAAATATGCTGAGCTAGGCAGGGAACAAGATCAAACTATTCAATAGTTAGCACAGGTTTGGTCCAGGTCAAGCAGAGCTTTCCTGCAAAAACCTCAGGTATTCCTAAGACTAAGCACAAGAATACACTGGTGCTAAAATGATTGCTCCTCTCTCTTTCAACAGAACAAACCTATTTATCAGAGGCAGGGGTTATAGCTGTATGGATTAAATAATTTCTATGTTCTTTGTCCTCAGGACCAACGAACCATGTTCTTCTTAATTTTCTAGGACAGACATAGACCTCATTCCTCCAAAGCCATAAACCACCAAATTGGCCTTTTTTAAATCTAGTGCTCAATATTTTGCAGAGAGATATATGTCAGCATATGAGTAGGATGTGTTTTTCTTTCACTAGTCAGTTAGCAGAGAACTGATTCTGCTGAGTAACTAATTCTGGTAAAAAGAAACATAAGAGCTGTAATTTTACCTTGTTTTCTGTACTGTATTGTTGCATGCACTCTTCTTATATACTATGTGACTTGCAATTATGAATACAGTATTGCAGCTGCTTTCACAAATAGAAGTCTGTCTCCGGAAAACAATAATAAAAAATTGGCATTCAAATAATATAACAAGTAATGATATTTGGAGAATTTAGATAAGCGTGGACATTTTAGATAAGTGTTGAAAATTACAGATGTGTAACAAAAATCTAATCCTAAATATCTGCCTGCTAGGCCAAATTTTCTGGCTCTCTGTAATGTAGATCTGCAGTCAATTGCAGACAAAATGTATATTCAATAAGAATTAAAAGTATATTCAATATGATACCAAACTGCTCAATTTGGAGTCATGTGTGCTGTAATCAACTGGTCCTTAAACTAAACTGTACACCTAAAATCAAATGTCAGGGTGTTCCTATCACTGCATATTAGGGAATTCAAAAATGCTTCCCAGCTTCTTTCTCTTTCCCTTCTTCCACTCCTCAGTGGAAGGAGTTTTCCAACACACTAGAGACTCCTCTGCACCATATATGTGTATGGCTTTCTCAAAGTTGCTGGACAAAGAAAGTAAATTAGTTTCTATTGATATGGATTTGAGCTTTCAAAAAAGCTTTGCAGGAAGTGTGACTGCAAAGTATGTTTATTTGATAAATTTAGGAATACACCAGTCTATTATACTTACACTTCTTTCTGTACAACTTATCACTTAAATTTAGTAACAGGAAGAATAATATAATCATTCTATGATTGAATTTGAATTCATCTTAAATACAATAGAATTAATTCTCCTTTTTCTCTGAAGCATTCAGAGTTTGCAAAATTAGATCTCTAAAGTTAGTGGTGAACATGTATCTGCTGTTATGCTCAGATGGCAATTTCTAGGTTCTTAAAAATAGTGGATTTTTCTGAGCTTTTTCTTTTTTCTTTTTTTTTTTTTTTAGTCTGTTGGCATGCTCTACCACACAAACTGTGCAGATTACAATTTAGAATTTGATAGATATGGAAGCTCATCTTAGCACCTACAGAATACCAGCAAGTTAAGTAACATATAAAACCCAAAAAATTAAAGAAAGAATTGTGTCTATATTTTCAGGAAGAAAGTGTTTGATGACTGGATAACAAAAGTAATTTTGTAATGTAATCCAAATGTATTTACACATCTTTAAATATTCATACAAAGCTAATCATAGATGAAACACTCAACATCTTACCAAGCCCTTAAACAGTCTCATGGTTGCAGAATTATTATTATTAAAGTTATTTCAGAATGATTTTGTAATGATGCATCTCTTTTAAAAATTAGTTTCTTATTAATATCCTTTATCAATACCAGTACCTTCAAAAATAAGCAGAATGATTCATCTTTTGTGATAAACTGCCTTAAACTTCTGATATGAAAGCCCCCTCTATTCTGCCTAACTTCAAAGTTTCCTTTTTACTCTGCAACACTCTTATAACATTCCCAGGAAAGTAATTTCAGTTCCTCCCTCCCCAATTAATTTGATCAGGCATAATTAAATTAGCATTATTTATTATACATGCAATGTATAATAAATTAGTACATCAATATATAAATACATCAAATCTGTAATCATAAGTTATGAATTGCACTAACAAATATTTGTGTTTCCCATTTGAGCTTAAGTAGAGATATACTGTTTAATCTTTAACTGGCTTCTTTCATTTCTCCTTTATTTAGCAGTCATTAGACATTACTCTAATGACAGCACTTTTAAATCCCTCCATTTCCATGCACACTCCACAGTCTCATAGCCTGTTTGTTTTCCTTACAGCTGAAGTTTATCTCCAATAAACATAATTGAACACATAGTCTGACCTCCTTTGAAACTAGAAATATACAGATTCTCGTCTAAAAAAAAGTGCCAGACTTTGAATTTCCAAATTTTTTCTAGAAAAAAAGCATAATTTTCTTTAAAATTTCCCCTTCAAAAGGCACCTGGAAGACTGAATGACATTGGTGCAGATTAAAAATGGATATTTTCTCTTCTCTTGTTGTTGAAGTTCAGTTATGAATTGTTAATATAACTTGTATTACTTTCTCATGAAATTGCATTGTTTGCATCAATGAGGCAAATGAACAATCAGTTGGGAACAGCTGAGCACAACTAGATAGCTGGTAACACACACAATATTTCCACCTCTAGTAGAGCATCCCCTGATATGTTTCACTCGAGTATATTTATGTGTGTGGGTCATTGTAAACACACACAAACATGTGTGAGTCTGTGCATGCACACTGTCTTTGTCTTTATATGTGCATGGGGAGTGTGAGACACAAGAAACTATCCTAACAATTAAATTGTTTTCCCAATTCCCAAGGTGATAGATGTTACTCCACCATTTCTTTTTTTTTTTCAGTCTGATGCATGTAGATTTACAGAGGAAATCAAAGTGTTTTTCTAGTCATACTAGCAAATGACAAGTGTACCTTTCCTTTTATTGTGTGTAATTAATTCCTTAGTAGGTGTTTATGGCACACGTAAAAGAGAAATGAAACAGTATTTTTTTCACAGTATTCCCCTGTGTTCAATCCTGACAAGTGAAAAATCTTATCTAAGGAAATGCATAAAATACAATTATATCCTTTTTCTCCGCTTTTTCTCACATTCTGGATAAATTCTTGAGTATTTTTCTTTGTCCCTTTTCCACTTTCCTGATGATGTAATCTATTTTTACATTTAATTCTGCAACTTATCCACATTGTTTCTATACTAATATTCTTGAAACTAAATGACTACTTTACAGCTTCTATTCAATTACTTTAATTCTATATTATTCATCTATTAGAGAAGCACAATCTAAAAAGTATTATTTCATAGAACATTAAATGTCTTAAAGACCTCTATAAAAAGAAGAGGAAAAAGAAATTATTTCACTTAATTTCATTATGTTCTTTCCTTCAAGAAAATTTCTTTTTGAAAATGTCTACCTGAAACTAGGTGGTTTGTCATTTTAAAATTATTTTTACATCCCAGGCTACATTAAAAAAAAAAAAAAAAACCCAACCAACCTAACACTGGAAACAAGAAACAAAAAGTCAAGTTACAAGAAACTACAATGATGTGCATGACTTAAATTAATATGCCCAAACCAAAACATGCCCATCATCTTTTAAAAATATACATCAAGGAGAAAAATCATTGTGGTGCCATTTCATACATCATTATAAAGTATCTTACTTTTGACAGGCAATCTGAAATAATTTTTTTTTATTAAAACAGAAATTCTTCTTTAATTAAAAAAAAATGACACTGATCTGTTCTCTGAAGTGTATTCATTCTCAAGGGCAAATAATTTAACTTGTTTTTTATCTTCATAAAGAGTTTTCATACTGAATTTTGTCATTGGTTTGTTTGTTTGTTTGTTTGTTTGTTTGCTTTTTGGGGAGGAGGTTGTTTTTTTTAAATACTATCCCTGAAAATGGACCAGAATTGTCTCTTAGGATGTAGACTTTTTAAGCATTCACAATTTGCCTTGTAAAATGATTTAGGATATTGTTGAGGCCTGAGAAGTGAACTTGAAGTACATCCTTTGAATCTTTCTGTCAGGGCCATACAAAAATACAGACTGCAGAAAGAGGCAAGAGCTGAGTTAAGAGAAGAGTGCAGTTTCAGCTGCTACGGATTTTTGCAGTAATTTATACTGCTGCCTGCCTGTAGGCAGGCAAATAACCCAATAAGAGGTGAAACACTTGAAGTAAAAGGCCAATGAACAAAACCCAGGCTACTCTAATTCCCAGCAGAGTTTCTTAAATCTAATACTGCAGAGACACCAAATATTCTGCTCTTCTGCCCTAAGAAAATAGTGCCCACTTACAGAATTTGAGAGGAGTGATAACTAAGTTCCTTCATGTATTTCTAGGAGTCCAAAGTCTTGCTGTGAACTGAAAATGAGGGTCTAAATGTCTACAAAATGGGGGCTGTATTGTCTGCTTCAATGCTCTACTGCAGGACAACAAAGGTGTGCTGGGAGACATAGTGATAGCTTTGGGAGACAATACATGGAATCTAATTCCAGTTGATCATAGAATCACAGAATGGCTTGGGTTGGGAGGGACCTTGAAAAAATAGAATCTATATTTTCAGATTACTTGTTTTGTAGTCTAGCAGAAGACCATATAAATCAAATACTATGCTGCTTTTGGACCTTTAGGAATGAGAAATACAGAAGATAAAAGTTGAATTTGACTATTTAATTGAATTAGATTATAGCTACTTCCCAATTAAGCCATTAAGTCACTATCATTTTGGTTAGCTCAAACCCCTTAAAATTTAGAACTTTTCTAACACAGATCATTTTGATTGAACTGTGTTAAGGAGAGATTACACAAGCAGATCACTGGATAGATCTGAGGAAGGGGTGATGTCTAGTGGGTGGAGAGTAGGAGATGAGCAGCTGCTCTTGGAACACAAGCTGACTGTCAACCACTGTTTATGCTAAACAAACCTGGATATTTTGCACTTAGTAGTGCAGGAAGTTCAATTGCAAAGTATGCTTATTTGACAAATTTAGGAATACACAAGTCTACTTACACCTCTTTCTACACAATTTAACACTTAAATTTAGTAACAGGAAGAATAATATAATCATTCTATGATTGAATTTGAATTTGAATAGAAGGATAGAAGAAAAGAGGGAATGATAGGATATGGGTGAGCAGGATAACATTCTCAAGTACACATTAAAGCAGTTGATTTGAGACAAAGAGGGGCAAAATACAGTGGGGTTTATTTAAAATGCATATCAAAGAAATGTATCAAATAAAGTAGGCAGCTTGAAAAACATTGATGACCACTTCATGCAGTGATTATTCAGAGTAACACGCAGAGTTTTGCACAACTGAAGTCTGGAGAGTACATTACTCACCTGTAATTTGTTTAATATCTGTCAAATACCAATCCACACTGAGGTACCAAGTCAGGGAGAGGAAGACAGGTGAGGGAAGGCAGTACAAAATCAAGATGCCAGTGTTTGTGTTCTAATGAAACAATTTTTTTTCTTTCTTTTCAACATGGCAAGGGTGAGTGTTTCCACATCAAACTTTTTTCATATGAATAATTCATTATTTTCAACATATTTTTCACTCATTTGTTCTCTACTGCAACCACATGTTTCTGTGACTGACTTATCTTAAGTTAGAAATTAAAATGTAAACCTCTAAAATATCAATAAAGCTGACATAAAATCTTTTTGGTTTTCTAGGATAGAAGGTAGAAAGTCTGTGGCCTCAGGGCAATATATTATGCCTAAAGGCTTATGGAGTCTGCTGTCACACATTGCATTCAATATTATTGCACTCTGTCTGTTGACATTATGCCCTTGGGATTTTCCCAGGACTTTGAGCACAATCTCTAAGATTGCTCACAGTTTAGGTAGTGCACGCAAATATGCGACTGCTATAATACTCATGGATAGGCCAAACCTGAAAGTCATTTCTTGCCTTGGCCAATAAGAGTGTCAAATTACCAAACTAAACCAAGTGAAAGGGAATGCTAATTAAAAGGGCAGGATGTGTTCCATTTGTTCTAATCAAAGAGTGCTTAATCCCTTCATAAGCTGGCTGGCTTTGTTGGAGGAAATTCTGAACAACCTTGTTACTTTTGATAACTGTAAGCCACTGACTCATGGCCCCTTGACAGCTAGCTGAGCATGTAATAACATTTCTCTGTATTTGGGGGCTGGCTTAGCTGGCTTTATAATAGATTATCGTGGATGTTAAAGTGAAATGTTAGTCTTTCTTTAAAGCGCTGTATTCCCTGGTAATTAAGGTTATAAAAAGGGCACTGAACAAAATGCAGCTTCAAGGTCGCCTGACATCTTCAGTTTGTGTAAATAAGGTATTAACCATAGGTTTATTCTGCAGTGCTAATAACAGAAAGACAGCTCTCCCATTACTGGTACATGACAAATTCACTGAAAGCTGGTTTTAAGTGCAAACAAGCACCTTTCGCTTCAATTAGAAGACCCATTAAATTGTAAGTACTTTTATAAGAAGACAGAAAAGGTGGAAATACATTGCAGAAAAAAAAAGACAAAACAAAANAAAAAACCAAAAAAAAACCAAAACTCTCAAGTAAGCAGAACACTACTGGACAAAATAAAATCAAATGACATTGCACAACTACCTCTGCAGAGGATCAGATTGCTTGGTGTAACAAGAACCTTAGTGAAATCCCAGCTCTTGGCATAGTAAGTCTAGAGGGACTGAAAACTAGGATTTCATTTTAACATTCAGGGCACTGATGCTTTTTTGTAGTGTCTGTTTTGTCACCTGTGTATTCCACTGTAAATGTAAAAGTTTGAAGAAAGGAGTTTCCTGTACATTAAGTATTAATTTCCTAACAGGTAGGGGAGTAGGACAACAAGAATTACTTAAACTAAGAATATAAAACCCTTTACAAAATAGGTTAAAAAAAATGAAAAGTTTTAAGAAAAGGGTGTCTGGCATTTGCGTGAGAAATGATAGGAGGGGTGAGAAAGGTAATATAATATCAAACTTCAGCCTTTAAGAATGACCCATATAAAGGCAGTCTGAGATGTCTCTGTACATTTTTAGTTTATTAGAAGCCTATAGCTTTGTTTTTGACAAAGCCAGCATAAGTAGGTACTTTATTGCATTGTGCCCTGATCAGGAAATTGGTGCTGCCTTTCAGGTCTGCTAATTCAACAGTTCGCTTGACAGTACTCAAAGAGAAATGTGTGAAATTGCTTAAAGGAAAGCAGTTCCAGGCATACCAACTCCAGCACATGATACAAGCACAATATCAAGTGCAATGGGCACAAGTAAGGGTCAGATTTGCTGGAAGGAAAACATTTTCACAAAGAAAGCAGCGAACCAATGGAGTAGTTTGTCCAAAGACACTGGCAGGGAGTTTCAGGATCTGACTGCCTAAAGTCTTGAAGAACTGTCTAATATCTGACCCTGTTTTGCTAGGTTGGCTCAGAATTCTACTGGGGTTCCACCCAACACATAAATATTTACTCATAGTAGAACTGCATCTGTAAGCATGTAAGCAATTTTAAAATCTTTTATCATTGATACAAACATTGTCTTGGTATGAATTTTTAAGCCAAGCAGGTTAACTCAAGCAACATTCAGATAAAGCACTTGATTCTTGTTTCTTTCCTATGAATTTAAGGAGACAGAAGGAATGAAAAATGAGCTATAAAAAGGAAACATATGACACTTGAACCTAGAGAAAAAAGAGTGCTGTTCTAGAAAACTATTTAAATCTTAACTGTTTTGCCAATTAGGACAAAAATTTCAGGTATAGCAGATATGTACCAGTAGACACAAAATTTGGTTATAATGTTCATAATGAAGACAAATAATCATGACACTGCAACTTAAAAAACACAACATCCCAACATCATGTAATCATCCAAATTATTCTCACCATGAAAGCATGTTTAGACACAGTAATAACAATGCATGGTGTATTTATATTTAGTTACTAAGAGTAATCACTTCCTCCAAACAGAAGAAAATGCTGTCTCATTTCTGAAGTGTATGTACACTGATTCTGCTCTAATGACTTCAAACAACAAATTAGGCTGTACACAAAGACAAATTATTTTTAAGCAAAAGAGAACAGACGTAGTTGCTCAGAGAATTGCTGTGAGGGCTCAAACCAGTAAGAACATAAAAAGCAAGCAACTCTTTTTGGAACACTCTGAAAGGGAAGATACTGCTGTATGTCTTCCTAGTAGGCAGACTGAGTCCTTCTGAGAGCCTGGTGCACACAGAATTTCAAAATTCTGTCAGGGCCTAGAAGACAGGCAAGCAAGCTGCTCTGTTGGGTACAAATGTTTTGCCAAATTATAGAAGTAGGATACAGTAGAAGATTAAACCACCTGAATTCTAGTGCCTCCATATGTGCTGACAAATGCACATATGCATATTCTGTACTTCCCATTCACTGCTCTATCCAAAGCATCAGAGCATTCTTCTCTTTCCTGTGAAGCAGTTCAGCTAATTCAGATCCTGTGACCAGGTAAAGACAGTTTGTTGCTTTCTCCACTTCTCATCATCATAAATATTCTAATAAAATATTCAGCATATAGATACTTAAGGTAACCTATGAAAATTTATTGATACATATATACAGAACATTAAAAAATGAGAGAATTATCTTCATCAATTGGTTTTCATGCATCTAGGATTTTCCATTGATTAAAACAAAGCAATGCTTTTTGAAGGGAGAGCAAATCAGCACAATGTGTTTTTCTACATCAGCTGAAGCCAGTATGCATCCTCAATTCTTCATCCATTGTACAGTTCTAATTATAGTTATGCTTTTCTAAGCTCTCTCATTGTAGACTACATTTCCCATTTTGCACTGAAATAAAAAAAAAATACTGGTCTGAATTGCTCACATCAGGCTATCGATGCACCAGGCTTGTAGCAATCTACAAATGCATTATCAGGTAGGGTCCCAAAGGAAATACATTTTCTGTGTTACAAGGAGCCAAGCCCTCAACTGCCATAAAAAGATATTTCACCACTGACTTTGTTAGATGAAAAACAGTTTATACAAAATAGGAATTTGGCTGGAATTCTGTGAAAACAATTAACACATGTTTTGATTTATGCAACTGTTACAGTTTGTTTTGATATTATATTATAAGAATTAAATTCATTTTAATAAAAAAATCAAAACATGGCAGAATAATAGAATATTCACTCTAAGGAGTTAATGAAGAATTAAATTAATCACATTGTACCCAATACAGAATCTTCATAATTTATATTTATGACCCAGGTATTCATTAGTCAGTTAATAAGAATTTTTTCCCCTGTGGGAAATTCATCAAGAAATAAAGAGACAAGCAGGGAAATACTAATGAAAAGTTTCAACATATTTAAATTTTCCTAAAGGCTAGAGCAGGATAATAATTATTTTACTTACTCGCCTTTTTTACTTTACTTACCTTGGCTTCTGTGAATTTGTTCTAAGAAGATCAGAAAAACAGAAAATGGGCCAGGAATTTAAAAAAAAAAGACATTTTTGAGAATTATGCTTAGCCATGCTCTTTGCATCTTTTGGAAACTTTTAGACATATACCTGTACATGTACCTATAAAACTTTTAGGCCTATGCCCTTTCCTCTCTCATTACTAGACTGAGGCCAAATGGCTGCATTCTGGGTCAATCCTTGTTACAAAAGTTCGTGATTTATTCTTTCTTCTTATTGCTGCATGTACTCTTCCTTAGATTTGTGGTTGCAATTTCTTGGACTTTTTCCAAAAAGAATAAAAATACTAAAGATTTAGATTTTCTCTGTGGTGGAATTTTACAGATGGTTCCAACACTTTTCCATTTAGCTACATAATTGTAGAACGTCTGGCAACATTTTTGTTCTGCATCAAGATGTGACACAGATGGAAATGTAAGGATTATATAAACTTACTGTGTAAGGTAATATTAATAGAATCACATTTTACATCTTCTTGAAACAACTATATTCATATTGTCAGCTCCAAAAAGCATCATACAAGCATGAAGAGTTCTACATTTCCCTTGCATATTAAACTTGAGCTCTGAGCTCTAACACAGAATCTTGCTGATTACACACCATTATGCCAGTCATGACAATCTGTTAGTTCAGCTGAACTAATTAAACAAATCTGATATCACTATATAAGAATATGTGTATAAACATATATATAAATATTTATATGAAACTCACGTTTTACTAATTATTCTTTTTTAAATCAGTCACCAAACAAGGTCTGACAAAGTAAATCACCTAAAGAGTTCTGAATCCTGAGAAATTAATAAGCAAAGGATGAATCCCAGGAGCACGTTACTGTAAATTAAAAAAACACAGAGCTTCTGGCTCAACACCCAAAAAATTCATTTCTCCTCTCTGAGGGACACAACCTTGGTCTCTCTCAAGCAGTGCCAGTTAATACTGGTGTTAGTCTCAGCTAACACTTCCCAGGTAAGCACAGAGTCCAGCTGTAGGAACAAACCTCTTTCCCGCTATTCCTGCAGGGCAGTAGAAACCAACGCACCTTTATAACCAAGCCAAAAGCTTACTGCTTTCTAGGAAAGGAGGAAAGAGATGCACTCTGTCAAAACAGTTCCATATTCATCTAAGAATTAGCAATTGATAGCAATCAGCATCCCAATTATTTCCTCAGATGTGCTTGTCTTCATCTTACCGTAATTCCCCTCGTAAAGGAAGCTTTCCCATTTGACCATCCAGGAGCCACTCTGGCAGGCACAACCACACAACTTGAGTGGAACTGCAGCTCCTTCACAGTCTCTCCAGTGAAATGACAGGAGCTCCTTTTAACTCCCCACACACCCTACTCTCACCCTATTCTATCTCCACCCTAGGTTTCCCATAGCTAAGTCTCAGGCATCTCGGTACTTAAAATAATTTAGTTCTGGTGCAATAGCTAAATAACAAAATAACAGCCAGATCTGGGTGCCTCTGGAAAGGGACTCTGAATAAAGGAAACCCAAGGATTTTATATTCTCCCTGTCCAAGTATGCAAAAGTCTGGGATCCTCAGCTCCAGCTGTGCTTCTGAGTGTCCGGTCACCGGGCTGTTGCCAAAGGAGCCTGTGTCCTCCTGTCACTCAGAGCACAATCTTTTCTTTTCTGAAGAGCATTTGGCCTAATGTTTATACTTACTGTATTTATATATTTTGTGTTGGCTCAGAAGTCAATGAAGTTGGTTTTCTGTAACATTAGAGATGTTAGAAACTGCATTAATTTTCTGAAAGGAGGATGTTCTTCTGTTATCCTGCCAGCCAACACCCTAAACCCTACTCTTTGCATCTCACCTTCTCGATCCCTTTCTTCCCCTTACCTATGTCTTTCACATTCTCCTACTTAATTTTTTCTTAAATGCTAACTGATTCCAAGGAACAGTTCTTGTTCTGGTATTTCCTTCTGCTTTTGACTGTATGGGGTACTCATTGTCACAGCTTAAAACAGACCTGATTCCCTTCCATTCTCAGAAAGCTCTTTGATTTCTCAGATATTTTGGGTAATTATTGCCAATTACACTGTTGTGCAGTAAAAAAGCCTAGAGTAACTCCATTTTGTATGACAACCTAATCCAATAGGTGCATGCTAAATATGCCATTGTCAGAATGTTTCACACACTGAACACTTTGGGGAGCACAGACATTTCTCCAGATATTTTCTGGAAACCAACAGCATTTGGGCATATGGCTGCTCAGAATGGGGCAAATTTGGGCATGTGGAGAGGTACAGTTCTAAGAATTTGTATTTGTAGCATTCATCTATGCAGTGATTTTGCACATATATTTTGGGGAAAAAACTGAGAAACATTTGGACAATATCTTTAAATGAAAAGTTTAACTCTTACATCCCTCATTAAAAACTAATATAGCAATTGAATTTATTCAAAGTACTGCCAATCCTGCTAGAATCAAAATAACATTAGAAGTAGCATGCTATTAAAATGGGAACTTCCTTTCATACGATTTACAAATAGATTTCTCAAGTAAAATGTCTGTATAAACATAGCACAATAATAAGGTATCTGTGAGTGTTTCTGGCATAACCTACAGCTAAAACAGCTTGCTATCTTCAATCTTATGGTATCATTATGGTGAAGAAAGTGGAAAGTCCTACTGCCTTACAGAGTAGCATAAATGAATGTAGTTATTAACATAAAAAAAAGGAATGATACCCTTGAGTGAAGAAGGGGCAATCAAGTAACAAAGGATAGTTATTATATAACAATCATGTTATCATCAAATGATGACTGCTTGATCATGATGGATTAAACAATTGCAACATTTTATTACTTCATATCCCTCCTGCAGTAACATTAGAGCAGAAATCATGTCATTTTTTTCCCCTGTAAATTTGGCACCTGCTGACTTAAAGTCATTTATAGGATGTTGTTAAGTTGGTTTCTTAATGCAGGTGCTAAGTTACCATTAACACACTTAATGACCATGAGGAATATGAAATTGGATCAATTAAAAGAGGGGGTTAGACCTCCCACAGTTTCTAATCACATGTGGACAACCACTAATGAATTGGAGCTCTCTTGGGTATCTATTCTGAAAATCAAATCTTCTAGACAGTTAATCAATTGAGATAGATATCAGTTGAGCTTATGCTCTGCTGAATTCTACTGCAGCACTGTTACTTAGGGGAAAAAAAGCAAAAGGAAGGAGGAGTGGTGGTGGAAAGTAAGTTTACAGGGGTTTATCTGCAGTTATACAGAGTAAATAATTATGCTTCTTTTTATTCCTGAAATGCAATGACTGTTTGAATAGAGGGACTTTTCAGACTATCTTCCTACTGATATTTTCCACGCAAAAATAACAACAAAAGCCTACAAAAGCAAGCTAAATCTATTCCATTGCTTTCAGATCTTGGACACTAATACTGCCATGAAATAGGTGTAGGGTATACATCTTTTTCTGGCACCAAGACAGTAAACATTCCTTTTTTCTTCCAAAATATCTACTACTCCATATTGTCAGATGTATACAATTTTATTAATGCCAGGACTACAGCAATGACTTGTTTATTTCCAGACTTAATCACTCATCACAAAAAGGAGTATGAAGTGATTCAAGAAAAATAAGAGGAAAACCAAAACCCCCCATAAACTCCCCAAACTCACTGGCATTAAAAATATTTTAGTGCTTTTTTCTTAGAATGCTAATTAGAGCTGCTAAGCTGAAGATTTGTATTCATTTACTACTTTATCCACTGGCCTGAAAATAAGTGCCAGTATGGTGCCCTGACAAAAGTATTTTTTTTTTAAAGTGTGTATTTCAGCAATGTCACATGCATAGACAACTAGAAAGCAGTGACTGCTTGCACTGCATGTCCAGCCTATCTCAAATCTCAACTCTATTGCACCAGTTTCCACCAAAAACTATGGCTCCAGTTTCATTCAGTTTATTTTTCTTATCAGTTTATATGAAATACCAACCAGAAACTCTGAAAAAGAAAAGATGGTGGATTAACTGGCTATGCAGAGGTGATATACCCAGACCATTCCACATGAAAAGGCGTCCAATCTCTGTGGAGATTTGCCTCTGCAAATCCCCATTTTTGGAAGATTGACTCGCACTGAAAATTACTTGGTGACAGGAAGCTCAAGAGTACATAAATAAGCTATCCCAAAAAGAACATATGACTTTGCTTCTTAGCCAAGAGAGTGCTGCTCAGCAAAAAGTGGGAATACAGCTCCAGATGGCAGCTTTTCAAATTTGAAAGATAAAGATATTTCTCAAACATCTTGCAGAAGCTGCCTACTATCTAATAGAATAGGTCTTCAGGCTTTCAGCACTACTGTTTCTAGTTGATCAATGATACAATGAATCTTTAATAATTTAAGTTATTAAATAACAAAATGGATACCTTTCTGACTCATCCCAAATTCCATAAATAATTAAAGATGTTAATAAGTTCAATGGATTCTTCCTTCATTACTGAAGATAATGAAGATGCAGCCTTTGTTTTTCTGAGCTGTGTGTCTGGAAACAAAACACATACCTAGATGTGTTAGTGTCACCAGTCCTTGTATCTCTTACCTTTCAAAATCTGGAATTGAGTTATTCTTATTTCCTCAATATCTGAGGTAAAAATATATATAAGAATTGTAGGAAACAGCAACTCATACCTACATTTTCAAGGCTTACTTTCTTATAATATTACTTAAATACATACATATCTTTTTTTTAAAGTATATTTTTAAGACAAATTATACTTTGTGACTTCTCCAGCAAAATTAATCTGTTATCAAAATATTTTTATTTCTCCCCTTTAATATATTGTAAACATTGTATTTTTAGTTTAATAAATTAAAAAGATAAGAACAGCTGGGTACTATGCTGATCTTTGTTACCTGCATAGATACCTGTCTGAAGAAGGGTGTTTATATTCCCATGGATAAGAGAGTTGATAGCCTCACACTCTGGACTAATGTGGACATGAAGGAACATAGATCTTGCTGTTTAAATGTCACAATGTTTTCAATGTCTTTTTTTTCAACATAGACAGAATACTTCATGCCTTTTATGGAAATTAATTTCTCAGATGTTCCCTAAATAGGCATCTTATCTCTCTAAGGTCAATGATAAAGAGTATATGCTATACTGACATGGCACAAATATACATGCACTCATGCTCATGCCTTTACTAGATAAAAAGAAAGGGGGAAATATAAATATATTTCCAGAATAATTTTTCTTCTTTTTCCCATCTCTGGTTTCCTCACTAAGGATTAGCATTTGTTTGCTTTACAAGTTTTCATCTGGCCCTTTTTTACGGGAAGTTACCCACAATCATTCTAGTCACGTATTTTCTTGTTCTTTTTCTAGTATTTGCTTAAGCTAATTAGGGTTCACAGCTAATGCTCTTACCATTGGTGAATGTGCTCTCAAACAACCCACAGAACTTCCTGCAGCCCAGCCTTATCAATGTCTGGTTAAATCCAGCTCCGTGCGGCGATCACCACTGAAAGGTCATTGTTGCCCATCATTTTAAGTTGTCCATCCTTTCTAATCCCTTTCTCTGACAAGATCCTCATATCATATCCAGATGTAAGATACGAGACACCGAGTGAAATTAGAAATCTAGTCCTTTAGAAATAGCTATTGCAGAGGGCAGAGCACAGGAAGGCAGCAGGGAGGGGGTCAGGGGGTGATATGGAAAGAGAAACAAATACTCTACTGGTGGCATTTCTTTCCTGCCCTCCTTAGCTCCATTTAGATACCTCAATGTACATAAAACAAATATGCTAAAAGTAGAAATCCTATCATCTCAATATCTCCTTCCAAAATGTTTGAAGGTCACAGATGAGATAATGAACAAGAAATGCCTGAAGAGTCAAACTGAAAAACTCTCATTAAAAACTACAGTCTTCAGATTATAATATTGAGGTCTAAGGGGTTTTCCCCCTAAGCATTTAAACACCATGAAAAAAAGGGATGATATCTTAAAATATTTTAAATACAAATTCATAGTTGCAAAGAACAAAGGGAATTCAAGCAGTTTAAACTTTCATTATGCAAACAGCAAAATGGCAATCTACATTCTTCAATGGTAATTCACTGTGGTTAGTGATATTCTGCATGCAATTAGTTTCTATATATATGCAGTACTTTAAAATGCACTGTTATTGTCTTTATTATTTCTATTGAAGAGCAATAGTTTGTGTTCTTCAAAACTAATTGCCAATTCACAGAAACAAAGTGACCGATACCCATAAAAGTTGAAAATATAATTTGTATTAGAGGAAACAAGCAAACACAGTTCTTGGAGTGGGAATTCAGCAGACATCACAGGCTAAATTTGTTGGTTCCTGAGTGTCTGTCCTTTCAACTCAGTCTCACTTAACCTATATTAGTACTTTCCTTTTATTACTGTTGCTTACCTTACTATTTAAGCTTCACCTCTGCATACATCTCAGATTTATGAGCCTGGATAGATCAAAGCCAGGTATCATTCAGAACCTACAAATTGCACAGCAAGACTGGACAAAATGAAGATGATGTCAGTGTTTGTTATCATCAAAACTTAGGACATGTTCCCAGTGAGCAGAATTTAATACAGATTATATTCCCTTTCAGAGAAGGAAAGGATTGCCTTTTGGTCTCCTTTCACCAGAACAGTTCCAGACTGTCAGTTCCAAGTGGAAGTCCTGTTGGCAACAACTTAGGAAGAGATACACCTCTGGCTCTACATTTGATTGTGTGAATGTTAGTGTCTACATTCCGTTTTGAGGTGCCTGGCTGTCCTGATATTCTGCAAAATTATTTAGGAATTTAAATTAGAGATTTTGTGTCCTGCTTTGGAATAAAGTTAGATACTTCAAAACAGAATTTTTAGAATCCTCATATCCTTTATTAGATAAAGTCATTGTTATTTATGAAAAGATATACTTATTAGACCTATTTATTAGTGGTATAAATAATAGATTGTAATTTTAATGAAAAATATCTATCTAAATACTAAGACAATTTCCATGTTATAAATGCTGCAATTTGCAATATCAGCCATGCTGAATTTCTTTCAAATATCTTTAAATAACAGTAGTTAATATTCTATGACAAGGGAAAAAGAAAATCTATGGACTTCTTTGAAATTACAAGTTTTATCCTCCAGTTGAGTAGAAGGTTAATAGCATGTAAAATATAACATAACTTATTGTAGGCTAAAAATGAAAATATTAGGACAGATTGGGTGATATAGGAGAAAATATTTAAAATATTTTAGATGCGTATGTCATTATCTGCTCTAACATTTGAATATTCACCAGCAGAAATGTTGTACTTGCAAAATAACTGCTAGATTTAGGCTTGCATTTTACTAGCAACATTCCTATAGCAGTTCTTAATTGCAAGAAATTAATTTTTCTTTGAGTTATGCATGCCTCTTAGAATTTCAGGCTCATTCAGTGTGAGAAATGCTGTCCTGTATTCATAGACAGGCCATATATATATATATATTCATATTAATTGAAACATTTCTCTGACAGAGCAATTGATTAAAGTTACAAATCAGAGCCCTACAGGATTCTCCATTGTATACAACTAGAAATTTGCGAGGGTATCTCTCACTGTCCATCAAGGAATTAGTAATTTATAAAGGTTGAGGCATGAACAA
The DNA here is from genome assembly GCA_013398075.1 of Notiomystis cincta. Classification (NCBI taxonomy): domain Eukaryota; kingdom Metazoa; phylum Chordata; class Aves; order Passeriformes; family Notiomystidae; genus Notiomystis; species Notiomystis cincta. The sequence continues at coordinate 1,134 of VZRX01008772.1, read as the reverse complement.
TGGATGAGTGGGTATGGAAGATGGAAGGGAGGATTAATTTTTAAATTCTTCAAGACTAAAAGAATTACAATAGCATAGGCAACGCTGTAAAAATTTATTCTTTCAAGGTTATTGTATACATTCATCTTCACACCAAGAAAAAATACCCATCCTGATCTATTTTGTGGCAAGATAGATAGGTGAAATCAACTGTATTTTTTTTTCCAAATGCATTTTAGTTCGTTATTTTATTTCATGGAAATCTCTAATCAAACACAAAACAAAGACAATTTCCATGTTCCTTTTTTGTCTCCTTTTTCTTTTCTCCTAAGTTTTCAGCTGATTCACTTTCTGGCATTGACATGCCAAGGAGTACATGGTGAGACATCAGCAAAGTAGAATATTAATGCCATTTTCCTTTCCTAAGAAGAGATTAAAAAAAAAAAAAAACAAAACCAACTCAAGAACCAGAAGGTCTTAATCTATTCTGATTTCTTCTACAACCAAGCCCATTGGAATTTCACCTGAAAATTCCTGTCAACTTCACAGCTTTGCAATGAAACACAGAATTTTTAGTGCAAAACTGTCTTTCTCTGGTTAAAGACTTCAAGTGAGAGAGAATCCTGCACATCCAATGATGATTAAAACCCATAATTATTAAGCAAATGTGTTTTAGTTCTATTCTAAATTCTAAATTTATCTAGATATATTTCTTGCTACTGAATCTTAGAAATATTTTCTCATGTTTTCTCATGTTAGGTATTCAAGGGTTATAATCTGCCAGTCTTTTAAGGCTTTTAAGGTCATCTTGATTCATTTGCTTTAAATCAGTTCTTAAAATCTCAGTAATTTTTCTCTTGCTTCAAATAGTTCACTTTTTTCTTGAGATATCATTTATTAATTAGGTTGTAGAATAGTGCAAAGTTTTATAAAAAGTATTGTGACACAGTCACCTCTTCTCAGTTATGCATAACTGTGGAGTTAAGTGAATTGCTACTTTCGCCATGAAGTTTGTGGTCAAATTTTCTTTCTATGAGAAATGTGAGATATGTCACATACGTTTCCATATCTACACCATAATAAAACTGGCCTTCCAGAGCTGGCAAACATAGGAAAAAGAAGGTAAACATATATATAATAAAACTCCAGTATCAA
>VZRX01008771.1:9303-26765 GCA_013398075.1 Notiomystis cincta | reverse complement strand
CCCACTTCTACTTGCAAACTTAATTTACACCTGACTGTCAAGCAGTCATTTGGGTTTGAAATCCTTGAAGTTTCCCGAGCAGGCAAGATTTTGAGAAAGGTCCATTTGGGGGTTATCTCTGCCTTCATGGCTAACAGGCTAATCTTCCAGCAGTAGTTTAAATAAAGTTGCTATTGTAGCATTTTCTGTAGATAACCAGGAGCTGTCAAGTGGTAGAATCTCCTCTTGCTCTCTATGGGCTGTGACAGATTCAGCATATAAACCTCATTCACTGGCCTCCCCTCTTGGAGAACATAAATTATTGGCTCTTATACCACCATGTTGCTTGGATTCAGTGAAGAGCTTGCATAAACAAACCCAAGTTACAATGTAAGAAGTAGGAGTGAGTCATAAACAAAACACAGACATATGCTCTCTTATAAATAAAGACCTGGGATGGCCAACTTCCCAAAATCTGGTTTTCATTAATTACAAAACAAAATACATTTTCCATATGTAACCCACTCCCCACACCAAAAAGAAAAATAAAACCCATTTGCAGTTTGTGGTTCACAAAGGACAAAAGAAGAGAGGAATGCAGTCATTTTGGTACCAAAGGAAAAGAGAAAGGAAATGAAATATCCAAGTTGCTCAGGAGAAGCTAATTAGTTGCACAAAATTCCTCCCAAGTAGGTCACCCCTAAAAACTGTGGATTCAAGATCCCTAAAGGCAAGTGGAAGAAAGCTATTTCCCAGAAATTTGATCAAAAAAGGTTAAGTCCCTGTCATGGAAAATGATTATTCTCATCTGTCCTCACTGGTGATTGACATAAGTAGTCCCAATAACTTCAGCCTTAAGCATTCAAATCCTTTGAGTCCCTCCCATACCTTGAGAGTAGCTTCAGGTCAGAAGATCTAAAAAATCAAACATTTGGCACACTCTTCAAATTCATTGCCCACTTTTTGCCTTTTATTACTATTGTCAGGGCACAGTTTAAGTCTTTTTTTTTTTTTAAATTCCAATATTGGAGGTGATTTTTTTTCCCGAAAGTAAAGCTGAAATTTTTCAGTTGGTGATTGACAATGGAAAATTTAGCAGAATTATAGGAAAGCTTGGAAGGTATCATGATGATACCAGGAGATTTGGCTTTACTCTCAATTTTCTTTGGAACAAAAGTAAGTCAAGGAATTGAGAAAAAAAAATTGAAATAATGCATTAGCCAAGTACCTGCAAAGATTTTATGCCTTTACTGAGATTTATCTGTAGCCAGTTGTTTCTACGGGTTGGTGTTACCACATGAACGTGGTCAATGGAGACCTGCTCTGTACAGTTGGCAGTGGATGACCTCAGCTTCTAAATTCTAAGGTGGGAACTTGATGCAATTCAAGATGACCTTGCACATTGTTTTGATGTCCTGATACTGGATAAGAACAACACAACACTCCTGTCCATCTTGAAACCCAGTGAGTGTCTTAGGCACTCAAAGAGGTCACTCAGGCTGAGAGTCCTGAGTGGTGCCTGACTCTGAGCAGACACTGCCTGAGTGGAGAAGAGGTTGGCATCTGCTTCCTACCAAACCGCCTAATTTCCCAAAATTAAATGATATGCAGGCAATTATGGGTAGGTTTCTGCTACTGCATGTAAATGTACCAGCTGAACACCACTTTCAGTGTTTTCCTTCATGTTTAGATACTTTTTCTCCCTTATAAAACTTTGCCAGCTCACAAGTCTGTTCATTTTTGTGCTGAAATGCACTTTTGCATTTAGAAAATTGCTCTATGCTAGCTTACTGCACTAATTTTTCCTTTGTAAGTGCTTTGGGGTGTTTATGGCTTTCTCAGGGAGCTTGTTAGAAGCTACTAATAATTCTTTTGCTTTCTTCCTAGCAAGCCTCTGAACTTGTGGGCTCTAGAAAACATTTAAGTTGTTACACAGTCTGCCAGTAGTCAGAATGCATGTACTGAGTAAGTACATATGCTTTTGAGTCAGGCTTTTAAATGAGATATTAGGAAACCCAACATTATTTTGACTATTGCATGCCAGGGACGTCTGATTCTACATTTGGTGTAGGAAGACTATGCAGAAAGAGCCTGATGGGTCTGCAGGGGGAAGCTTTGATGAGGTGTGCATATGATAAAATATCAGGGAGTTCTGCCAAAGTAAACTACTATTGAAGTGAGAGCCATTAGGTGTTATCAACTCATCTGGAAGCTCTTGGTGAACAATCTTTGATATAAAATATTTTTCTGTATTGCCATGTGATATAGTGCTCTGCTGAAAGCCAAAGTTAAGTATTAATCTTTTCCATTATATTCAGACAGACCCTGCCCAACCCTGGACCCAAGTTGATATGTATTGGTCTTCTTTTTTTTGGTTTGTTTTGTTCCTGCACATATTTTCCTGTTTGCACATGGGAATCTTGCTTTGGGAGGAAGATTTCTGTCTTGATCTATTTGGTGGAATTCCTTTAGAAGGGGTCGAAGAGGAGATGGAAAAGAGTAACTTTATGTCTGCATGCAGGAATATGAAAAAGTGAATGTGCTCCCATGGAGGTGATGCAACATGTGGCAGCCTCCAGGCACCAGAGATGCACAGGGAGACAGCTTTTTACCTTGGAATACTGATCTCCCTCCACCTCCCCACATGCTGCCTCCACGAAGGCAAAATCCAGCCCAAAATGAAGAGAAACTAGAAATGCACAATGCAGCACAAGATTTTATACTTTTGCTTCATCCTTTCCCCACTCTCCAAACAACCTCACCTAGCTGCTCCCAAAACAAGCAAGAGCCAGTGTCAGCCTTAAATCACAGCTTTACAGATTTAAAATAAGGCAGGTGGAGGCCTGGTGTTTCTCCCCTCCCCAGGGGGCACAGGTGCAGTGAGGCTCAGCCTCAGAAGCTGGAATGGCTGCAGGCCATGCTGGGAGGCCACTCAGGAAAGAGATGATGCTGGAAACAGCTTCTGAAGGCAGAGAGAGCCATTTCTATGAAAAAAAAAAAATTCCAAGGATAGCTTAGAGGAGGCTGAAAGACTCAGTCCAGCACAATGATGATGAGTGAGGAGGTGAGCCCAGGTAGATCAGAGCCCTTGGATGTTCTTCACTGGCCTCCTAAATTTATTCTGGATGGCTCTGTTTTGTCTGAAGCTCTAAAGTCCTTCTGACTGCCTGTCATTCTCCATCCCTTTGGAGGTGCCTGAGGCCACATGCAAGAACATGGCACAGAGGAGGCTGCTCAAAGCTGGGGTCAATTTGTTGACTTGGTTTGCATGGAGGAATTTTCAAAGAGCTTCCTATTAATTACAGGAAACCCATAGCACTGTCTTGTTTTCCCATTAACACAGTTTCTTTTAGTTTTCAGCTAAATTATTTCGACATCTGGGCTACAGATAAACCAACAATTTAATTAGACTTCTGAAAATGGAAGGAATGAACTATGCAGTCAAGCATACACTTTCATCTTGAAATGGATCATAAAATATTTGTGTGCTTTCATTCTCTGCTGCTTTAAAAATCTGTCCTTGGTTTATATATATGAAAGTATTAAAGACTAAACAGACAATCCTGATTTTGTAATATAAAAATTTATCTTTACAGAGGCTACTTTGCAGCATGAAACCCTTGTTTTCACTATTCAGTAAGTGAGTGGGAAATAAAAATAAGTGCATTGAAACAGCGCTTTCAGTTGAATGATTAAATATGCAATAATTCTGTAAATCAGTGATACAAATATGTTTTTTGTGAATGTGGCATCAAAAGTTTGACAAGACTATGAAATTCCTAATGGCTGCATGTAGGGTAATGAACTGTGGATTCCTCATTTGCTGGAAATTAAGACAAAATGCAAGATTAACTTCTCTATCCATGCCCAAGAAAAGGCATGATGATGCCTGAATGACTTGGCTCAATTTCCAACAGCATAAAGATATCACCTTTTTGATCTGATTCAAAATAGAAGCACAAAGTATAAGTTGATAGGAAAGCATGCTATTCTGACTTATTTATTCTGGTATTTTAAATCACTGCTCATTGCCCCAGACAATTTTGCATTTGCAAGACAGAATATTACGCTAAAATCACTGAAGTATGCAGCAAGAAATCTCATCTGCTCATCTGCTCCTCGGCGTATTTGGTTTGTTCATGCTGCAGGGATGGGAGCATTTCAAAGAAATGAACAGTGGAGCTGAGGAAGGAACCTAGGAGTCTTGCTTCAGAGTGTCCTGCTAGACCACACTGGTTGGTGTTACCTGTGTCCTCACCATGGCATGGGTGGTGGCATGTGAGTAAAATAGATGTGATATGCCAAAATACGCACTCATGGTGAGAAAGTGCTGGGAATATTGCAGCCTGATTGTCACATTAAATGCTCACATTTGCAGCTACTTCTTCAGTCAGGAAGAGAATTAGGTGCACATGTTGTGCAGCTCCAGAAGGAAGAAGATGGGGGAGAAAGAGAGGGGGTGGGGCAAGGACAGCATTACCTGCTTCAGATGTTGCTGATGATGAAGGTAGGAGAGATAATACTGGACTTGGCATTGCAACACTGTCAACAGCTGCTGGCTTCCTTCTGGTCATCACATTACAGGCAGAACTTTCCATTTTACCATGAAGTGAAGTCTGGTCTGCTTTTAAGTGGGGACCTGCAATTCCTGGGGAAGGAAACAAAATTTGGATGAGTACTAGTACTGTAACATGTTTGGGGAATATCTGAAAAAAAGAGAAGTCAGTTGCTGTTGTTGCTACATTGATATATTTCCATTTGTGGATGTATCTGCAATACAGTCTTGATATTAGCAAGGGTCATAATTGTTATTAATTTTTTATAATCTTGCTGGAGTATGTACCATCACTGGTCTCTATAAACAGTGGTAAACCAATAAAGTGTTCCACATTAGTACTTTTTCTTCTAAAGACCCATGTACACTCTGAAACATGTATAAAGACAAATATCCTTCATAACTCTATTTAGTGGGAATGTCTATGTATCATTTCCTGTGCAGTTCATTTTCCACACATGGTTACACACTTCTCTGCCATAAACACCTGACTTAGTGGGTGTTTCATCTGAGTAAGGAGCAGGCATCAGGAACAACCTCAATATGCAATTCCCATCTAAAGCACATTACATTTATTTTTCAGGAATTCCCTTCCTAATGAAATTTGCCTTGCAGCTCATCAAAGAGAAGTGAGTTAAAAAAGAAAGAGCTCTTTGTCATATATCTTTCTACCTACAGTTTACAATGCAGAATAAATGAGTGGTAGAAAAATGCCAAAGAGGTCAAATATTCCAGAAAAATACAAATTATGCGCTTACGGCTGGCAGATTCATCCACTAGCATTATTTATCAAATTCTTTTATAGTTTACAACCATTTTATTTGCTTTTAAATATGAAATTTAAACTGCTGGCATGGAAATTTGAAAACCACTCCCAGTCTCTGTGATGCTGGGCTTCAACATGATTAGGACAGATATTCATTTATCAGAGATAATCCTTCATAAATTCCTTCTTTTTCTAGATCTCAATCTGCACATGAACCTCAGACAAAATGCATTGAATTTTGGCTTATAAAATATACAAAGATTCAAAAAATCACAGAGCAGCTGAGGTTGGAAAGCTCCTCTTGAGACCACCTTGCCCACTTCACCCTGACCAAGCAGGATCACCCAGAGAAAGTTACCCTGAACCATATCTGGTCAAACAAGAATATGTCCAAGGAGGGAGAGTCCACAACTTCTCTCTACAACCTGATCATCCCCTCACTAACTGTACATTGTTCAGGAATAACCTGTGTTTCAGCTTGTGCCCACTGACTCTTGTTCTGTCACTGGGCACCACTGAGAGCAGTCTGGCTCCTTTCTAGTCTTTCCCATTAAATATTTCCATACATGGAAAAATCCCTCTGAACCTTCTCTTCTCCAGGCTGGATATCCAATCACTCTGAGCCTTTCCACACCAGTCTCATGGGCCTGGAATTCTCAAAGGCCAGTCTTACCAGCAGAGATCAAGGCAAAGAAGTCTTCTGCTGATCTTTTTCAGCCAGGGTCCCTGTTTTATTCAGCAAGGGGCCCATAGGGTACTTTTGGCAGCTTATGTACCTGGAAAAACATTTGTTGTTGACCTTCTACTCTAGATTAAACTCCATCTGGATTTTTCCTTCCTAAGCCCATCCCTGCATGCTTGGACATTGTAGCTCTAGTCCTCTAGGTCACCTGTTTCCATGTCTCTTTTGCTTTCTTTTTGTACCTGACATTTCTCAGGAACATCTTGGTCAATCATGAAAATCTCCAAACATTTTTGCTGGGTTTGATTTGCCACTCTGATCTGGTTTTGCAGGTCTCCAGAATATTCCTGATCCAGTCCAGCAGCAAACCTGGCACAGGAGCACAGCAGCAAACCTGGCCAGGTCAGCAGGGGCGGCAGCACTGAACCCCTCTCCCACCTCTGGCTGCACCTGGATAGCACCTGGTGGCTCCTCAAAGACTTTCCACAAGTGCTGACAGCTTCAATTATAGAATCATCTAGCCTGGGAAGGCTTCCTAAGATCATCAAGTCCCACTCTTCCTGCACCACTGCCAAGGCCACCTTGTTCCCAAGTGTTACATCCACACGGCTTTTAAATCCCTCCAGGGGATGGGAATTCCAACACTTCCTGTGGGAGCCTCTGTCAGGACTGGACAACCCTTTCTGTTTTGTTAATATCCAATTAAAACCTCCCCTGGCACAGTTTTCTTCTTGACCCTTTTTTTCCTGGGAGTAGAGTCTGACCCTCACCTGGCTTCACCCTCCTGTCAGGGAGTTATAGAGAGTGAGAAGGTTCCCCCTGAGCCTCTTTTTCTCCAGGCTGAGACCTCCAGCTCTCTCAGCTCCTCCTCATGATCCAGACCCTTTCCCAGACTTTTGTGTCTATTCACTGTGCTCAGCTGCTCCAGATACCAACCAAATATTCCTTGTATTTGCTATTTGGAGCTGCTATGAACAGTCCCTATGAACTTATGTTTTTGGCACAAAAAATGAGAAATCTCAGGAGATCTGTGGGTTGCCTCAGAAACTCTGGAAGAGATCTCTGTAAGATTCAGGCACAGAAATGCTGCAGTGAGAGGAAAGATGGGGCTACAGAATGGGCCAGTTTGGGATAGGAGTGCTGATGAAACCGCGACCTGATATCAACTTGTGGATTTAAGGGAGGCAAGAAAGGGTAGAAATAGTCATAAGTGAGTCAGTATTACAGGTCACAGCTTGGTGGAGATAAACACAGCAGTCTCTGCCTATTAGACCACACATCTTTCCAGAGCCTCAAAGCTAGTGTTAAGCATCTCAAATTGTATCCATTAAACTTCAATCTCTCTCTGCTCGGCTTCTCTAGTGCAAATGAGAACAATAATATACCCCTCATCTCAAGAGCAGTCCTGTGAAAATAAAATTATCAACATTCATGAAACATTCATCTATTCATACCAAGGCTTAGAAATGTGGAATAAATGAGACATGATGTCACGCACTGAATAGCAAAAGGAAAATCCAGCTCCCAAATAGCTGTTCATTAGGTGAGCTCTATACATTGAATAAAGCAGTGTCCCATAGAATAAGTGAGATATTTGACTAGGTAATTACCCTTTGGAACTGTGTGTATGCACACCTGAGGTTTCATCAATCCACAGTGCTTGAGTTTGTGCCTTAACCTTATTTATTCATGAGTGTAGTGGGTGCACAAGAAATGTGCACATGTGGATGCATGTATCAATACACACACACATATATGCACGTGCATATGGTACATGATAATGCTAACAACCTCATAAATTCAACATCTGGTTCTAATTAAGCTGAAGGGCCTATATAAAGAGCCATATGAAAACATGCAGCTGTAACCTGTTGACCTCTATTGATAAAAAAAAAAAAATTAAAAAAAAGGGTCTGTGAAGCTGTGTTTCAACATATCAAGGGACAGTCATTCATTTTTTCAAAGGTAATCCCCCACAAACCACTTATCCTCTCAAATCTCTACCTGCACACAGTGTTTGCATTAGGGACCTTGATTTATGGATCCCCACTCCTTGGATGGAGAGGCCAACTTCCTGTTGCCGTGGTTACTTAGATCTTGGTTCAAGGTTAAACTACTCCCAAATCAAAATCAGTGGCAGGCACAGCATCTAACAGCCAGGTTATTGACTACCCTAGGATGCTTAAAGGTCAAAGACCAAAGTGCTGCTTACTGCCTTTGGGGTGAGTCAATATTTTCAATATTTTTATTCTGTTTCTTCTGAAGAAGTAGTTGCTGCTCAATTACCACCTATCTGGGTTTAGCAAGGTCATACAAATCATTGAAGAAAGTCCTCCCCCTACAGAAGAGATACAAATGTAATGAATTACTTCAAAGTCTACATGGCCCAATTGCAGCTCATCACCGGTGAATGATGGGTTCAGCCATCTGTCTCTTGTTTTAGGAGCTGGGTTTCCTCAGCCTGTATCCCTCACCTCACTGAGAATCTCATCTAAATTGAGGAAGAAGAGTAATTTATGGATCTGGAGCAGTCAGTAAGGGAGGACCATCAGTTTTCTTTCATGGGCACCAGAGTGCAAAGAGAGGTGCAGAGGCATTGCTGGAAACACACAGAGGTGCAGCAATTTGCTTTGATGCCTGCTGCAGTAGTAGCTGGTCTGTCCTTCAGGGGATGGACCTGCTGGTGTGGTATCACCACCTCTCACTGGGCTTTCTCTTCTCATTTGGAGTGCTCTGTTCAGAAGGCCTTAGATAAGAGAAGGCCCATCTATGGATCAGGTGAAAATAAAACATTTGCAACACCATCACAGGGAAGCTGGAGTTTAAAATTCACACTCATTCATTAAACCAATATATTTTATCCTTTGTCACTGCCTTGGAAAGAGAGAAGGTGCTGTGAGGGGCTGGAGATGGTTGATGCTATGGAGACAGGTTGAGAAGAGATGAGAGTTGTTCAGACTGGAGAAGACAAGGCTCTGGGGAGACTTTAGAGCCCTTTCCAGTACTTGAAGGGAGCTTCCAAAAAAGTTGAAGAGTGACTTTTTGCATAGCCAGAGAGTGATAGAACAAAGGGGAACTGACTTAAATTCCAAGAGGAGAGGTTTAGATGTTACAAAGAAATATTTCCCTGCAAGAGTGGTGAGGCCCTGGCACAGGGTGCCCAGGGAAGCTGTGGCTGCCCCATCCCTGGAAGTGTCCAAGGCCAGGCTGGACGAGGCTTGGAGCAACCTGGGGTAGTGGAAGGGGTCTCTGACCATTGCAGAAGAGTTGAAACAAGACGGTATTTAAGCTCCCTTCAAATCCAAACCATTCTAGGATTCTATGATGTACATTTGTGGCCTGATTCAGACCTTATTCATCACCTATCTGTTAATCTTTGTGCATTTCCTCCAAATTAGAACCCTTTTCATCCTGTGAAAGACCCATACCTTACCTCCCCTGAGTCCCACTGATAGCACAGACAATGCTACATGCACATGCAAGTGAACAATGGGCAGCAAAGCAGGGAGGAAATCAATCATTATGTCTATAATGAGAAAGGGCACGGGGAAAGGACTGCTTCAGAAGCAGAGGCAGACATGAAGGAATTTATCAAGAGCCTAAAACAGTGATGGTATGATTATAAAGAAATAATCACCATAATCAGAAGTAAAATGGTGATTCAAGTGAAGCACATTTCTAGTTCAGGGCAAACTGGCAGAAATCTTGTGTAGGAGGGAAGACAATGCTGACTTGAAATTGGCCTTTCCTTAAAGATTTATAGCATTTTTCATTCACTGGCTAAGCAACTTATGAGCTCTAACTGATATTAATACATTAATTTTAAAGACCTGGTAATTACTGTTACTGTTATTAAGTGCTAACTTTTCAAGCAGTGAGGTCCAACTGCATTGTGCTGGGCTCTGTACAAATGGATTAATTTAAGTTGCCTTGCTTTACTGTTAAATCATGATCACCCTGCTTATTGCATTCATCTGTTTCCTCTCATCGTGTACTTGCACAGAAAGATTCTTGGACAACGTGCACCTTTTCTACTTTAATCTGTGTACAGAATCCAGCACAACATGCACCCAGGCTGGAACTCTAAGTGCCAGTCCAAAAGAGATAATAAATGTTAATTTGCCATTGGAAAACGGAGAAAAGCTGCTGATAAAAATTGATCTCAGTGAGGCTTCTGCTAGGGAAGATTTTTCTTTCATTGGATTGGATTTGTGCTCCCCACAGATTTCTGGAAATCCACAGTTAAATTGTTTATGCGTCTGACCATTGTTATTGGAAAACTCTTACAGATGTTTTTTTTTTCTTTCTTTTCCTCCCAGTGTCTTTGCACAATGAAGCTGCGCAATGCAGCTGTACAGGAATGCACATCTAAACATGCAGTTAGTCATAATATTTGCATTTTGATAACTTCTCAGTTTGGAATAAAGAACCAGAAGAAACCCCGTATCTTAGTGAATCTTAAGGCTGGTTTCAAATAAATCAGTCAAAAGTTTGGCATTGCATCATATTCCAGAAGGGAGAACTGAATTACTATGTGATAAATGTAGTTAAGGAAAGTAATTATTCTTCTTAAAGTAATATTATTACCTTTCTAACTTATGGAAGTAATTTCCCTGGCTTCTATTTGACGTGTATTATCATTTAAAATAACTGTACTTTCAATGTAAAGCACTGCTTTATGACTTTAAGTCCTTTTATCTTCCTCCCTTTTCCACCACCACATTAAAAACTTCAAATTCCACCTTTTCTAAGAGGGATTTTCTATTCTACAGAATGTGTCCCCCTGAATAAAACCAAGTGCCTGTGGAATAATAATACAAAAAAAAATTCTCCCATTGCCAACAGGCAAAAATTTAAGAGATGAAGTCTGCTTTATTTCATTCTAGCTATTTTCCTACCTTTTTTTTTTTTTTAATCAGAGTAGCTTTAGAGAAAGAAAGAGGGAGGCTGAGAAAGCCATCATTAGATAGATCTTCTGATCTTTATCTCCAGTAGCACAGTCAGAAGAGCTAATACTATGATGATAGCTTTGAAATCTCTTAGGAATTGAATAAAAAGAAGTGATAGTGATGAACTCCCAGCTAATAAACACAGAGTGCTTATTTCTGCAGAATGATCAATTTCCAGATGTCCTGAGGCTTGTCTGATACAGTTGATTTACTCATTCTCCCTCACTTCACTAATAAAGCTCAAGTCCTACATCAGATTAGAGAAGAGCCAGATTTCTTAAAGGGGCAGGAGGAGGGCTGGCATCATGGCACACAAATGCTGGGAGACACACTAATCTCTTCTGCCTCCTTCTGTAACCACCAAGCTGTCTTAAACAGCTGCCTTCCTCCACTGAAATCATACACTTTATCCGCTTTGGGTTAGTACAGTAATACAGACAATTAATTTGTTATCTTGTTAGTGGAAATTTAATGCAATGATCTAAAAGAACTCTTACATATTGTGATAAACTTTAGTGCCTCCAGGGCACTTCTCCTCCATAGGACTCATTTCACATCCCATCCATTATGTAAATGAGATGTGGAAATAGTTTAGTTCCCCTAATGTATCTGTACACTGATGGATTGCACAAAGTCAGCCCTATTGAAACTAATGAGGTTAAATGCATCTTGCCATTTCTTTCTACTTGGGTGAATCTCTGTGCCTGTGTTCAAGAAATGCAGTGTGAGTCTTCCTCTTCACTTCTTTATGAAGATAATTGTGTTTCCTGACAGGGAGCACAGTGGCAACTGCTGCAGTACCTGAAGCCTGGCAAGGCAGCTCCTCAGTGAGCAGAGCAAATGCTGTGGCTTTGTGCAGCTGTGGGATTGTCTGGGGAGGTTTCAGATCTTCTCCCAGTTTGGGGACAAGTTCCCAGGGCCAGGTGGAGCTGTGTACAGTGACATGCAGCATTTGATAACTACGTAGTTGTCAGCATTACCAATGAAAGGATTAAACCCCAGGAGAAAAGGGTAAGGAAGCATTATTTTTCTGATCATCAGGATGAGTCTCAAGACCCCATTGCTCAGTAAGGATTTCTTCCTAATATCTAATATCTAATATCTTACCCTGTGCTCTGTCAATGTGAGACCATTCCACCTTGTGTTGTCACTACAGGCCCTTCAAAAAATCCTTCTCCAGCTCTCTTGGAGCCTCTTTAGGCACTGGAAGGGCCCCTAAGGTACCTCTGGATCCTTCTCTTCTACAGGTGAACAGCCCCAGCTCTCCCAGCCTGCCTCCAGAGCAGAGGTGCTCCAGCCCTCTGAGCACCTTTATGGTCTCCTTTGGACTCCTACCAACAGGTCCATGTCTTTCCAATATTGGGGACTCCAGATCTGGACACATCACTGCAGGTGGGGTCTCATCACAGGAGAGCAGAGGTGGACAATCCCCAGCTTCAGCCTGCTGCCCATGCTCCTGTGGTTGTAGCTGAAGAGGATGGTCAACTGCAACTTGAATTTTAAAAGGTGACTCTCCTGTTTTGTTTTTTTTTTTTTCCATATTTGCAGTGAATTAGACATCTTGGCAGATGCAGTCCTGCTCTTTGCTTTTTTGTTTTGCTTTGGGTTTCTTCACAGACTTTCCCTCCTCCTCTGCATATTGCCAGGGAGAGTCAGGAGACTGAGGGATAAGGGACATGCTCCCCAGCCAGTGGAGATGAAGTGTTTTGTGTCTGGAAGCTCAGTCTTTAGTGAATTCCAAGATTAACACTTAATGGAGCTGGTCGGAGCAGTTCACAGTCCAGGGCAGCACAGGACAGCCATGCAAGGTGACTGTAAAAGTGCTCCAGCCCCACTGTGTCCCTTCCCAGCCCTTCAAACAGAGTGGATCTGGGATTCCAAAATGTTATGGGAGAAGTCACCTTTTTTTTTTTTGCCAGGAAGTAATGAACATGTGAAATTAGGATTTTTAGTGGAAGTTGGATCAAAGTAGAAGAACACGGTAGTGTGGGTAAAAGCAATAAATAAATTTAATGAAAGAAAAACTCAAGAGGTCAAAAGACTAATTCACCTCTGAGTTCCCAGGCCTTGTGAACTGAATTTTAAGATAAAAGGTTCAGAATCAAAAGCTTTTCCTGCTCAGAGACAGAAACTTTGGGTTGAACAAAAAATTACCATTTACAGTTGTTGGAGACTGACAGAATCAAGAGGGGCAGACAGAGACTGACAGGGTGGGAGAAATTATATTTGCCATTAAGTATCCCAGCAAATGAATCATATAATACACAGTGATTGAAGAACTAAATTTTCTCACAGAAGGGATAGGAAAAAATTAAAATCTGTGAGAGAGATGAAATTAAAAAGCATTGTTTGAGAAAAGATGGTTAGGTGGAAAAGTGAAACAAAGGGGTCATTTTTTAGACACATGAAAAGCCATTGGGTGCATTGAGGGGCAGAAATGAAAAGATCTCCAGGTAGGAGCAAGGAACTACCTAGAATAAGCAGTCATTCCAAGATGAGCTGTCACAGTGGATGAGGATTTGCTCACTGGGGAGAAAGAAAACAGAAGACAAGATTTCTTTCTCAAGAACACAGCTGAGGAAAGACAGATGGGGAAGTTGCAGTCCGTAAGTAATGAGAAAAGTCAAGGGTGGTATTCTGAGTTGTTGTTTTTCTAAACAACAGGGATGATCATTTTTAAATGTGGCAGATAGAGCTGATATCCCCTAGGCAAGTGGAGTTGGGAGCATTTGTATTTATCACAGATTAAATGGGACACTGGCAGCTCTGGTAGGAGAGTGCTGGCATGAAGCATAGGCACAAGAGTCAAGTTGCCAGAGGGGAGGAGGACAAATGATGCACAAGGGCTGGGCTGGTGCAATGATGAGAGTCATTTTTCAGGCACATCCATAGCACAAAAAGATGAAAACTAAGAGAAGTTATCACAATAATTAGCAAAAATCCTGCTGAACAAGTTTAGCTGAGACCTTCACTAAGGAAACACAGTGTTCAGAAATCTCTTCGTTCTGTCTGTGTATGCATTCAGCAAAAGAAATTAATGTTTGATGCATGAATTCAGCTGATCTATTTTCCCTGCTAACAAAAATGTTATTTGCATTACACCAACTTAAGCAGTGCTGTGGTGATGTCTGTCTTAGAGAAGTAAACTGTGTCAGGGATGCTGCTGGAACCCAGAAATCCACCTGGTTACTAAAAAGGAGAAGAGGACCTGGTGAGCGCCTCCACCATGGAACTTAGTGCAGTAATATCTGAACTGATCCCCCAAGGGGTCCACACCTTTCTACCCACTGAAGCTGCAGGTGAAGGGGGCTAAGAAACCACAAAGGTTCTTGGACACAGGTGGGGTGAGGATGGGAGGGAAGTCACAGGGCTGATAAAAGCATCCAAGGCCGCTGATTTCTAAGCTAGCATTTTCCCTGCTGGGCAGGGCAGCAGAGCAATTTCATTTTTCTACTTTATCTGTAATAAGCTGTGCCACAGTTCATACAATCAGAAATACTCTGAGTATGACATGCATTTGAAGTGAAATCTCAGCACTTAATACGAGTCTCCATAGACCCTGCAATCTAGAAGAGGTAAAACTCCACTGTAACAGAGGAGTTTTTATTTTTAGAAGGTCTCATGTTGGCTTTGTTTTAAAATCTGAGCCCATTCATCCCACTTTAATGCTGATTTATCATTAAATGAGTGCTTGCTTTATCAGCAACAGAGATGAAAAATAATGCACACTGGGAGTGCATCTATGCTTCTTCTCTCTTTTCTTCTTTATTTCAGATCAATAGATAAGGAGTGTTTTCTTACTTTTCATGAGGAAAACTACAATATTTGATTTTAATATGGAAACTGAAATCTGTTTAAACAGATGTATAGGTAAGCCCATGAGTATTATTGACAATTAAACTCAGGAACAATGAAGTTCAGCAGCATTTGAAAACTACTAAAATATGTGAAAATTATCAAATACAGCACAATGTTTGGCTTTATTTAAATAGCTCAGTGTTCCTACGGAGGGGGAAAAGGCAGTCAGATATGGAAATCAGAATTTTTCTTGAAATTCATTCTTTTGCTTTTATCCTGTTACAAAACCCAGTGACACACTATTGTTCTGATATGAACCTTAGTGTAAAATCTTCAGTTTTACATTCTTTTCAAAGGAAAATTCTGAAGGAAATGCTTTACTGAGAGTGTTTTTCATTAAAATTCTTGCTGGAGACTGCTTCCTATAAGAGTGGAAGAAGGATGGCAGAGAGACCACGTACAATAAGGTCAGAGAGTGCCTCTATGGGGCAGAGACACAAGAAGGGATATGACGGATGAAGAAAAGGTTAAAGAGGTGAAGAGTGCAAAGTGGAATGAAATAGGGAAATAGATGGAAATAGGAGACAAAGAATAGATTGGAAAGAAGTTGGGAGAAGGGAAATCACTTATTACAGACATGTGTGAAAAGCAGATTGACAAGAACCAGAAGAAAGAGCATATATGGAAAAGCCTAAATGCTCTTAACCACTGACATTTGGAGTTATGCTATCAAATTTAAGGTTGCACATCTATGCTTGAGTCACTCTAAATTTGCAGAGAGATTTTCTTCATGGCTTTGGTGCAAACTTGTCTTCAGTTTTCACATTTACTGGAGCCAAACCAGAGTATTTTAGGTTCTCCAAGCAGTGAACTGCTCTCCCCATAGCCTTATATGCTTATTTTATAGCACCAGGCAGACAAAATACAGACTGGTGGATCAGGGTAGGAATATGTTCCCTTTAAGCATCCACTCTGAGAGAGCATCATGATGAAGCAAAGATTATGCAAGCAAAGATTTCTTTCTTTTTTTTTCTTTTAATTATGACTACTTTCCTGGGGTGGCAGAATTTTATTGTACAAAAGCAAAGATGGAACAGAGACAGAATCTGCTGAAATTCTGGCCCTGACTGAGACTTTGGTCAGGTCATAGCCCTATGGAAAAAACAACGAATGTCAGGAAACTGACAGCACAAGCTCTCCAAACTTTATGCCTAAAATTAGGTTAATAGTGTACTTTCTTTGTTCAGGACTCTGTGTCCCAGTACAGATTGACACGAGGATAGGTCTCAGTTTCAGACAATTGTTTGTGAAAGCTGGCCTTGTAAGTTTTGCAGAAAATATAGAATTCTGGAGGGAAGAACTCTAAAGGGACTTTATTTAGCAGTTTGGTGTAAAAAGGCACTCAGGCCTTGTTTTTTTCCTACTGGGACAAGTGCCCAGGAAAACAGCTCAATCAAATTCAGTGTTTTGAATTTTCTCTTCATAAGCAAATCTATGGATTTGTACTTAACACCTTCCTGACAGTGTTTTCCTTTAATAACAAAGTGAATAGTGGGTTCATCTCACTTTAGGTGGCAGCAGCTCATGTGCCTACACCAGAGCTGTGTATTTAAGGCTACAAAATGAAATTAATGCAGTCAGAAGAGTGGAGTGGGTGTTTCAGCTGAAAAAGCGGGGTCTGCTTTAGTGTGAGATTATTTATTTTCCAGGCTCCATTAGCTAAACTTTCACTGTCCATAATGAAAGCTGGGAAATCTAGCTCAGGCAGCAATCTTATGCTGTGAATATCCAGATTTGGGTCAGAGCAGCCATCCTCCCCCCTGAAGCTCTGTGGCCAAATCACCACTCAAGTGTAAATTCCTCCCACTCAAAAGGAGAAGCTCAAATGTGGATGATGCATCTCTGGGCCAGGAGTCTGAAGTCTATGGAGGCACCTGGTTGCATTTGAAATGCCCTGAGGTATTTGAAACATCCGAGGGAGGCTGGCAGATATGATAAAGGGCTTGAGACAAGACCTCTGCCCTTCTGCAAGAGCAGCTGGAGGCCAGGCAGGATATTCTGGGCATCTCAAATGACAGTTGACAACTACGTGTGGGCAGCGTGAATTGAGCCCTGAGCCTTCACTCTTGCTTGTCCCAAAGTCTCTTGTGGGTAGGGAAACATCTCATCACTGTAAATACCCCCTTGTCACCTATGAAAGAGGCAGCACAAACACGTCCTGTCAACTCTTCCCTGAGCAGGAGGTGAAATGGCTATGATGCAAGGCATCAAGGTGTATGGGCAGGGAATTTAAACTATGGAAAATGTCCTCTGATCCTTTAGGATGGATTTGTTACCCAGGCTGAATATTGGGAATGTTTTTTCCTGCCCCATGGCAAGGGTCTTTGGCTTCACATTATAAAGAAGCCAGCATATATATTTCTATTTCCAGTAAAGTAATATATATTTCCAGTAAAGCATATATATTTCTATTTCCAGTAAAAAAATTGCAGGTGAGAGAAAAACAGAGGAACTTAGAGGATACAGCTCTACAATTTCTGGTCTGCACAGAAGAAGCCAATGAAACAAATAGATCTTACCCAACTGATAGAAGAACAAGCCACTCCAAAGTGCACAATTTGCTTCATCTGTGTTTGAAACTACCTCAAAGCAAAAAAGGCAACATGTCTCAGAATGATGAGACAACTAAGCTTAACATTTCCTCTCCCTCCTGGTTTTCCCATCCTTCATCAT
>VZRX01008770.1:0-26789 GCA_013398075.1 Notiomystis cincta | reverse complement strand
AAAAAAAGAAAAAGAAAGAAAGGGGTTACTAGGGGAAAAGTTACTCAGAAGTATAGTTCAGGCCAACTGCTGGGGTCTGAAAGCCACTTGTGACCAGCAGAAATGAACCAGCTTGTTGGTGGAACACTGTCAGAGGGGCAGGTCAAACAAAGCCCTCAGACCCAAACCTCCACATCACTTGGACAGTGCCTTGAAACCCACAGCTCACATGAAGCCCCTTCTCCAATTTCAGGGCTACTCCAAGCACAGCAGCAAATTTTGCCACAGAAACAAAGCACAGAATCTCCTATAAATTATATATAACCCTCTATAACTTGAGTGTCTTGCATTCTCACACACATCAGTTGGGCATGTGGAGCAATGACACCTTCATCTTTAAAGCTTTATCATGAAGGGGAACTGAAAACACTGAATTTTAGTCACCAAAACAGATCTGAGCACACGACACAGACAGTTAAGAGCGGGTCAGCTTTCAGGAGCCAAGCCTTGCTGGTGTGCTGAGTAAAACCAAGCATTGCATGGATTACTTCAAGCAAATGAGAATTCAGACTAACCTGTGGCTTAAAAAGAAACTTTGTGGAGTCAGGTCAAGACCTCAGGCGGTAGCAAAGAAAAGACAGACAAAAAAAGCCAAAGATTAAGCGTGAGAGGATAAATTAGTAGTAGAGGAAAAAGGAGAAAAATAGGTCCAGAAAGAAGGTGCTGCTGTGCTCATCTTATTTCCAAGATACACAGAAATAGTTAATAGTTATCTGCACCATTCCAGTTCAAAGCAAGCTACTAAAAAAGAGAAGCAAGGTATTGCAAATGAGCATTCCACTATTTTGTAAAAATTCAGTGATCTTGATCTCCCCAAGGGACTCAATTCAACTGCTGCTAAAATCAGTGCTGCCCAGTCCTTTTTCTGTAATGGAATGTAAATTTAATTTACAATGATAACTAATAGAATTTGATGATGTGGCAACAAACTGAAAAAATGTATGTTTTCATCACGGATATTGCCAAAGAATATACAGAATCTTATTTCTGACACCTAACCATCATTGAACCAGTAGTAACTTGTTATAAAATTAACTGCAGTTTAGACAATTAATTCTAATTAGTAATATTAAAGACATTCACATATTTATTTACTGATGAAGTGGAAGGGTTAGAAAAGTCTGTCCGTGATATATTGATCCTCCTGGTGCTATGAAAAGAATGCTAAAAAGGCTTTAAATATTTTAAGTGGTAAACCTCACTTTTTCTATCTGAAGCAATTCATTGACACAAATAAAACACCAAGAACAGTACCTGTATCCATAAACAGCACGTTCATTTACACCAGACCTAATGTTTCCTTTTGGTTACCAGAAACTTATTTGCCCACCTTTCAAAAAGAGGTTTACTATGAATAGAGGCACTTACATCAGATACAAACTGCTTTCCAGTTATATAATAAAATAAACACCAATTAGTCATTTTAGTTTGAGAAACTAGGTAAATTATAAAAATATTAATTCTGTGCAAAGTCTTCTACAACATTTGAAGTTATACTTGTTCAGACTGGTAACAGCAGGTTAGTAGCAGTTAAGTGATGAACTGCAATTACACTTTGTTGAGGAAGTGTTACAGACAAGAGAGCTTAAGGTGAAATAGTTTAGCAGCAAGTATTGGACAAACCAATGAGTTAGAGACAAACTTTGCCCTCTGAGAAGCTAAATGAAAAAGCAACAATAAAGCTTACAGAACTTAGCTCGTACAATTTGCCTTGAAGGCGGTAGATTGGTTCCCTGAAATAGCAAATTGCAAAAATGAAGTTTTATTTCAGAAACATTTTCTCATTCTTTTCAACTCCAAACAATCAACTTACAAACATCTGTTATTATCTCTACAGTAAAAGGTTCAGCAAAGTCCTTTATACCATGAATATACATTGAATTTAAACCTCCAAGCTTTTTCTTCACTTCTTTAGAGAGAAAACATTCACTCAATTAAAAAATAATTCATTTTCTTTGTGTATTTTTGAAGAGCCAGATAATTGGTTGCTTTTCCTTTTATGGGACACTCCAAAGTGATGACAGTCGTTGTGTTTGACATATGTTCCAGCACAGCTAGATAAGAAGGAAATCTCTCCTCAGAGGGGAGAGGCTGGTCTTTGAAGCCATTGCAGTGTTTAGACCTTCCAGTTTGGATTTTTTCTTTTTTTTCATTTTAATCCAAACCATATATTACATCAAAAATGCCACTCACGCTGGTCAGGCTGTGGGGAACCATCACATCCAAGAAGTTGCTGGATTATTTTAAGAAATATCTTGAAAATAACTAGCAATTTCTTGGTGAGAGGAAGAGATTGAATTTCTAGCCCCAAAAAGATGACTAGAACTCTTGCCAAGAACTCTTGTCTACAAGAGCAGCAGAATAGGAGACTTTCTGAAATTTCAGGTTTGTCACTTGGATCTAAACTCAGGGGTCACATTTAAAAACCTTGATCAGGAGGTGAAACCTCCTGAGCACTGTTTGACCAAATTGCATGTGAAAACAACAGGATGATGTTCAGTACTGGGAATTATACAAAATTTCATTGTCTTATTTTATTACTGTTTCTTATTTCATTCTCAAGTATGTCCTAGTTCCGTAACAATTTCTCTTTAAGACTTTGCAAAACCCTCAAAGTGAGCAGAAACTCTCCAAATCGAAGCATTTTTCGTATTTTCATCTCATATTAAGAAGAGGACTGACTCTGCCAAGTACTGAGAACCCCTGGCCCACACAAAAGCAGAGAAGGAAGGCTCAGGAGCACCAAGCACCTCGCAGAATCAACCCATGTTCTTATGTGACAAAAAGAAACAATTTCATTAATGAATCTCAGCGAAGATGCTAATTAATCTGAGAGCATCAACCTTTGAGAAAGACCTATGGTAAAAAAATCAACAAGTGTGTGATGTGTTTCAGAAGAGGTATAGGCAAATCCACATTTGCTGGCTGAATTTCCCTTCACTGCTGCTCAGCTGTGAACACATCAGAAGCAGCAAACACTATGACAAAGCACACACAGGCAGGTACTCACCAGAGTCTGGGATTCTGAAATTCACAAGTTTGCAGTTAGTGACAAAACACGTGAGAGATTCAAGGCACTGAACAGCACGGGAGTGCAAGCAGCAGCAGAAATGCTAAACAGTAAATGATGATAACAAATGCAAGTCAGGGTGACTTCACATTGCACTGTACCTGCCTCAGGTGCTGCAGGGTGGTTTGTAATGGCTTGTGCTCTCATGACCAAGGTTCACAGGACTTACATTGTTAAAACACTGCAGCCATGTGAGACAAGTTCAGCAAAACAAGGCAATGAGGACACATTTATGTATGTTTGAAGCAAAAACAAAACAAAACAAAAACGTAAATGATACACTTAAAACAGAAAATGCAGCCAAGAAAACCAAACAGCTTGGATTAACTTGCACATGCCATTTATCCACATTATCCATTCTCTGTTAGGTGCCTACCTGATTTCCCACTGCACTTTTGTTAACCTGACTGCTTCTCTGTTGGGCACTAAGGGAAGCAGAGGAAAAGAGTTATGCTGAAGAAACTTGAACTAAGCCAGTTTCCCAGGAATAATTTTAGCAGTAATAGTTACTTTTGATTCCAGCAGAGAAAGCTAGATTAACACAGCAAAAGAAACACAGGAAAATCATTGCATATATGTGCATATTTCAACTGCTTTTCTGCCTGATTATATTTGTCTGCTAAGGACAGAAGGGACATGCACTGTCCCACAGACAGCTCCTACTAATCATCTCCTTTGCAACAACATCCTTCTTGGATTGGTAAAGGTTACTAAAAGCACAGAGAAATTATGGCTCGTGTGGGTAACTTTGGAAACATTAGCCTCTATAAATATTCTGATGAGACAAAAAGCAAGCCATTTCTGTTATTTAGAGCAGTATAACAAAATCCTCCCCTGCTGGAGGCTCCTTAATAGCTTTGTCTTGACAGTTTGTTTTGGATATTATTCTAATATTTATATGCACTTTGAGGGTGTAAATATAACCAATGGAAGAAGCCGTCATGAGGCTGCTTCAAAGCTGCAATCTTGTAAGAATAGAGCACATTTGAAATTAAACCATATTTAAAATATTTTGCTCAATTCTTGAACTTTGGTAATCCCAGTTCATGAAACAAAACACACTCCTGTCTCAAAACCAAACAAGTTGCCATTAATTCTAGAAGCATTTGCATTATGTGGCAGTTTGTGTTAGGCCACAACATTAAGATATTGCTGGAAAGAAGAAGGAAAGCATTCTGAGAGCAGGCTTTGGCTACTTCACTGGTGACAGGAAGTTTTGTTTGGATTAGATCATACCATTTCACCAGGCATTGATTCACTCAAGAAAAAAGCCTTCACATTAGAACAGCTACAAAGGCTGCTCTGACAAAGGCAGAGAGGTGTGCTTGGATCAGAGCCTCTGGGCCAATCCTACCCTGTTTGGTGTGCAGCTGAAGCACCCAAAGAATGGATGAAGCACCCAACTCAACCCTTGTCCAAATTCTGATGCTGCCCTTTGGACCACACTATCAAACCAGCAGTTCAAATACTGTGTGTGAGAAGATCCACAAGGAGATTTATTCCTTTTTCAGCTCAATCCTGATCCTTTTGATCAAACAACACTGCATGTCCCTGCTGCACCATCTAGGTTGCTTAAGCTTTGATACATAAATTATGATTTAATAAAGTGCACACAGAAAACAGCACTAACCTCTGGTTTGTTTCTTAATTGTATCACATTAGAAAAGCAAGTTATACCATTAACACTACACTAAGAAACCCAGGCCTTTTAGATACAGCCCAGCAATTGGTCCTCTACTTAAAGATCTAAATACAAATTTCTCTTTACGTAGACTGAAGCATGTAGCTCTTCTTGAGTTAAAACAACTGGAAACAAACCCAAGCCAAATGAGACAAACATTAACATTCTAAGGTTTTGCAGTTTTATAATGATGCAAATTTGTTCTAAATATTGGCATTGTTAAATCCCTCTCAAGACACTTCACATTGCACTGTACCTGCCTCAGGTGCTGCAGGGTGGTTTGTAATGGCTTGTGCTCTCATGACCAAGGTTCACAGGACTTACATTGTTAAAACACTGCAGCCATGTGAGACAAGGGGCTGGAAGGCTCAGCAAAGGAAAGGAAACACCAGGAAATCTGGGGAATCTGTACTCCAGGATGTTCAGATACTGCAGAAGCCCCTATGCTACCCAACTAGTTTAATTTTCCAGTTCTAACCTAAGTGCTGTAGCAATAACACACTTATACTTTCAAATTAGTATTTTCTCCTGTTTGTCTCATAAGTGAATATATTTTAAATCCTTCTTTGCTATCCAAATTTTCTCTTTCAGCTGAGCAGAAGTCAACAAGGATACTTTCCTACCCATCTGCTCCAACCTAAAGAAACCCTTGCTTAAACTTACCAGTGAACTTAAGCCAAGAGTCACTTGTTTTCTGCTTATACCCCATACACAGTACTTGGGGATTTCAAGATCTCAGCTGGCAAAAGAGGAAGCAGCTTTCCCAAGAAAGTGAACTCAGGCATTACAGAGACACAGCAGCAAGGACCATGGAGGCTGCAGGAGCAGCATCCACGAGGGGAATTTTTCCAGGGGAGAAACATAATGAAATAGCTGCAGATACACCTGGAACTCCAGAATGCAGTGCTGTAAGATATGGAAACTTCCAATTTGACACAAGGAAAAGTCTTTTCACAGTGAGGTGAGGAAAGCATTGAAACGGGCTAGCATAGAAAGGCTGGAGAATCTCCAATTTTGGGAATTCTCCAGATGTGATTGGACAAAATCCTGAGTAACCTGGACTGAACTCAGCATAGACCCTCCTCTGAGCAGGAGGTGGGACTGTGTGACTTCCAAAGGTCACAACACACACCATGAATACACATGGAGTGTTTTTAGCAGCCTTTTTCCTATCAGAAAAGGATGAAGAGTGGTAAATAGCAGGCAGGTTGTTATCTTGACCTCTAGAAGGCCAGCTACCATTCCTCCAACATCCTGCCATTTGTCAAGAGAACTGATAATGATACCTAGGACCTGCAAACAATTCTAGAGAAAGTTGCTCCAACCAAACACAGCAGAAGTGCCTGGCTTTGCCTTCTCCCCTCTCAGCCTACAGAAGTCCATGTTTTAAACCTTCAAGGTACACTGCCAAAGATGTGGACCTTCCTTCTCAGTGCTAACTAGAACTGACCAGTCAAATACGTACTGTGGAGCCAAAATTTGTTGCCAGCATCTCACGTGGCCGAATCCTGTTGTGATTCCAATCACTGTTATGGCAAATATGGCATGAATATGTCTGAAGGAACATTTCTTCTTCAAAGAGTGAAGACATCTTCAATGTTTTTACTAGTGTCAAAACGTTGGTATGAAGTCCCTGAGGCACAAATTGCTGCAAACTGAGGGAGAACATTCTGGAAAATATTCTCACAGCCTTTTCAATTAAGCGAGGAGAACGTCAAACCAGGCCCTGCAGGGCATTCTGCTACTATTATTCTCTGCAGCCAAACAGCAGGCACACTTCTAATTCAGTGACATCCATTATTCTGAGCAAAACTCTTTCACATGGAATCACAGCTCCCAAAGTATGCATTAATAACAATGTGCAAAGACCACCAATATCCATTTCTGTGGTCCTGAAATACGTGTGATTCCAGACCAAAACATAAGGTCCAGCTTCAGTGAAACCAGGCTTGTGAACTGGGTGAAGGCTCCCCTGCAACTGGGACAGAGTTCAACATTATGGCTATTGAGAAAGAAAGTGGTCCTGCATGTTTGGGACTCTGCAGCTTGGATCTTCACTGTCACACTTCAGGACTTGTGTTCTGAACACAATAAAAAAACCCCAAGCAAATAAACAAAAAAGCCTGGCAGTATCTTTAGAACAGATTTTCCATATACTTACTTTGCAAAGCCAATGAAGTCTTCATGGTTGGTGTTGATGTAAGAGACCTGGATATCAATGAGCAGCAGCATCTGTTATGGAAGACAGGAGAGCAAAATAGGATGGGTAAGGTGGAAGAGAGAGACTGATGAAAAGGAAGGGAGAAAAGAACCAGAACTCTTGAGTTCTTTGCATTACTGAATATTGTTTTCATAATTGTTCAAGCCAAAAGCAATATTTTCTAAATTCCACCACTTCTGTTTCTGTGCTTGTTTAATGAGTTAGACTACGGACGTCCTATTCCCTCTTCCTACTTTTTTTCCTAACAGACCCCATTTTTCACTCTCTTGGCCCTTGTCCATTCCATTAAGATCAATCATACACGAGCAGAGAGAATTTTAATAATTATATACCATAGATTCCAGCTCTGCATTTGCAATTTAAGCAAAATTCTATGTGGAGCATTCCAGCTAAGCCAGCAAAGAATCTAAACCTTCAACCTAAAATCTGGGTACCTACACTTTCTTATGTGCCACATAAAGGAGTGATAAGCAATCCAGGTCCCGGCCCAGAAAATGTCCAGTTCAGGTGAGCACATCTAGATTAAGAGATGGACTGTCAACAAAATAACAGGATGCTTTGTGTACTTAGCACCTGCCAGCCCTTCAATAGCCCACAAAGAATCTGATTCAACCTTGACAATCTAAGTCAGCAAAGAACTTGTTAAGATATTAGCAAAAATTCCCTCAACAGGCTCTGGAATGTGCACAAGATTGCACTTCACCCCTGCCTTTCCAGACTTCCATTTTTTCAGAGGGAGCCTCTTGTTACTAAATGGCAGCATTTAATCTCTTCGACCTTTTTTCTGCACAGTTCCTAAAATACAGCATTCCTTCACATACAGAATGTGTGAAAATTCCCTCAAATACAGAAATCCTTCACAATTTCCAGAGGATATCAGATGCCTCACTTAGACTCAAATTCCCACAATGTTTTTGCTCCATCTCTTACCTCTGAAAATATTCTCACTGTTGTTTTGATTGATTAAGGACAACTGCTAACAGCATAAATAATGATGTGAATGTGACAATAACCTGTTTGGTCAATTTTTGGCATTTACAAAAAAGCTCCTATTTTGTTCTTTGTTCTGAGAAATAGTCAGGAATGTGCATACAGTAAAGAACAGGAAAATAAAACTCAATTATTTTAAATAACTTGTGTTTTCTCCAAAATTTTGAGATAACAGTGTTCTAACTAGAACTCCCTGGAAATACAAGCTCAGTTAATAATTTCTTTTGTTCAATTATTTTTAAGACTTCGTTTGCAGCTCAGATTGAAGCAGCAGGATGTGCTGCACAGCTCCCTAACTTGGTCAGGATCAGGACTAGAGAGCCAGGAGTCCAGAACAGCTTAGGAGCTCTGTCAAGCTCTTCTTCCCCAAATATTTCTATTGTCACACTCTGCACTCTCCAGACAATAATTCCTGATTTCACTTCCACTGCATTTTCTCACATGTAATCTAAGATTTGCTATTTCCTGAATTTGGAATGTTTAGCTGGGTGATGAATGCTTTAATCAAGTTTCTCTGAATTTTTATTTGGTTTTTAGCTTTTTTTGAACTTGAAGGAAAGCTTGTCACTCCTTCAAGGGTCCCAGTACAATTGTTTGTGAGCCTCACTGTAATCAGGGTGAGGGGTTGGTGAACGGGATGGATCTGTTAAAAACACTTGGAAACAAAGCAGAAATCAGCTATTCCTGTGTGCATTTGTTCAATCAATAACTGATTTCCCACAAACAGCTCCAGTGGCACAGCTGAGAAGCTGACACACTAGCACAGGAACAAACCAACACCAATTTAAGCCACTACTTTCTGTAACAATTCTAATCTCTGTCAAAACTCAGTGGTAAAGAAGCAATTTTCCCTCCTCTCTAAAATGTGCAGCCTATTTGAAAAAAAAAAATCTTTCCCTGCCCTCCTGCACTTTGTATGTAAGAACTATTCTCCCCCACACTGTCCAAACTGTCACATCTCCTATTTGTTCTCACCTGATCCTTGGTCTTCTCTTCTCTTTCACGAATGTAGCCAGCAACAATTCTTTCTGTTTCCTCACACAACCTTGGATATGTTGCCAACTGAAACACAAAATTAATAGAAATTTACACCTGCAGAGGGGCTTCAGTGGAATACAAACAAGGGAGCTCCCAGCTTGCCTTTTCTCTTTGGAAGAAAGCAAATATTAGAAATGCTTGGGACTAAAAGTTAAGCACACTGCAAAGCAAGCCCTACTTGCTGTTGTTCAGAGTGGAGAGACCTAAAACCTTGGATTGTTGCTTTCTTTTCCTCCAGGGAACACTGAGGAAAAGACACTTTGGACATATGAAATACAGTCTATATGAGGTGAGGTTTCTCTCTCTCTTCTACTGCATCTAATTCCAGAGTGGTGCTCTAAATGATTTCCAAATTTCTTGTTTTTTAAAGGCTCCACCTTGTGGTAACATCTTTGCATAACAATACTGAAAAAAAGCAAAATACAATGGAAAATTTGGCCACTGGGAAGAGCATCTGCACAGTTAATTCAAGTGACATGTCTTCCAGACTTTGACAAAAGTGAAAAAAACCCTGGAAATTCTGCTGAAAATATACAGAGAATCTGCTTCTCTATGTTTTTTGTATTTCCTGTTTTAAGAAGTATTTCCTTTACTTGTTTATTGGTGTAAAATAAATTTGCTTTGTTCAGAAAAAAAAAATGCAAAAGATGTGAGAGAATATTTTTCAACAGCCTCACCATACCTGTGCTCACATTCCAGAACCACTCCTGTACTTACTATTATGGGGTACCCTGCACTGGGATGGTGGGACAGGCAGATTGACAGGTGAGAGAGCAAAAGCAGCCAGTCAGCTAAGAACTGAAAACATGGTCTTAAGGAGGAAACTGAGGGCATCTCTTGACTCAAAACCACCTCTCATCATAAGAATCAAAACAAAGGAATCCAAAAAATGAACTTTTCCATTACTACATTGTTTTGAGCACTTTGCAGAAATTGTAATTACTCGAGGAAGTCCTACTCTATCTAGACTGGATCGGAAATCTCTTGTAACACCATAAAATGCAAGATAGGCTTTCTATTATGTCCTATACCATTACATTGGATTTACATTACCAGATCTATGTGCAAGCTACCTTTTTAGTGCACTTCTTGACAGTGTTGATTAACTCTTGCATCACCAGATCCACACTTTTTAAGCAAGGTCCTTTCAGCTTAACTATCTGCTTTTTAACAATGGCTTCAAATGCCATATCTGGAGTGAACAAACCTGTTCTGTGGACATAAAAGAATATGTAAGACAGTAATAAAAACATCAGGCAAGGAAGTTGTTTTTTTATTAAATTGCTCAAATCTTCATTTTCAGAGCTGACCAATAACTCCTACACAAACAGGCTTCCACAGAATTAAATTTGCTTCTTTCTCAAAGAAAGTGTCATTCTGAGTAGGAATATACTCAGAAAATAAAAAATATAGAAATAGAAACATGCTCAGAAGATAAAAGTACTTCAAGAGGACTGCAGGAGCTCTAAGTAATGCTGCTGTAATGCAGTAAAGCCTCAGCAGCAGTGCATCAAACCTTAGGAATGAGTGGCAGCTGCAGCACTGCATGCACAATCACCTGCACAGCAAATCCATGGCTGCACTTTTCCCTCACACCAGAAAAGGAGGTTCTGGTGCCCAGAGTCCAACATGGAGAATTTCACAGCTGGTCACTGCAGAGTAAATCAATCTATGAACAGCTACCCCACAGCCCCAGCTCTGCTTCTCTTTCAAACACCATTCTACCTTGGCAGATAAATTACATAAAAAAAACAAAACTATAAAAGCACACCCAAAATTATCAGTTCACTATGATAAATCAAGAGTGAACTCTCCAGCAAACAGGCAAGGAAAGTTCAAATACTGCACCATGGCTACCTGTGTCAACCATCTGAGAACTTACTGATCAAGAGACACGAGAAACATTTCCCAAAACACTGAGAACAACAAAGCTTGTAAGATATTCCACCTGGATAATGTAACCAGGCAGGACAACACGGGAGCACTTGCCTGATACCATGTATGTTCTTGATGGCATAACTTATCTCTCTCCTCAGCTCCTTCTCATTGAATTCCATCTAGAGGAACAGCAGCATGTTAGGGGAAGGTTTTAACAAACCAGAAAATATCAACTCTCCCTATATAGCCACAAGGACAAGCAAGTTCAGCTGTTAAAATACTAATTTCTAATTACACTGAACAAGGCATAAATATTGCAAAACATTTTAACACTAGAGCTACGTGCAGTACTAAGGATTTTTGAAAATCACACTCTCTCCATTCCAGATATACCAACAGCTGGAATGATTTTGAAGAGTTGACAGAGTAAGCCAGAAATAGAATTTGGAAGACTCCACTTTTTTTTTTTTTTTTAAAGTTTAAAGTGCTGCAATTCTGTGATTATGATCTGTTTATCCTCCCCTTCCCATTCAATTTTCAAGTGAATTTAAGAGAGGAGCTGTCTCAATTATGAAGTTATAAAGCTCTTCTTTCAGTTTCTTGAAAGCCAGCTAGCTGGAACAGAAGTCAGTGTTGTCACAAATGAAAGGGTCATTACCTAAGTCAAACCATCACACAATGATTTGGGTTGGAAGGGACCTAAAGGGCTATTTTCCATAACTCTCATTTTAATAGGTACCATCTACTTGAGCACAAGTCAAATTTACCAACTGTAATTGTTTGTCTGCCCCATTTAACCAGAAGAAAGATGCCTTTTGTGATAAAACAATAGAAAAGCACAGAAAACAGTATGAACTGGGACTATAATTATATTCTAATTCTTGCATTTTAGAATTCTGAGCATGTCTCAGTATCCAATCCTCGAAATTAAGCCAAATGTCTCAATTGTAACTTCATGTACTTTCTTGCACAGTTAAAAGCATGTTCTTTCAATCAGATCTTTTCTTGGCTGCACTGCTATCAGTATGAACATAAGAATACATAAATAAAGCAAAGCACATCAGCAAGATGGATAAATACCTTCACGAGTTCAAAGGGAAAACGTTCATGGAAAATACGATTGATTTTGGCACCTCCTGAAAGTTCTAGTGTATCAACTTGATCTCCTGATCCTTCAATTCTTTTTTCAAAGTCCACTGAAAACTGTTGCACCATCCTGAATTTCAAAGGAGGGGAAGAAAGGAAAAAAACAACAAACAAAACCCACAACAATTTAGGCCTATTAACTACAATTCTTATTTCAGTACTGTGCAACTAGTACTGCCCATTAAAACATATTTAGCAACTGCCAGAAGCATTTGTAACAACAACTGATTCAGCCAATCCATAGAATCCATGCCTACACACATCCTCCTGCATCCCTGCTCCCTTGCAGGATGTAGGACAGTCCAACAGCATGACATGAATTAAACTATTAAGCTGATCCAGGGCTGGAAAATTCGGAAGAGATTAGTAAGGAATTTCTTTTCTCCATGCCAAAAAAGCAAGCCCAAGAACCCCACAAGCTCCAGTTTATTTGGCTGTGCTTTGACTTCTGCAGCAGGAGCATTCAGAAAAACACAGAGGAGGGTTCTCCCAGTCATGGAAAAGTCAAAGGTGATGTCCCTCTGTTTTTGCAACCAAAACATCTGGAGTCAAGTCATGAGGAACTGTCCACTCTTTTGGACACAGTTGTTATAAAAATAAGGAGTAAATCAGAGTCTTCATCTGGCTCAAGAAAGCCTCTCTAGGTTCAGCTGATTATTTTCCCTCCTGAATTCCAAAGTTTTAATTAGAGAATGAATCCTGCCCCAAACTTACACATTAGCACAATCCAGTGCTATTACCATCTATCCCAGAGAACTGAGAATGCTGAAATCAGTCAGAGCAGGAATGGGACAACAGTCATATAAGAAAGAAGAGCTAGGTACATTTTACACCTTTTCTTCTTCCTTCACATGCTTCCTTGCTAAGATGTAAATTGTATTTGCATATAAACACAGAGGGCTACAAGTGTAGAAAAAAGCAAACCATGAGAGTGAAAATGGCAGGCATTTCAGGTGAAAAGACAGGCAGTGCTGAGCATCCAGCACCCCTGGAAACAGGCCAAGGAAGGGAGCAGGAAAAAGCAAAGCAGCAGGTGCTACCATAGCATCAGCACTGTCCTTTTTTCCTAGTGCTAAACCCACAGTGAAGGCAGGGCTGTGATTCCACTTCCATGTGATTCCAAGTCGGATGAACAGTCATCCCTGTTCCACCAGTGTTATCAAAGTCTCACCAGACAGACTTATTTTGAGGATGAGACCCAAACCAGACAGTGACATCAGCAGTGAAAAAGCTTTCTAGTTCAGAACTGATGATGATAATCCCCAAGAATTTGCCTTGCTGCTTTCTGAAAACACAAAAACTTTTACTGGCAACTCCTGCAGCAAAGATCTCTGGGTCTTAGGTGCACAAAACACGAAGGATGATCACCTTTGATTAATTCTGATCTTGCCATCTCTAAGTCCTTTTGCACAGCCAAGGTTTTATACTAGAATACATTCTCTATTCTTTATTTGTTTATACTATAAAGCATTCTTTATTCTTCTTCCAGCCTCCTTATCTTACAGATTTCCAACACAATGTCTTTCCCTTACTTGAGGTCATCTTTTTGGCAGACAGAAGAAATGTGTCAATACAATCAGAAGCAGTTTTTTACCTTTGATCATCTTTGTTGCCCATCTTCATACCTTTTCTTTGTTCTCCTTTCTCCCTTTTCTAGGCTTACTAAAATTAATTTAGGGAAAATTCTGTTGAAATTGTAAAATAAATAAAGCGTTCTGGAACATCAAACACAGAACTCTTTGGAGCTTGTGTAAAGAATCCTTTAACAACATCCTAATGTTTAAATTTAAACCAATTAGAAAGAAGGGAATAAATGGCAAAACAAACCCATTCAAAGTGGAAAAGCAGACAAAAGACACTCACTGCAACAGGGCTTTCGTTTTTCTGGTGGGATCTTCTGGTCTGAAGTTTTTGTATACCTCTACTTCATGTTCTATAGAAAGCAGCTGGCTCTGGAGTTTGCTTCTGAAGGCTGGCAGGGTATCCCGAATGTGATTGGTAAGTTGCTAAAAAGAAAATAAAAGTCTTTTTATACTGTTAAAAAGACAAAAGCAGGAGCACAACCATTTCCTTCTGACTGGTAACTGTAGCAGCCATGACCTGTGCTGTTTTACCAGTGCAGTTCCTTCTGATCTCTGATGCAATGCCAAAGAACAATACAATATTCCTGGTGCAATATTCCTTCATCCTCCCACTCACTGAGCCCTGTTACTACACCCCTGTTTAGCTACATCTGAAGAAGTCACACACATTACAAGGCAGTTTGAAATGACCTCTCATCTCTGTGCTGAGGCCACACTCCCATTTTTCCGCTTTTCCTAAGGATGTTTCACAATTCCCTAAGGATTTGTTCAGCACCACAACTCCTTTAGACAACAGCCACAAGGCAAAGTGGGCCAAGAAAGAGATTCTGAGCACCCACAGCATGCTTTTACATATATATATGTGTATATGTGCGAATACATGTACATACATGTGCATATACATACGTGTTTGTGTATATATGTGAGTACATGTGTATATACGTGTGTACATATATACATGTGTACATGTGTGTACATATATACATGTGCGTGTATATACCTGTGTGCACATGTATGTATACGTGTGTGTAGATGTATATATATGCATAGTATATGTATATATGTATATATCTCTGTGTGTGTATGTACGTGTGTGTGTACATACATGTGTGTGTATATACCTGTGTGCACGTGCATATGTGTGTGTATACACATGTGTGCATACACGTGTGTGTCTGTATATATGTGGGCACATGTCTATGTGTGTATGTGTGAGTACATGTGTATATACGTGTGTACATATATACATGTGTACATGTGTGTACATATACATGTGTGTGTATATACCCGTGTGCGCGTGCATACATGTGTGTATACACGTGTGTGTCTGATGATGTGTGCACATGTATGTATACATGTGTGTGTAGATGTATAGATATGCATAGTATATGTATATATGTATATATCTCTGTGTGTGTGTATGTAGGTGTGTGTATACATACGTGTGTGTCTGTATATATGTGTGCACATGTATGTATACATGTGTGTGTGTAGATGTATAGATATGCATAGTATATGTATATATCTCTGTGTGTGTATGTACGTGTGTGTGTACATACGTGTGTGTATACATACGTGTGTGTGTATACATACATACATATATATATATACATACATATATAGACACATACATACACACATATATGTGTGTGTGTGTGTGTGTGTGTGTGTGTGTGTGTGTGTGTGTGTGTGTTCTAATGTGTTTGGATAGCACTGCCCATGACTTACCTGTGCCATCAATTTCTCAGGTACTGTACACATTCCCTAATTAAAACCAAACTGGACTTCTTCCCCTATGCCCCAAACGTTTCCCCACCCCAGTCAGACCAGCTGGCCATTTAAAATGCCACACACCAAAATCTATAAACTCAAAGTTGCTCAGCACACTGACAGGCACAAAATCAAGAGCTGGAGTTTCCCTGGAGCACCACCTTGTGGATAGAAAGAAACTGAAACATTACCTGAAACCACAATAGGTGCCCAATATCTTGAGGACAGAACTTACGTAGATCTTCCCAGATTTAACTTTCTACACACAGTAAAAGCAACAGAAAATCAACAGTTCCTACTGAGGTAGGTAAATATTCAGAGGAGCTCTCAAAAAGTTTAATAGCACATAAAGCAATGCAAGTCAGGACAGATGAGAGAGTTGAGAGGTATATGCAGCTTGTGTTTCAGTCTCAAAACTAAGACACATGGATTAAACTTTCAAGATCTAAAACAAGGCAAAACATTCCAAACACAGACAAAAATGCAGGATACAAGTAAGCTCTTGCATCCTGATGAAGACTTTGGCTCTGAGGCACAAATAAATGGCATTAGTAATCTTTTTGAGCCAGCCCAGAGCATTCCATAGCCTGGCTGTCAAGTTACAGCTGCGAAGTCACAGTAACAGAAAATGAAGCATGTCAGCCACTCAGTTTTCTACCTTAATCAGGAACATTTCAGCTGTTTCCAGCTGCTGTCCAAAACAGACAAAGCCAGGTTCACCTGGTGTTTTGTCTATTCCAGCTGCAATTTGACAGTGAGCTGGAAAAAACAGTATCAAGTTTGACTTGCAGGAATGCCAAAAACTCTGTTCAACTGATAAATTAAATGTAACAATTGAGGAATAGGATAGTATACTTCCAGGAAGGGAAACAATCCTTATTTTTGATGTTCATATTCATATTCAGGGGACTGCAGAACTATCAGTAACTGCAACTTACAGCAAGCTTTTGTATGCTACATGTAATATACAGCTTTGTTTTTACTTTGTGCACACTAAAACCACTGAAAGCAGGAAAGGATAAGTGAAGTTCAGTGACCAATTTAATTTTAATAATTTTTATATTGGCCCTATCATTACAAAGCTGCCTTTCACCACAAAGGCTTCAGGTTTTACCTGGTTTAGAACTTTCTGCAGATATGGTGTTCCCATCCGATCTGCCATGTGCCTGTAGGATGGGTGGGAAAGAAAGAATTTCCTTTCTGCTAGAAGAGCTGCCTTTATGTCCTTCTTCCCATCAATGTCTTTCTGGCTTCTGTTTACAACACCAATATAACCTAAAACAAGACAAACCCAATGAGTAAAATCAATGCAGCTACTGCCTAACAACTGAATTAATCTTAAATGGAACTAGACTGTCTATGCTCAGACAAAACTTTCCAATTTAGGCATTTCAGATCACGTTTACAAGTAGAAAGTAGCCTTAACCATGCCTAACTTGTTCATGCTGTTTACATATAACAGATTTAAAATCACCTTTCATATCACCAAATAGAGAAATATGTGAAACTCTGGTGAACCCCAAAGAAATCCCTTTAAAAAAAGAAATAAAAATTCAAAATATATATATATTTATCTGTCTACAGAGATAAATTATATGACATTAAGAAAATACAAAAAAAATTTCTTCTCATTTGCTGGAGCAACATGCTCCATGGGAGGAGATGGTACTCTCATCAATAAATTATAACTAGAAGCAAAATTCTTGATATTATTAAGAGAATGAGCAACTGTGGCAGTATCTGCCAGAACATGGGAAATTTCTGGGAAGGATCAAAACTTGGTTTCCAGTGAGGTTACCAAAGCACTGGTGCTTGCTTCTGTCATATGCAAAGAAAAAGAACCATTCTTTTGTTACAAGGAACCTGGCAGAGAAGAAAAAAATTGGCTAATGATGTGTGCTGACATTACACTGCATATTCCAGGGAAAGCAAGAATTTTCCAGGTCCAGAAAGGATATTTTTAGCACAGCCACCTTTATGTTTGCTGAATAGGTAACTATAAAAGCAAGGAACACATCGAATCCAGCACATTATGTCCAGGACTCCCAAACACCACCCTTATCCAAACCACTTTCTGGACTACAAAGGACAATGGTAACTGAACATTCTCACCTCTGCGAAGAGGGAGTAGTTTGTTTTCCAGAACTTCTCTTGCATCTGTTCCTTCATCCATCAGATCCAGTTTTGTGATCACACCGATGGTCCTAAGGCCTGACCAGAGTGGGAGCAGGAAGAAAACATTATTGGAGAATCATTTTGATTCAGAAAACCATCTTACAATCATGTAGTAACATATCTGTGCCCTTCTCAAAGCAGTAACAGCTACAACTCCAGTTATGGTATGTCTGCCAAAGAAGGGAACATAATTGCCAGTGCTGAAATGTGCTCTCCAAAGCTCCTTTACAAGGCTCAGCATCCCTCCGAGACAACTGTATAAAATTCCTGATGGAAGCATCCAGAAATCCCACCAGCATCACCCCCTATTTTGCCCAGTACTGCAAAAATTCCTAGATAAGCAATTGCTCCTAAGAGATAGTGACACCTTCTTTAAGATTCATTTACAGCAACATTACCCAAACAATATTGAGCTAACAAAGTTATACTGTGATGCTGAAGATAGTTTGAAAATGTAAATACACATCTATATTACATATTACAAATGATAACATTTCCCACAAGAGCTGGTCTGTTGTTTTCCTTGAGAACAAGAGGAAACCCTTAAGAACAAAAAAGGGATAACATTCAATCAATGCTTACCCTGAGGGTCCACCTCCTTTGCCAGCTTCAGGGCATCTGAGTTGGCCAGGTCGGTGTTAGCTGGAGTCACAGCCAGTATGAGGCAGTTCTCTCGAGAGATAAACTGCATTATCATGTCTCTGATCTGCTGCTCGATATCTGGAGGCTGATCCCCTACGGGCACTTTAGTGATGCCCGGCAAATCAATCAGGGTCAGGCTTAAGACTGCAGGGACAACATGGATCACAAAACTGGTTAGCACACCAGCCATGCTAAAGGGGTCCACACATCCGTGGCTGCAGACAAGTTTTAGTTGCATAAAATCCCACTTAACTACCTCTGCAGGCAGATAAATATGTCAACAGTTGTCAGCAGCTCAAACGAAATGCCTGATAATCTGAACACAACACTTGTTTCCCCGTTGGTCTTTCATCTCCGGATTTATTAGTACTATTTAATATTTGAAATACTGCAACTGGTATAAAATGAGACTTAGGTCAAATATCCTTGAGGGCTCTAAGAAAAATGAACGTGTCTTTCTGAGCTTTGTCCAACAACAGGAGCACAGGCAAGAGACCACTCCCATTGCATCCTTCAAATAAACCAAAACAGTTGTTTGGATTTTTTTTTTTAACACAGTGTTTCTCTGACCATGTTTTCAACCGTGTCTCCAATTAAGAAATTCCCAAAAAGCAATCAATAGCTAGCCTAACTTATATAGCAAAACTGCTGTTAAGGGGCTTGGGGATATGTTGGTGTTTTGGGGTTTTGTTTTTGGCGGTTTGCGTTTGTTTTTTATTTAATCTGTGACATCTTCAGAAAAGTCAGAAAGATGAAAAAATGAATCCATTAAGAAAAACAGGTTTGCTCTGGTATGATTTCCCCAGTAAAGGCCACAGTGCCAAGTAGAGGCATCCTGGCTTGGGGTAAGCATCCTGCTCCTGGGGTAACAGAGCATCCTTTAGACAAATGGGGAAAATGCAATCCCTAGAGAAGAAATACCAGAAGTGTATTTGCAGTGTGGTTAATACAGACAACAGTGCCTGAACTAAAAGACTGATCCTAATGAAACAAAGCAAGATCAATAGGTAGGAAATTTTCACTTTTTCCTGGAGTCAGCATGTTCAACAAACAAGCTCTGAAGCAGAGGATTTAGCTGAGCTTCTCTGCAGTTAGAAATAATCAAGTGCTTCAGCCAAACATAGCATTTGTGTCCTATATCAAAGACAGATTCAATGGCAAACATTTTCTCTGGATGGTCTTCATTAAACTGGGCAGATGGCAACCAGAGGAACCAACTTTGATATAGACAGGGGGTCTTCAACAGAAAACAACTTCAAACACTATTATTCTCTGACTATATTTTTAGGGACAGCAAATATATTCCCAGTAAGGCAGGGGGACAGAGAGACTTTCTAGAGCAGGGAATTCCTCTGGAGGGTGGCAAAAAGAAATTCTGTTACTAAGTCCTATAATGAGCTCTTATCTAATGGTGAATGGGCCAGAGATTGCCTCCACCCTGATGCAGGGCGAGAATATTTTCAAATCAAGAGAACAGTGAATGGGGCAGAGTCTGCCCAGCTCCCACTGCAGCAGCTCTCCACCACAGAAGGGTTTCTTCTACCAGGAGAACTGGAAGATTCTTCTAGACACACAGCCACTTTGGGTTCAACTCAGCCTCAAACCTCTTCCAGTCCAGAAGATCAGGCAGTAAGAACAGACACAAAAGGTGATGGCTACACAGACAGAGCTACATGTTTATATGACATAAATGTAAAGTAGAATGATTTTACCTACCATGTGGAGAGTATACTCTTAAATTAATAGGAACTGAAGAAATGCCTTTGTTCATTCCTGTTACTCTGTCTGTTTCTACTTCGATTTCCTGACGAACTTCATCAAAATCAGTAAATTTCTTCCCTTTGCAGTGTAGAAATTCAGCATATTCTGTCAAGAATATCAATAACAACTCTGTTTTTCACATGTTTACTGACTTGGACACCCACTTTCAAGCCCCCAGGATTCTTCAGATGTGTGGCCACAAAAGTTGGTGATCATGGCTATCAGGACAGCATTATTGTGATTGCACATATGAAAAGCAGCCCTCAACAAGAAAGGCTCAGTTAAAAAGTCAAGTTGACTGGGTATGATTTCCTGCTCTGATCTTTAACACATCATCTTCTGGAACAATGTAAAAAATTCAATTAGATGCCATTTACAGTAATAAAATAGGGAACAGATTAAGAAGGAGATTCTGAGTTTTCATCTGATCTCATCTGTCTGTAATACATCACTAAATGGAAAAGTAATTCAAATTCTGTACCATGAAAGATTTTGAGCATCTGCTTCAAAAACTAACAACCCATGTCAGACACAAATTTAACAAAGGATTTCTGTAAATTTTTACAAGTTCATAATGAAAATAAGATCACTTAAAAACACTGTAATGTTTTTAACACAGTTTCCCATTTCCTAAGTTTCCTGCAGTTTAAATATGAGCCATGTTTACAAGTTTGCAGAAGTGTCTATAAAAATAGCTGTGATTTTGCTGAAGTGGGAGAACACAAATAATTCCCAAGTCTTTAGTATCATATAAGTTGCTGTGGTACCTTAGAAGAGCATTGACCAGCAATCAGAGACAGATCATTTGTTAGACCCACACTTGACACTAAGTCCCTGTTTTGAATTTTGAGTCCAAATACTGATACTAATTATGGATTTTAAAAGGACCTCATGTGTCAGTACTGAAGCCTGTTCCCCAGAAGTCACTTTATTACCATTACTGACAGAGCTGTTAAAATAAATAAAGGTAATAAGTAGTGAAAACTATGATAAATAGTTAAAGCAAACTGACAGAAACAAAGGACAGAGTGGAGGGGGAAATATCAAATACCCACCTGTGTGTGCTAAAATACCATAATCCCTCCAGATTCAAGGTGTGAGGAACAGGGAAACTCACCCTTGTTAAGACAAAAAATACATTGCTTACTTTAAAAACAACAGAGCACTTAAAAAAAACCCACCTTATTTTAAATCTTTTATTTTAGCTCCAGCAGCAACATGACAATGAATGAGAGTTTTGTTTCATTGTCCACTGTTTATTAAAAAACAAACAAACAAACAAACAAAACCAAATAGGGAATATTCAAATACTTCAAAAAGAAAAATAATCTGGTGCACAAAATAAAATATCTCAGTTGAGATTTTACATGTGTAAAATTTGTCATCTCAAGGTTGGAAAATAGATACCTAATGAAAAAAAGAGTTGACAAGTAGTTCATATTTTGTCCCAGTTCTTCATTCACTGCTCCTAGCATAAAACACACTATATTGTTCTTAGTTACTTTTTTTCCCAGTGGCTCATCAGATTTTCTCAGGAAATTATTTCTAAATCCAGTAATGAATAGTTGGATTCAATCAGTTGACTCATTTGATAGCCAAGGAAGCTTTTCTCTTTGTCCCACTTCACCCTCAGTGAGAGAACCACTACCTGACACAGCTTCAAAGCCACGCAAATAAAACCATTTGCTACTTTTTAGCTGGGTTAATATTTCCCAAACCTCCTGGCTGCCGGGGCCACGTGTGGCGCCAGCAGTGCTGAAGGAATGAACCCCAGGCTGGTTCAGAACCTGTGGTGCCACACGCAGCCTACGGAATAAGAATTCCCAGGGACAAGCAGCCCTTTGTTCTGCTCCTTTCAGCCCTCAGCCTGTCCTTGGCACTGATGCCTTCAGCCAGACAGGAGAAGCACATGCTTTAATGCAATCTTCACTTTCCAGCTTTCATACACACAAGAATACTAAGAAAACATTTTATTTACAATTTTGTGGGAATGGACACAAAGCCAGAAAAGAAAAAGTGATCCTGCCTGATGTCTAGCTTTCAGACAAGTCTTTTTTGTATAAAATGGAAGTTACAGCAAGAGAAAGAACAATTAGATGGAAAATTAAAACAGTCTTTGCATGTAAAATACCTCTTTTTTTTCCCCAGACTCATTAAAAGCACTTTGGAAAACACAGAATGAAAAGGCTACCATTGCATAGCTCCTTCAGTGCATCCACGAGTGATTAATTATCTCTTCAGGTTTGATTAAATTACACAAATCATACAAATGAATTATATGGGATCACATCTCTTGAACTGCTCCTTATTTTTCCTGTCAGTTATATCTCTCAATGCCTTTATGATATAATCCAGCAGAATGTTACATTGTTATGAGCACTAAACAGCCATTGCTGTTCTCAAACCATTTACATTCTATAAACACTTGAGAGATTTCATAAATTTGTCTCTAAACTAAAGAGAGCCAAGTGACAAGGATCAGCCCTCAGGAATATATAAGGGATGTTTTGGAAAACATCCCTGATCCACATCAGGCTGAGACCAGGATCTTACAAAGCCCAAAGATTTTACCCTGTACAGAATAATCTGTTACCAGAGGGCAGGAATTCACCAAGATCAGAGACCTGGATTCACAACTGCTCCCAAACTGATTTCAAGCACAGTTGTTCCAATTTGGTGGCAGTATCCAGTCTAGGGTACTCAAAAGGGATTAAAAGTGTTCCAGAAAGGTGGTTCATTAAATTGTAGGCTTATAGCAAACGTTTCAAACATATGCAGCACAGGAGGAGTAACTGCTATTATTGCATCTTCTACCTGCCAGCCCCTTAGGGAGATGTCACTCAAGCAACAACATTCTTTTTACTTTCCACAAAGCACCTCCCAAAGCCTCAGAACTCTTTCCAAAAGAGTGATACGGTGATTTCAAGAGGGTGTTTTAAAAACACGCAAATAACCATCATCAGCCAAAGCATTTCACTTTTTCTTTGATGATGGACAGCTTTTTCAGAACAAAGCAAATGCAGTTAAGTGAATCTGGACCACAGCAAA
The DNA here is from genome assembly GCA_013398075.1 of Notiomystis cincta. Taxonomy (NCBI): domain Eukaryota; kingdom Metazoa; phylum Chordata; class Aves; order Passeriformes; family Notiomystidae; genus Notiomystis; species Notiomystis cincta. The sequence goes on along the minus strand of VZRX01008770.1, from coordinate 3,747 downwards.
TCGTTCAATGGTGCCTCCTTGAAAAGAGAGGAAGTATCAAAAGCCCTTGTTGTCCTACCCAATCTACAATCCCTCTTCTACTTTGCCATTTCTGCAGGTTTGCTAAGATGCTGAGGATGAAATACCCAAAACTGAGATATTCCACTGCTAACTTTCATGCAGAAAGGCTACAAGAAATAGAAGTACCCTGGTGTTTCCTGAAGACAAAACAGAAAATCCTGGCAATGCAGAGAATTCCAAGAATACCAGAGCAGAAGATATTAACTATGGACAACAGAGTAGATCTGATGAAAGTAAAATACCACATCACACAGTGAAATGGTTCATTAGAAGGGCAGACACTCACACCAGAGGAAGTAAAGCATTCTTTTGAACGCGGCAATCTTCCACAACCTTGAAAGCTTTCGTTTGAAGGAATTTCCCTCTGTTCCTTTAACCTTTTCCTATGGATGATGCTCTCTGTAGTTTCAGTCCCTCACACAGCCCTCCTCCAGGCATTTTTCCTAAATTTATCAGAGCTCTCCTTCCCAGGAGTGAGAAAAAGCTGAACAACCCTGTAAAACTGCATTTCTGTGATGCATCTTGCACAATGTTTACTTCTGTATTTTTCAACAGCACAACATCAAGTGAGTTATGCTCTGTCAGAGATCCACTGTGAGCACCAGGTCCAGTTCTGGAAACCAAGTCTCCTCAAATACCAGCCTTTCAGTACAGAAAAAAACCATATCCTAGCTGAATTGCTTCCTGCTTTGGGGATAGCTCTCTTCTTTTGCAAGCAATTTGAGTTTCAATTCTGCCCTCCAGTATCTTTCATATTCTGGCTTGTATTTGCCAAAAACCAACTTAATAAACACACTGTGTCATCCTATCAGTAATACAAAACACTGACTATGACCTGGAGGGGTGTGCCTTCCACTCTGTAAACAACTGCAGCCATCTTAAAGGAGTCCTTGCTAAATTATGTTTCCCAAAATTGCTTATGATATTTTTTTTTAAAAGGCAGATAATTAAAAAACCTTTCCTGTAGCCAAGATAAGACACCCACTACACTTTAATTTACAAGCCTGGTACCCTGTAATAAAAAAATGTATTGCATTGATATGCCAGGGTTATTTCTTTGATGAGTTTGTGTTGGCTGCTGTTCATCTCAAACACATTTCAGATTATTAGTTAATAATTACTTACAAATTTCTTTCCCCTAAAAGTTGGATGCTTCTGTCACTTTTCTTCGTTATCTTTATGAAGATGGGCATAAAAAGAGCCATTTTCCAGTCTTAATGAGGGGATTCCATCTTTCCTAATGCCACTGAGCATCAGTCTGGGATCAAGGGAACCAAAGCCTCCAGGCAAACCCACTTGTAAAGCCAGGTATTTGTGGGCACCATTAATTTGTCCCAACAGGAGCTGAAGCTCATATCCCATTTTGGGGGTCCTGACAGGAGCCCTCCAAGCCCTGCTGCCAGACCTCAGCAGCCACTGGGATTGGCTCAGATCACCAGTACCAGCTGGGAGATCTGCAGGTGCAAACGAACACCTGCAGTCTCTCCAACCTCAGGAAGCTGAAATTCAGGTTTCAGAGCAGCAGCACTGACCCTCTTGCAGGACATCAGTCCTGTTTGGGTGATAAGCCTTTTGTTGTCTCAGGAAGGGGTCACTCACCACCAGCAGCTTTTCCCCACACTGCTGTTGGGGTACATGGCTCAGTAATTTTACTGCTCTCTCCAGCATCCCTGCCCATCATCTGAATGAGAGGGGGATGCAGGAAATGTCAGTCACTGTGTGCCTCTCCTCCCTGCAAAGTGCCCCTTCTCTTCCCTGCTGTTGGCATCAGGGATCTTTCTAGATCTTGCCCCTGAAGACCTCCAAATGCCTGCCAGCTGATAAAGTCTCTAAGATCATTTGTGTTCATTGAAATAAGCGGTGTAAATTCTTTTTGTATTTCTTTTTCTGTCAGAGGATTGGTTTTGCCACCAGATGGCAACAGAAGATGGCTATGGCTGAGGAGTAGTCTTGCAATACACAAAATTTGGATTAAAGCTCAACAACCTCAAGAGAAAAAAGAGTATCTGCAAGACTTCAGAAAAAATCAGAATGTCTTCTAAACCTTATGATTTACTTTCCACTTAGTATTCTAATTAACAGAACTCAAACAAATGTGGGTACTGTACATATGACTCATTTCTTTTAAAAATGTCCACCTCAATAATGGTTTTCAAAATCTGTTAATCTGCTGAAGCAAGAAGAAAATCTGAAATTGCTCCAAAACCAGTTATCAAAATGAGGAAAAGAACTCTCCTAGAGCCAGGATATTTTACATGTAAATAACAAATAACAGGATTTATACAGCAGACAATGTTTTTTTAACAAAGAGAAGACTTACTACAAAGGCTTCACACTTTTTTTGTTGCCACTGTTGTTCAAAAAAAAAAATCTACTACCTAATCTCGAAGAATCTTGTCATTATCTCACTTGCACAGGCAGAAGAAAGCACAACAAGAAGAACAGATTGCCTGAGGTTATATCAAATGTATGGCAGCTGAAAGGAAAAAATAAAAAACCGCACACAAACCCCACAACAAAATCAACAACAAACCAAAAAAAACCCAACAAAAACACCAACCCATCTCTCAAGATCTCAGAAATTTCAAGCCATCACCTTCTCAAAGTTTACTCAGCAGCACCATTTCAAATATCTATTAACTCCAACAAAAACTATTTAATCTTACTTCTGTATTAGCTCAAAAAACCACACACAAAGCTGTGAAATAAAAACTTAGAATGTTGAAGAAATAAGTTTTAATGTAAAAATTAAGGAATACCAACTCAAAGGAAGAAAAACCCACCAGCTCACAAGCACACTTGAAATTCTCATCCCAGGTCAACCGTGCACCAACACTGGCGTTTAAAAACACACAGAGAAAAAAATCCTCCTAAAAAGCCAGCTACAGGAATCCCTAATGCAATTCTGGAAAGCAATCCTGAGAACCAGAGAGATGAGCACTCTACACACACACTGGGAACTGCTGAAATACCACAGCATTACAGCACTTTAAACAAATGCTGCCTGCTGAGAAAAGCCTCCTGGAGCTGCCTGCATCTTCCAGAGCAGCAGTCACACACTGCATGTTCTTTTGCCTGAATGCAGACATGCAAGTCCCACAGAATACCTGCCCTCACATCCCCTTTCTCACCCAGGAAAGGAGCAGGTGCAGTTCCTCCTGTGCCCATCCTCTGAATGGTTAATTTATCCCAGCTGTCTGGCTGAAATTAAACCTGAAGGTGGCTATCAGACAGGTTCCCAGCTGACAGCACCCTCCCACCTGTGCCTTCTAAACCTCAGTAAATTGCACCTGCCCAGGTGGGGCTATTTTCTCCCAAACATCTGGAGGCTGGCAACAATAGAGAACAAGCCACAGTCTTTCAGAGGATTCTAAACTCTTTTTAACATCCATATTTTGACTTATTCTATGCTACTAGGTATTTCTGGCATTATCAAAATCAAAGAAAAATACTCAAAACTATTAAAGTTAGAAAAATACTAAGAAGTATCAAAGACTGACTTGTTAGTTGCAATATTTAATTAAAAACCTGCCTTCAGTATTTCAGCTGAGTACATATTTGCATGAATGTGGAGTGCAAATGCCATAAAAGCCATTTAGGAATTGTACTGGTACCACCAAAACGTGTCAGTGACTAAAGGAGACCAGCAGGTCACTGCCAAATAGCTTTGTACAAACTACACAGAAC
>VZRX01008768.1:95533-252329 GCA_013398075.1 Notiomystis cincta | reverse complement strand
ATCTATCTATCTATCTATCTATCTATCTATCTATCTATCTATCTATCTATCAGTACTATGCTATCTCATCCAAAATTTTCCTACAAGCTCCAAAACTGAAGGTTCACAGAAAACAAAACAACTTGCAATATCATCACGTAGTTTTGGGCCACTTCTAATGTGCATCAAAGAGAGCTTCCTTTTTTTTAGCAAAAAAAACTGCAAAAGGATTTTTGTCATACAACTCTCTTTCTAGACTTTCTGAAAGTGAAATCCTAAATCCTTCTTTTTTCTTAAAAAAATAATTAAAAGTATCAAAATGAAGTCCAAACAAAAGATAGTATGAGTATATAATAGATATTTGTAAATTTTTTTTTAATATATAGACTTTAATGCATAGGGCAAAGGAATCTCGAAGATATTTTGAGCTACTTAGCCTAGGAAATCAATAAGATCCTAGGCAAGAAAGCAAACCATGCTGGCAGGGTCTCATGAGTTAGCAGAGGATCTTGTTCAGCTCTCTGAAGGAATTCACTTTAATAAGTATATGATGCAGTTCAGGGTAGTTCTCACATTTAAGCAAGTAGCAAATATTCAGAAAAAAATATCAGAATAACAGTTATCTGCTTCCTGTTTTAAGAATATTCTCATATCAATCTTATATTTTGATAGGAAGACTGGCCCATCTCCTGGGTATTATGATTTTGAAAATAACAGATGAGGCAAAACAATAACTAAAAATACAGGGGAAGTACATATTTTCAGATGTGCCAGCTCTGGAGTCAGCAAGGAGCATTTGACATGATGAATTGGTTAAATGGGTACAAGAAAGCAACTAAACAAGCTAAAGTTAGTAATGGGCAGCTGCAGGCCAAAACTTGCCCAGTTTCTGAGGAGTGGAAAGATGAAAGACAGTAGAAACTTCGTTCATGTTCTGTATTTTTCTGTTTCCCTCCAAGAGAGTTATGAAGAGTGTTAAGAGAAAGAAATATATTCATACATCCTATATTGTCCACAGTTCTGTTGAGAGTGTGGACAGCTGGCAGATGTCAAGAGCCTTAGGAGCTTTTTCTTTCTGCTGTGTGTCCCAAACTCTGACTTTCTGCCTCTGCATCAATATGGCAAAATCTGTGATCTTCTTATAAACCTCCTTCAAAAAAATTTTGGTTATTTATCTCAAAACATAGCACCCAAATGAAGTTTATCCACTCTAAGTGCAAGAAGGCTCTTTGGTTTACATCAGGGTAATTCAGAGCCAAATTCAGCCAATGTTTTGAGTATTTCTTTTGCTTATTTTTCCAGCTTTCTGGGAAGATCCATCATAGTCTGTTTAGTTAATGCAGTCTTGGTAATAGGAGATGTTGCTTCATCTGTTTTCTGTAGAAGGTTGGTGGTGTTCAGGGATTTAAGCATGGATAGGTTTACTATGAAGCACTGGTGGATTTGTAAAAGCCAAGTCTGGAATAAAATTCTGCCTCATTTGATTGCATGTCTGGTCCTTGCTGTGTCCCATATTTGGGGTAATACTCCCATAATGACAAAAATTCCTTTCTTTTCCAAAATACTTCAATATTGGCATAGGCATTTTCACCTTTAAAAATAGAGTCTATGATAAGACTGTGAATGGAAATTGAGCACAATAAAGCCAGAACCAAAACAGAGATAACAACTGAATAGAGTTGATATTCTTTTTGTAAGTTTGTGCAATTAAATTAAAGTCACTCCATTAACTCTTTATTTTTCCTTATACTAAAATACTTTTGTTTACAAAAATTGAGAGCCAAGATTCCACATTAAAAAAATAAATTAAAAAGTAGGTTAAACCCTTGTAATTAGAACCTAAATATAATTTTGATATTGGTCAGAATATTACTAGAATGTATGAAGTATTTTTGTAAATTAGCAGTTAGAGTTCACCTCATTTAATAAGCACCATTTAAAAGGTAGGCAGGACATCTAAGAACACATCTCAGTGATGGGTCAAAGGCACCTCCTGAAGAGAAATAGATATCTCAGACCGTTGGAATGATCTGTTTTCCCTCTACTGTCTGTTTCTATAAATTGCTTGGAAAAGGTGACTCAAAAGGTTTCACTGAAATATTTTCCTCTCAGGTGAAGTGAATCCCATTTAAGATTAATAAATTCAGAGAAATACACAAAAAAAAGCACAAAATCCTCAAACCAGGCATTCTGCAATGTAGGGTATTTTTGTGCCTTCCCACAAGTAAAATTATGGTTTGGATAATAAAAGTGCCTATAAATATCAGGTAGCTATGGGAATTTTTAAAGATGTATGTTGCTGGAAGGATAAATAGGGACTGACTGTCAGTGCTGGAGAGATAGCAATCTTTCCCACAACAAAATACTTGTAAGTGGCTATTCACACATGAAACATCAAAGAGGAAAATATTCAAGAGTCAAATATAGTAAAAATTGGACAGAAGTGATGTGGTTAACACACTGGGTAGGCTTCAGTAGTGAACAGGAACTAGAGCCCATCAGACCCTGGGAATTCCTGAACGTTCTTTGATAAAGTTCATTTTCACCACACAGCAAATTTAATTCTTGCCTCAGTCTCAAATAATCCTTTCCCTGTCTAGACTGTTGGCTGGTCTTATTTCTTCACACCTTCTGGGATAAGAAAATATTCGGAAAGCTTTAGGGATACACCTAAAGTTTTAGGAATTCAGTAGTTAGAGGCTTTAATTTTGAGCTGCTAAAGCATAATCCCAGAAGAGAGCCCACTGCACTCACTACACTGCCCTGGAGGATGGACACCCAGCTCTTGTAACACTCACCATGGAGACCCCTGGAGCAGAACAAAAGTAAAGTCTGAAGTTACCTGTGAAACAAAACCCTTTTGCAGCACTTTTCACAGGGCTGTACAGAGGCACTCTCTCTACTCAAGTTCTGTAGTCTATAGCCACTCTTTGAAGAAGCATGTGTAGGTCACTCTTCCTTTCTCTTTCTTCCTGAGTAAAACTTGTTTCTTCTCAAAATATAGGAACCTTCCCTGTTTTTACATTTTTGTGCTACAGGACACACAGCCCTAAAAGAGAGAAAGAAATCCAAGCATGTTTTCATCTCAGCAGTTCTGCACCCATCTTTTAGGGAAATGTCCTCCCTGCAAAGCTGTGAGCTGCCTGGAGGAGGGGTGCCAGCTGCTCCAGCTGGATCTGCTCCAAGACACAGAAAGCAGGTAATTAGGAACTATTATATACTTCCATTTTCTCAAATTATATACCTGGGGAAAAGGACAAAAGTTGGTGCTCCAGGTGGCTTCATCAAAGTTACCAAGAGAGGGAAAAATAAAGAATAGTTGTAGGAAGATTAAATTAAGCACACTTAAATTTCACTTGTTGTGCTACAGTTTTATAATTTTGTATTGTCTTGCCTTTTTGTTAAAAAGAAATGTTTTCCCCAAATTTTTCTGTTTTCCCACTGAGATTAACTTTTCTCATGAAAAACACCTACTTCTTCTCCCAAACCTTGTCCTTGGTATCTTGAATACACTCAGATAAAAGTGTTTTGAGGCAATGTAATTTGAGCTACAAATTGTACAGAAACAGCTCTGTAACCACAGGGGTGATGTGTGTGATCTTGCCCTGCCTATCAGGAGTGTGTATGTATGAAAAGATAAAGGTTGATAAGATATAGTTATATAAAATATTTTATATCAAATTATATTGGTAAAATATATTTATTTCAGCACCTAAATTTGTATGTTATGTTATCATTCTGGAGTCCTGGCAAATTTTGCATCCCATTAAATGAATCTATAACCAGTATTTTGTTACTAGAAATCTGGGAAAACATCATCAGATGATAAAAGAATTCCTCAATAATTACTTGATATATATAACAGTGTCCTGAATTTGTCCAGTGTGAATTAGAAGTCCTTGTGCCAAGTGATTTTATCTCTTTCCTTACCAGGAAACTTCTTTATTTTCACAGAGAAAAGCAAAGATAAATACCCTTTCCATTGTGGGCTTGAAGCATAAGAGAAAATACTAAAAGAAGACTAAGGTCTCAGCATTTGCTGTGTATTGTTGGCAGGTAAATGTAGAAAACAGGAATAACCTATAAACTCAGGGAAAACCCCACTGCTTTGACCCTCTACTCTCTCAAGACAGGTATTCAAGAGGATTGCTACTCTCCAGGAAGGATTTCAAGTTTTCCATGCCCATTTTCTGTTTCCTGGGAGCTGCCCATGCCAGGGAGCTGCAGCCAGACCTCAGCTCCTGAAGGCAGGCTCTGTGTTCAGAGAGATGGTTTCTCTTTCCTCTCACTCTGGTCTATGACATGAAGATACAACATCAAGAATACAGCTCTAGACTCTCAGTTACACAGCTCAGTCTGCACACCTGCAGCCAAGAATCTTCATACCAGCAGCTTGAGTGAACCAGCAATTTCTGGTATCTAATATTTAACAGTTTTGCAGAGAATTAACTGAATACTGAATAACTGAATAACTGAATAACTGAAAACTGAAAACTGAATAACTGAAAAAGAAAAAAAATATACCTCATGTAAAACTCAAGTTGTTTTGGAATAAAGTATCTGTTTTTATAGAGTGAATTGCCATATCAAATTCATATCAAATTGCCATATCAAATTCATAGACTTTAAAGTCTACCAAAGTAAATCCTCTTCAGGCACAAATGAAAAATGCATAGCAGGAGCAAAAAAAGAAAAGTTTCCTCCTAAAAACCCCTGAGAAAATAAATGTCCTTGATGTTACCTTAAATATAAGAATAAGTGCCTGCCAAAATAAGCTTCCAATATAATCTTGTCAATGATGCCAATGATTTGTACAAATGGTGTTTGGCTAATGGACGATTTATGTTCCATTTTCTGGAATGAATCCGACAGGAGCTGATCCTCAGTGGACATTCACTTGGTTCTGCCACCCTCTTACCAACAAATCATTCCACAGAATCCTGAATGTCAGTGTGCAAGTGACAATAAAGACTTTGCAAGAGCAAGACTGGTTATATTTCTGGACAGTCACCATCTATGCTTTGGACAGATGTTAGTATGATCCTTGTCTTAGCTTACAGATGGGGGCTTTGGAGGGGTCTGATCTCAGATGTCTGCACACATTCATACCTGTGCTAGCACTGGGGTCTGCACTGAACACTGCTGGGCTTATGAGATCCGATGTGTGAATGGGGAAATTTTGTTTCACTCTCACCCCCTTTAAGAAATTCCTTACCCTGCAATCAGTCCACTGTACACTTGAGAAAACATTGTTCCCAGGCCTGGCTTTCTTGTCTGCAGGATCTCTGGTGAGGCACAGCTTGGCTCTGCTCATGGCCTAGTGTTGCAAAAATAGAAAATCCCTTACACCCAGAGAGGAGCAGGATAAATGTGGGCGAAGATCAGAAGCTGGGGTGCTCCTTTTTGATCATGGATCATTAAAATGAGCTCCTGTGCACAAGAAGAAGGTTGTTGAAGTTCACCTGTTTGTCCAAGTCCTGGAGCTGGTGATGAGTTCCCTTCCCAGCCTTTCGCTGGCTGTACCACACAGTGCCCTGAGCTCCTCAGACTCTGCCTAAGCCAGACTTCACTGCAGTTTAAGCCAATTCCTAATCAGAGTACAACTGATGCATTTGAATGGGAATCACTGCATTTGGCCAGAACTAGCATGGAAATCAGTTCATTTGCATTTTCCAGGCTATGCAAAAGTCAGTAGACAAGAACATTATTTGTGTAGAGATTCTTGAATTAAATGGATGTGTGAGTCAGCATGTCCTTTAACACGGCATTCAAAAAATTATTTCTTAGACTGTCTTCCAGCTGTTGTATAATATTCTGATTTAATTTATATGTGCAGTCACACAAATTCAGTTGACGTCAGTTGTAGTTCATTTCTTATAATTAGTGCATAATGCTCATCTCATGTTTAACACAGAGAAGTAGAGGAATCATTAATTTTTCTAAAATAATTAAGTTGTCATCAAAATATAATGAAGATAAGAAAATTAAACAAACTCTCTTATGAGTTTGAATGAAATTTAAACTGAAAAAATAGACAACAGTCTACGTCTGGGTTTTTTTTCCAGAAGTAAATAACCTTATTAAAAAAAGAATAAAACATTTCAGCTGGTGCCTTGAAAAGTGTGTACATCTGTCACATTAAGAGCAATCCCTAAACACTTAAATAAATGAGTAATTAAGGATATCATAACTCTTATGCCACCCCCATAATTATGTCACTTTAGTAATGTATCACTGCATAAAACAGTAGAGTTGGAATGGATTCCTCTGGTGCAGAAGCAAGAAAGTGCTGACATCTAACTTAAAGCTACCTTTGCTCCCCATCAGTCCTTCTCCTGGGCCTCTGATCAATGAAATTCACATTGGAATCAACAGAAAAGCTCTCAGTGATGTTAAAAAGCCTTAAAATAATGCAAATATCCTCATATATGAAAGATAGGCTATAGCTTATTATTCTTATTCATGTCTGTTCATAGAATGCGTTTGATTAGAAGGGGCCTTAAAGATCATCTAGTTCCATCCCCCTTATCAGGGGCAGGGGAATAATTGTAATGTCTCAATTAAAAGCAGAACATAAATTAATGTTCTGGATTACTATTACAGTAAAAGATGAAATTTAGCTTGGGGAAAAAAGAAAGTATGAGGGTAGTCAGTTAATTTTCAAGAAGTGGATCAGAAACAGCACAGTCAGTGCATCCCTCATAGTAAAAAAGCTTCCACCAGTCATTAATTTAAAATCCTTTGAAAAGCTTCTTTGATATAACTCTACATTAGGAAGAAATTTATCGGATAATGCCAAGACTAAGCCATAGATGCTTCTTTTTATTCAAGCCTGTTGGATACATGAAGAATATCTATTTTGCAGAAGAGAATCTGAAAAAGTTTTCTTCAAAACATATTTGTCCTTCCTAAAATTTAAAAAACCCCACTACTTTTCATTGTTGCAGGAGACCAAATTTGTATCTTGTGGCATGTCCACAGGGATAGTTCCATCTTGCAGATGACAACTCTGAGAGTTGCCAAAGCCTGTAATGACAGAAAACCCAATGACTAGGAGCATTGTTTGTTTGTCTGACTTTGAAGAACTCAATGATCTGTGAATAGACAGAAACAAAAGACTCATTTGCAAGGTACAGCCTTGGGTATGTGAAGCTTTTCTGTGTACTCAGTTTCAGGCCTAGTTAGTCCAGCATATACAGCTGAGAAATTGCAGCTTATTTTCCAACTTCTAAATAGGGAAAGGCTTGGGACCTGATCCAAATCTCAGTGAAGTCAACAGGCATTTTTCCATAGACTCCAGTGGACTTTGAACTGGGATCTTTGCTCCAAACACTGCCAGAGCAAAGCTGGGAGAAAGTATTTTGAGTAGTTTCTCTGCTGAACAGCTTTAGGGAAAAACTTGTCTGTGAGATGTGGCTTTGCACGTGTGAATATGTGGGTGTGTATACAAATTATATACAAACAGGAAAACACATTTCCATCAGCAAACTGCTTGCCTTAAATGACTCCTTCCTGGCCTGGCTATTTATGACTGAAAGTACTATAAACAGAGCAGAGCAGATATTTGTATCATTCAGGCAAGGATTTCTCTTGGGTCAGCATAAGAGCAAGAACAACTAAGTCACCTCCTGAACGAGGCATTGGATATGCACAAGCAACCAAAGTTTTCCATGATCCTCTTGTTTTTGTGCCAACTTTTCACATTGACATCACCCATACTGGCCTTACATTCCTTCCTCATCACCAAATGGCCAATGGCCCCTTGCCATTGCTCTCCTCCCCACCACTGCACACAAATCCCATCCATCCTTTGGAAATTCCTGCCTGTGTCCTGAAATAACTGTGTGTTTCTCCAGGACATTTCTAATTACTCAAAAGGAGGGGAAGAAAAAGCCAGTTGGAATTTGTCATTATTTCTTAGTGGATTTCCTCTGAATCTTCCTATCTTTCTCTCTTCCAGTCTCTGGCTTAGTCTCTTTTAGCTGCATGTGCAGTGCAAGATGTTTGCAAACACAGACCAACCTTGCCCAGCCTATTTATTCCTTATTTCATTGCCAGGCTCCCTCAATCATCATAGAGTCTATTATTTTTTGCTCAAGATATGCAAAAGAGACAGTTTAAGGACTTTGAATTAACTTAGCAAAGTATTTTATAATGCCATAGACACAAAATAAACATTACCCACACAAGTCATATGGGAAGAAAACAGGTCCCCAAACCTGCTGTTAAAAAACTCAGTGATAATTTGTGCTTATCTTGCTGAGATAGCTGGTAGCTATAATGGTGCTGCAAATACATAAGTGTTGAGTTGTAGCCTAAAAGGAGATGATGTTTCAGCCTGAGTTTTGAATGTAGGAAATAATGCCCTATATTCCACCAAGGATCTTGTTATTCATCCTGAAAACCCCCAAATTCATCAGCTTCACGGCTGTTTCTCGTTCTATAATTTTGTTGTACAGCTAGAGACTGTTTCCATAAGGTTAATAGTCCACTAAGTTCTCCTTCCTAATCCTTTGTAGATTTGTAATTAAAGTTGATGGGTATGACTACAGTGCAGGCATCTCAGTATGGTAAATCAGCCCTTGTTAAGGTCTTTCATACCAGAGTAACTCCAGTTAAGGGTACCACAACACTACTGAGCAGCCAGCAATGCCTCTGCTCAACATCCAGGAGCAAAAGCTCATTTTTGGATAGGATTCAAGGAATTAGGATTGATTGTCTGGTCAGTGGACAAGTTTGGATGCTCCTTGGAATTGCATCACTGCTTCAAAATTCTGTAAAATTTATTTATTCTTTAAAGAACTTTAGGGGAAAAGACCTTTCTTGACAGACTTTTCTGAGAAAAACCTGAGTGCAGCTAAAGTTTATGGGAGATCTGCCACTGAATTTACTGAGACCAACATTGCACATCAGGGACTGTAGGTATCTTATAACCCTGCTGGGTTCGTTCTTGTTACATCTGATACATTTCTTGATAGGGAAAACCTAGGAACTGAAGCACTGGATCATCTCCAGTACCAATTCCCTTTTAGCTTCCAAGCAAGGCATGAAATATCAAAATGAGCATTCTTCTCACCTTCTGGACAGCCTCTGAGCCATCTGTCTGAAAAGCCACTACATGGAAGCTTGAAAACTATCTTTTTTCACAATTAACTTTGCTTATGGCCTGAAAAGCAAGTTTTACAGTTGAGTGCAATCACAATATCAAGACTTCCCCCAGTGAAATCTCCTGTTTTGGGGCAGGATTTTTTTCCTTTGAAGCTGAGGGGAATATTCAATACTCTAAACCTTAGGCATGTAGCAGGTGCCTAAATCAGAAGGCCAAGTCCAATGTATTACCTTTGATGGCTCTAGAAGATGGATGCAAAGCATGTAAGTTAATCATTCATTGATTCACTGTGTTCAAAAAGAAAGGTAAAATCTACTTCCATGCAGATAACACAATACAGAAACAAATCTTGATGTCATAACATTGATATTAAATACAGATGATGGTCAGTAAACCATAAACTGTTGAAAAAGTTTAGGACTTAGCCAAAAGTCTGGATAGTTTATGGAGCTATTAGAATCTGTTTTATCTGCTAAATTGGGTTAGACAGTCTTGTGAGAACTGGTTTTTTGGGCATTTTTTTCCCAAGTTCTTTCTGCTTCTGGATAAGCTGTAAATAGCCCAAGAATGGCTATTCCCATTCTAGTCCCAAGGGACTCGGGCCAGTGTGAAAACAAAGATGGAAAACATTTTTAAGCTTGAAGTTGAAAGAGAGGTACATTTAATAAAGTGGAGGAGAGAGGAGTGAGACAGATGATGTTTAGAGGATAGAAGGTTTTTGACTTGAGATGGCTCTCCTAATATAAGAATATAGGATGATAGCTGATAGGACCATAGAAATGCAAGGACAGCCCTACTCAGACCAGAGATTTGACTGGCCTGGTATCTAACCAGCTGCAGAAGCCAAGCTAAAAGAACAGGACAGGCCCATACTCATCCCTGCTTGGGGCTGCTCCCACTGGCTTGTCTGTTATGGCTTTCCTGAGGGTGTCCCAGTGCTGAGCACCACTTACTCAGAAGATGAGCTATGCAGCCCCTTCTCATGGGATGCAGAGGGATTGAAGTTCCTGCACATCTCCTTTCTAGCTGTAAATTCACTGCCCACCAACCAGCAGCTTTCCTCATAAGGTACAAACATTCCCTCTTGCTCTGAGCTGACCTTTCCCTGCACAGCAGACAGTTCATATAGGGTGTGAACATCTTATCAGCAAAGAATATTGGGGAGACGTTTGTCTTGTTTTTGCCAGCCTAGAAAACAATTCAAAAACCACTGTGGGAAATAAAGGAAGGGTGGAGGGAAAGATGACAGATGAACCTCCCTGCCACTCATTGCTACTGGTACATCTAATTTCTTGCTGTATTCAGGTCCTGGCTTGTGTGAACTAAAACAGGGGAGAGATCTGTCTTCCAGGACCAGCACAGAGGCAGCTATGGCAATCCAAGACAGAATTATCTGCCAGGAAAGTATCCAGCCAGGCACACATGGATGTGTTTCCTGTGAACACACAGGCCCCACAACACCTGCCAGCACAGCTCACCCCAGCCCCACAGTCACCTCTCCCTCTTCCCTGAGAGGGAAGTGTCAGCCTAAGGATGGCTGTGCATCTGTGCCTCGGGCAGAGGGCCACAGAGAAAAGGGAAAACTGCATGGAGGAATGTTTTAACAGCAACTCCCAATGCCATAAGGAGCTATTAAGCTTCATGAAGAGAGAAGGGAAGAGGCTGGTTGATCTTAATCCAAAGTATTTATTACTGAAATGTGTTTATTACTGTAGTCATAAACTATTGGAGGATAGTGGCCAATGGCTCAGATCCTGATGACACAAGTGGTGTCCCTCAGGGGTCTGTGCTGGGGACATGTTATTTCATGTTATTTCATGTTATTTGATGTCTTCATCAGTGACACAGATGAAGGGATCAGCTGCATCTTCATCAAATTTGCAGATGACACCAATCTGAATAATGCAGTTGCCACACCTGAAGGATGGGGTCCATCCAGAGGGACCTGGACAAGCTCGAGAAGTGGCCCATGGAGATCTCATGAGGTTTCAAAAGACCAAGTGCAAGGTGCTACACCTGGGTTGGGACAACCCCCGGGTTCAATCCAGGCTGAGGGATGAACAGATGGAGAGCAGCCCTGACCAGAATGATTTGGGGGTTCTGGTGGGTGAGAGGCTGGACATGCCCCAGCCATTGGCACTCAAAGCCCAGAAACCACCCCTGTCCTGGGCTGCATCCAAAGCCCTTTGGGCAACAAGGAAGGGAGAGGATTCTGTCCCTCAACTCCGCTCTAGTGAGACCCCAACTGGAATATCGCATCCAGCTCTGGGGTGCCCAGAAGAAGAAAGACACGGACCTCTTGCAGACCAAAGGAGGTCACTAAGATGATAAGAGGAATGGAGGTCCTCTCCTACAAGGAAAGGCTGAGACAATTGGAATTCTTCAGCCTGGAGAAGAGATGGGTTTGGGGTGTCCTAATTGTGGCCTTCCAATGCCTGAGGGGAGCCTGCAAGGAAGGCAGAGAGGGACTTTTTACAAGGTCATGTGGTGACAGAACAAGGGAGCAAACTAAAGAAAGGAGGTTTAGGTTAGATGTTTGGAAAAAAAATTTTTACTGTGAGGGTGTTGAGGTTAGAGATGCCCCATTCCTGGAGGTGTTCAAGGCCAGGCTGGATGGAGCTCTGAGCAACCTGGTTTAGAGGAAGGTGTCCATGCCAATGGCAGGAATGTTGGAAGCGAATGATCCTTAATGTTCCTTCCAACCATTCTATGGTTTTGTGTAATACATCTGCATATTATAGCAGCTTTTATTAGTACTAAAACAGAAATTATGAAAAGCTCTGTTAGTAAACAGAAAAAACCCTTTAATTTATTTGATCTGTCCCAATATGTAGAGTGTGGGGAGGGAAAGGACTTCCCTATTTGCTGTGTTAAAGAAGATTAAAGAGTGTATACAGCCATAAGAGATACAACTTTTATCCTTGCATAGCTGACTCAAGAAGGTAAGGCCAGCAGAATTAAGAAACTGGATAAACCTTATGGTATTTATAAAATACCACTCAGTAACACAGTGGGGTGCAGGAACAGTCTCCTTAAAGACAAATTGTCCTTCCTTTAACAGCTCTGCAGCTGGCCAGCAGGGATTACTAACCTCATTAATATCTCATGCTTAGTTCTGGTTTATAAATAGAGCCACAATTATGCATGTACATGGTCTATTCAACTAAGTGTTCTTATCAGGTTTTCCCTTCTGTCCTCTTCTCCATTCTCTCCATTTATTGTTCACTGTGTCTGAATTCAGCCTGTTAGCTCTTGAGATCAGAAATGTTTGTTTCTACAGTTAGCATAATAAGATGATCTTGCTCTGACAGGAGCTGTGAAAATACAAATGTAATAAAAATGCTGCTAATTTGTACTGTTGTTAATCTGGTTGACAAAATCCTTCTGCAGATATTTGACTAACAAAGGAATAAGCATTCTGGTGAGTAGTACATGGATTAGAGCACTGGAGACTCAGGCCAGAAGTTACAGGATGCATCACTTTTTCCTCCTAACTTCCTTAGATGATACAAGCTGCAATCTCAGTGTTCCTTGTGACTGTTCTTCAGTTCTTGAACTGAAGGCAATTGCTTATTCCTGAAAGCAGTTCTTTCTATGGTTGCCTTTCCTGCTCGTGTGTTGAGGAAAACATCAATGATATAAATGTTCATAGTGAACATAATTATTTCTTGGTAGATCTCATAAAATCAAGCAATCAGTGGGACAAAAAATAAAGACAAAAATTTATGATCTTTCCTTCAACTAAAAAAAAATTATTATATATTTTCAACTATCAACAAAATATTTAATTTGAATATCATGTCTCAGCCTCAACTGTGATGTAATGAAAAAGTGAGTGTGACACTGAGCTCTGTAAACTGAAATTATGTCATCACTCTTGGTTAGAGCTCTAAAATTCGCTCCTCTGCTGTTTCAAAACATTTCCCACATTTCCCACAACGTTCTTGCCCTACTCTGCAGGAAATATAAAATATCAATATTGTCACTGGGACAAAGACTGACTTCATAGGGTGGCTGTTGTCCCTTCCTGTGTGTGGCTGTGTTTCAGTGACTCATTTCTGGGATTAGTTCAGCACAGTTAGTGGCAGGCTATGAATAGGGGAGGGAAATGCTTGGGAAGAGGGAGAGGTGGATGTTGATCCCTAAAGAAGAAAAGGAAATTTATGTTTTCCATTCCTTTGCTAAAAGCCTATCTGATGTATCAAGGAATTCAGCCTCTTCCAGTATTTTGTGTTTCTAACTGATGATTTCTCTTTCACTGTTTTGATTAGATTAATATGAATAGAAAATAAGTTACTAATAACTTTTTACAGTATGCAATAAGTGAATAATAAGTAATATTTTTCATTAAGAACTTCTCTCTGAATTCAGTCTACAATTTTAAGTGGTTTGGGGTTATTCAAAACCATATTTTCTAGTTAATCAATATATCATGTGGAAAAAGTCATCCAGTGTTACGTTGGCTACAGTTGAACATAATTCTCCCTCAGAAAAACCTAAGAGGTTTTCAGACTGTTGCTGGACTCTTCCTGACTCCATGTTGCAGTTGTAACAAAATGACTGTACAAAAGCAGTTAAATCACAGACTGCTAGAACAGCTTGGGTTGAAAGTGACCTTAGAGATCACCTAGTTTCAATCCCCCTGCCATGAGGAAGGACCCCTTCCACTGGAGCAGGGAGTTCAAAGCCTCATCCAACCTGGCCTTGAACACTTCCAGGGATGGGACATCCACAACTCCTCTGGACAACCACATCCTGTGTCTCACCATCCTCACAGTGAAGAATTTCTTCCTAATATCTAATCTAATTGATCTCTTTCATTCTACAGAAACACCTTGTAGCTGTGAACTTACACAATTCAGTAGTGCTCATCTGCACTGACTTCTTTTACAGTACCAAATGCAACCCTGAGATTTTGCAGACGATTCTTGATCTATTCCACATGAATATTTCAGAGCATCTGACAATGTTTTCTACTCTACACTAAATGTCAGAAGAGACATAGTGTGCAACTAATGAAACAGCAGCCAATGACCACTAGCAGTCAGCAATCCAATATATCTATTTTGTTGTGATTTTTTTTTTGAGAAGGATTACTATAGCTTCAATTTGTGCGAATAAGTCTTGCAACAAAACCTTCTCACATTACTTCAGGGTGTCTGTTTAATTCCCCTTTAGCCATCCTGCCTTCTTCCTACACCCTTCTTCTGATTTCAGGCAGGGTGTGAGAGAAAACTTTTAGGGCCAGATAACATATGTCTTCATATAAACCTTCACCAAGGGAACAAAACAAAACACTTTGGTTGTGTATGAAGAAATAGCTTGGCACATTCTTGAACTCCAGAAAGTGCTTTAAAATTATTTAAATTAGTTCATAAAAATCATTAGTTCACTCAAAACTTGAGTCCACCATCCAAGCTCTGCTTTTTGGTATTACTGGACCCATGGTGACGACTGAAGTCTTGGCTTGCCATGTGGCCATAAAAGCAGCCACAATGCTGATTTTCACAGGAAAAACCCACTTCTCACTGGCACTGTGAACACACACTCCTGCTCCTCTGCATCCTCTTCTTCTCCCATCCCTGGCTGCACTCTCACTCCAGGGCTCAGGACTGGAACAGGTAGTGAGAGAAAGTGCTTGAAGTCCTGCTGGTTGGTACCTGGAACAGGAGCTTCTCCATCGTGCCTACAAATACAGCACCATTTCCACTTTGTCACATTTGTGTTCTGCCATGACACCACAGTCATATTTTTGTAATATATATATATATATTTACAAATCTTCCATCAGCTTAAAACAAATAAACAAGCCCTTCCATCAGCCATACATGTGTATTCAGGGTTAATGCAGAGGTGGAAAGGTCAAAGGGAATGGACTACTAAAGTAATATTCCCCAGACTGACTGTGGTAAGTTAGAAATGTATGATTCTTCCATAAACATGTGCCTGAAACCAGACATTTAAGGCTATGCTTTTGTAGACTTAAGTATGGATTAAAAAACATTTTTACTCCCTCAAATTGATGTGGAATTTACAGGAATTAGCATACCAATGTCTATGTAAAATTTCCATGCTATTTAATTGCAATTAAAAAAATGTTAGGGAAGATTATGTAAACTAATTAAGTTTTTTTAAAAATTTAAAATATATAATTCAAAAAGCACTAAATAATTATGCAAAATTAATTAGATAATCATATCTCTACAGTAGTGTTCTCTGGGAAGTTTTAAATAAATTTATAAAGCTTATTATTCTCTGTTCATAAAGCATAGAAATATTCAGCATGGGTTTTTTACTGATTAAAAATATTGTGTGCTTGGCAATTTCATTGAGTTCATTGACACTGCATAGGTTTTATGACAATGGTTTGATACTCAGAAATATCAGCGGACCCAAGGAGAGAACTCTGTGCAGTATCCTTGAAATGGAAAGATGATTGCTTTCTTGAAGTATTTAGGGATGTTGGTTTTCCAGACTCAGTACAAAAAGCCTTATTTTGCTCCTGTTTTGAGCTGCCATCTAATCTGGGTTCACCACTGCAGCCTTCAAAAGGCAGTAAACATATTCAAGCATTTATAGAACAAATTTAGTCATAACTGTGAAGCTCTTAAAATCTAGACTGCAAGTTTTTTGTTTTGTTTAATTATTCCTCAAAAAGGTACTTACTGTTTCCAAGTCTCTGTAGCTTGCTAATTTCCAGTGAAACAGGAGTACACAGAAAATATTCAAAACTCACTTGATATTATTTTGTAACACTCTAAGAAACAGTTCCAGCACTTTCTTTGTCATACACAACTGCAATTATTAACTGTTTAATAACAAGTGCAGAAATACTGAGAATTAATAGGTTTGCTTGATAAAAGTCCATCAATGTTGTGATGATAAGGCTAAAGTAGCATTACAAAACATAATTTGAACACTTCAGGGCTGATCACAAGTCTGTTGTTAAGGGCATTATCCAAATGACTCTTAAACATTGACAGGCTTGGGAGGGTTGTGAGTGAGAGTAGGAGGTGTGCATGTAACAATTGCACATTAAAGCAATCATTCCACTGAATGAAATTAGGGGACCTCTGTGGTTTGGAGGGTTATCCTGGCTTTATTCCTAAGTAAATCTTCCAAAATTTGTGTATGTTGTGAAGTTCTGAAAAAACAGTCATCAACAGAATCTTGTCAGTATTTAATAACTGGGTAAGTTTCCTGAGATTTTATTAACACTCCGTATGCTGCAGTCCATGCCTGCACAGCTTGAGGTCTTCTTTCTTTGCAATTGCTCTTTTTCATAGTGGTATTGAAAACATTAAGAAGGTTTTGCTGTTCTTTCCATTTACCTATTTTATGAAAGAAAAAGTAAAGGCATGGGAGCAAGGGGGAGAGAGTCTGCATGAAGCACAGAAGAAAGAAACAGAAGAAACAGGGAAAAATATTCAAGGCATAATAAAAATGTAATGCATAATTAGCAAAACCAGGAATCCTGGACACGTTTTGGAAGAGCATGGTGAAATCCATGACAAACACTTCAACCAGAAACAAGCTGATCTTATTTCACCATTTTCAGAAAAAAACATGACATCCAAAGTTAACTTAAGTAGTGTAGTGGTTGAAAATTCAGCCATTCAAAAGATAAGAAATACAACAAAATGTGAAAAGGTGTCATGTGCACCAGTGCTATGTTGAGGTCCAGGAGACCTAAATTTCATTGCCTCTCCTGCCCCCAGAGCCATTTCCCAGGCTAGTGGAAGCATTTCCACACACCTATGGTGGCTCCAGAGCACTACAGACACAAACAGGGTGGGATTTCTTCTTTTCTTTGGCTCTGGTCAAAAGACCTGGCTGGTTTTGCCTCTCCACCCAAAAACTTCTCACCCCTTGCTCCTCCTAAAATTATCAGTTAGCTCTGTCCTGGCTCTTCTCAAGCTCACCACACCAGAGAGGGAAAGATCACTTCTTCATGTGAATTTTAATCTGGTTTCTTCTCTATTTCACTGCTTACATTCTGTTAACAAGGTCTATGAGTCACCTTGGGACCCTTTGTTATGTTTATCCCAGGGACATTTAGGCCCAAGACCTTTGTCATGCCACCACTGACACCAGAGCCATGTAATCTGAATGATGACAACAATCAAGGGTTTGCATGTATGCAACAACCTGAGGGCAGGGCTGCTGCAGGCTGGAGGTGGGGATGTGCTGGAGTTCATTTGCTTATGTTCCTAATCAGGAGTGGGCTGCCTGGTCTTTTTCTACTCATTCAGTTTTATGGGACAAAATAAGCCCTTCTTTTGAGCTGAAGGTTGAACTACAAGGAAAGGGAGGCTTGATTTGGTGGCTTGTTTGTTTTACTTTCTTAGGTAACAAAGTGCTTTTCTGGTAGCAGCAAAGACACCAATTAATATTTAAAGATGGTTATCAGGGCTTCTTTTTCTGCACTCACTGGGGAGATCAGAAGTGCTCTGTCCTGGGTAGTGTAATGGTTTATCTCCCAGAGACCTCCCACATTCACAAATAGCCATGGAAGGATGCCCAGCTGCCCTCACTGAGGGCCCTGTAAGGTTCTGATGTGGCTTTTTGCTTTAGCCAGGCGTGAAGGCACCTGCAGGAGGTGACATTCACTGCCCAGAAGATGACATGCCTGGGTGTGTTGGCAGGCTGGCCTGAAGACTAGGATGTCAAGAAGTTCTGTCCATGCTACCCCTCAAAAAAGCTGAGACCACAAAGGAAGTCCTCCCTGTCTGGAGGGGCAGACAGGCCCTTGGAGCTACAGTGGAACTGTGGCACCACAAAGGCTGGAGTTCAGCCTGGCTTCCCTGTCTCCCACAAAAGTCTGGCTGATCACATCAAAGGCAGGAGAGCAGCTCCCAGGCTGAGCAGTGTGGGGGTGAGGGGGTAAACACTGGAAAGTCCTCGCAGGATGCTGGTGAGGCAGACGCCTTTCTGGGAGCTTCTGCCTGACATTCGAGGTTGATTTCATTGGGACTGGCTTGAGCACTCTCACCAGAGGATCTTAAAATTGCAGTTTGTAGGTTGCTGGAAAGTACCATAGGGAGTCCTAAACAATTAGGCTGCAGGCATTTTGGCTTGGAACACAAAATTAGGTAGTTACCTTTTGATCTTCATCTCTAGGTCCCTTCAAAGGGCTAATAATGTACCACCTCATCTGGGTGCTGTGAAAATTAATCCAGTCCATTTGTGAAATATCCAAATACTCTGACACTGAGCACATCACAACAGCCATCGAGAAAATTGACAAATCTCTGTTCTAAGGAGGGTTTAGATAGCATGAACTGAGTAAGGTGTCTAAGGTCACATACTGAATAAAATAAAAGAAATTATTCTATGTACATGAACTGAATGAGGGATAGATAACTGGGGGAAAATACCATAATGTAATGAAGGTCTGAATTGTAATGCACATGCCCAGAAAGTCAACAGAAAGTTACAGGCAAACTTTAGTCTTCCCTTCTGAAACTTTGGAATCCTTGGCTTTGCAGTGTTGGTGCTTGGGAAATGCACTTCAAATACATTTTGTTTTAATTCTTTTCCATGAGCCAGGTTACCTGGTTTAATTGCAACTTCCAAGGTGCAATGTGGTCTTTATTCTTCTCAAAAGAAGCATAGCAGGCTGTTGGAGAAAAAAGACAAGTAATCAGTCTCAAAGTAATCCATGTCTCGCTGTCAATATAATGATTCTACCAAAATATTTCCTATGTGAGTATTTATATTCAAAATCATATGAAAAACAGAAACATCATAAAATATAGAAAAAATTATATAATACTTTATTTTTTCCCTTTATTTTATTGTTATTTTACTAGTTTATTCCTTTTTGTGTGTGTCTCACCCTCTCTATGTAACCAGAAACACCAGCTGAGATCCTAAAGCAAAGGCTTTACAGATTTTGAGTCATTACCATTGCCAGTATACAGGACCATATAACTCAGGCTGATGCTTAAAATAAAGCTAGACATGAGGATGAATTCTTAGAATAGTATAAATAAGTTTTCTCACTTAAAAAAGTTATATATAGAATAATATTTTTGTTAAATACTTTTTTTCTTTGTTTACAGTGGATTTTTATACGTAGTATCATATAACAAGGCCAGTTTTTTGCATCCAAGTACAACCCCCAAAAAGCCAGACCATCCTATTACTACAGAAAGATTGATATTAAGGTGCCAGAAATTTTAGGAAAATGTCTGAATCAAAAAGGGAAGAATTCCATCAGTTTATCCATCTCCAGAGAAGAACGCAGTAGTAGTTCTGGCCTTGCTATGAAGAAGAGAATTCATGGAATACAGAAATGTTAGAAATATTCTAACCATGGCAAATATGTCAGTGGGAACTTTACCCTATTAGGCACTGATGAATGCATTCCTCCCTCAACATTTTTCTTCCATGTGAATTCCCTTCACTAATGTTCTCACTTAAAACTAAACACAAATCCTTTAAAATGCTGTTCTCTTCCATTGGTCCAGCAATTGCTTTTTTTCCTAGTTGATCCTATTTGGATTTTAAGATTCTAGGAGCTTATAGATGTCTAGAACAAAAGTTCTGTACTTTGGAAATTTTTGTGACCAGTTTTGGTAGCAAGTTTTTAAGTAATTGAATCAAATGTGTTAGATACTTCTAGAAAACCTCATCTCTTCCTGTAAAATATTCTTTGCTAAGTAACACAAGCTACAATAAAATTTCCTCTCTCAATAGTACACAGTGTTTAATGAGGTTGCAGCTAAGAGGTATATCCCTTTTATTATAACACAAGTAGACTGTAAAGTCTGTCTGAAAAGATTAGTAGAACAGTGACAGATTGTACATCACAAGTGACATCCTGAGACCAAAGGCACTGACACTGGAGCTTTTCAGAACAGAAAGGACTTTCTCTCCTACTAATGAAAATGTTCTGGGTTTTCATGGCTCTTTATTTTTTGTTACTTAACTTCAGGAAGCCATTTGAAAAATATTTGGCATCACATCTGAAAAAAGGTATTAATAGATGACATCTTTATTTTCTCAAAATAATGATTCAACAAAACAAAATAAGAGTTGATATTTATTGAGGGGGTTTTAAGTTAACAGGAAAATAAAAAAAACAAACCAAACAACTCCTCCAACAGTCTTCTCTTCAAATCCCATTTTTACAAAAGGAAGACAGCACATACATACCAGCAGTGTCATCACAAAGGGCTCACAGCCTTAAATAAAACAGATACCATTTTTGCAGACTACTTTTAAGACAAGACTTCAAATTTGCAAAGTATGTCCAATAAACCCCTTTATCTTAAATCTCAGTAATTGAGTTCATAAGACATGAGAAGTTTTCTTATTTAAAAGGCTGAGACCTCAGCTGACATATGCATTACAACTTGTAAATAAACAGACATTTCTCTCCATGTCCAGCGAATGAAAAATATTGTAAAGAAATGTTTAGAAAAATGTGAGTCTAAAATCAAAATTTCAGGGTAATACTATAGAAATTGGAACCTTGAAAACAATTTTTATTATTATTTTGAGCTCAGATGCTCTGAAACTGAAATAACCTTAATCAAAATTATGTTGACAGCATTTCAAAAAGTT
Organism: Notiomystis cincta; assembly: GCA_013398075.1. Lineage (NCBI taxonomy): Eukaryota > Metazoa > Chordata > Aves > Passeriformes > Notiomystidae > Notiomystis > Notiomystis cincta. Next base: position 231,670 of record VZRX01008768.1, on the reverse strand, counting down.
TCTGCCATCTTTTTAATCCAGTTATTTTCATACAGATGGTTTTCATATTTTTATGCATTTGGAGGCAGGAATTGGGAGAAGATATTTTACTAGCTGGGGAGGAAAGTGAAGGATATCTTATATACCAAGTTTATTCACATATGTGCTTGTGCAAAATACAGTGGAGTATAGAAATCAAAGGATGCTCATGAGAAGTACTAAAATCTCATTTTATAAAACTGCTGAAAGAAATTTTAGATTTTGTTTAATCAGCAATTAAAATGTAAAAAAAGCCCAGAAGAATTGTGTACTTTCTGTGATCTCGGTATTTTTGGAAATGCAGTAACTTTATTGGTGCAAACTTCCCTCAGTATTTTGAGCAGATGCTGCAATTTAATCTCAAGGAGATTTTAAGAAGAGCATCTCTTCATTTTCCAAGGGAAGACCAAATGTTGCCTTCAGGCTCAGGAAAGTAAAATTCAGCCCCCAGCTCACAGACTGAGTTCAGGAAAACCATCTCTGAGGAACATCTGAAATGTTTGCAATGCTCATTCTGTCAGAACTTTATTTAAAGCTGGTGAGTGCAGATCAGGTAGAAAGACAGGAAAGGCATCCGGTGTCCAAAATCTGGTCCCATAATCAAGCATTGGTACCAAAGCCTTCAGACAGAATATCTGGGCTAATTCACTTCCTCTGGAATGAGGAATTGGAAACAAAAACCTGTGCTGGCATTCAGGAATGTATTTAATTTTCTTTGACCTGATACCCAATTATATATTTTAAAATCTCAATTTTCTGTTTGTGAATGGAACTAGTTTATAGCTGTTTTATCTGATTTGTTTACAATTCAGTAGGAAGGATTTGGAGATTAGATTTATCTCTCAGAGAAAGTTATTACAGAGGGATGAAGCAGTTTAAAACAGAAATAATAAACAAGGATATGTATTCATCTCAGTAATATCGATCTTGCAGGAAATAACTTTATATTTCTTTTTCTGGGCAATTCCAGAGAAAATGTTACTAAACAATACACATTTTTTTTTACTGAATTACATTTTTTAAGTCTAAATATTTGGAAGTAATTAAACAGTTTCAGTATTTGTATTGGGACTCAATCCAGCCTTGTGGTATCAAGGCTGGTTAGCCTTTACTCAGCAGCACGTTTTTAAAGTGGGATCCTAAAATCATAGCCAAAGTCTAGCAACACATTGATGCATGCTTCTGGAAATTATAGTCTCCCAGAAAAATTATCAGGACCTGGCAATTCTTCTCATTGGAGAAGTCTGCAAGTACCAAGACTGAGCCCAGAACTTTCTTAAAAACATTTTTCTTTTGTCCATTAGCAACAGATTTTGGGGCTTTGGGGATTGTTTCTATTTAAAACTTTATTTTTGGCCATTGTTTGGTCAGCATTTTTTTAAACTTAAGCTCTGCCATATTCTTGTTGATTTCAAAAAAAATAAAAATTAACTGTGAGAAAGATCTGGATAGTCTTTAGAAATAAGACAGTCAAAGCCAGCCATGCTGTCACTGTATCCATGCATGCCTAATCAGATTCAAGGAAGTAAACAGTCCTTTCTGTGTGCACAGTTTTTGCCAAGACACCCCACATCTACTTTTCTGCAGCAGCCCTACCAGCTCAACCCTGTAAGCAATGTTAAAGTCTGTGAAAAAGTATCCCACGTTCCCCCGCCAACATGGAAGCAATTGGCTCTTTCTTACCCAGTTACTTACCCAGCAAAACTACATTTTCCCAAATCACTAAGTGGTGTTGCTTGGATCAGTTGCTTCCCTGTCATTGATAAAAGCACCAGGATGATGTTCACTGACTGTCCAAAATCACTGATGACACTGACACGAGGACAGCTCCCTTCAGGAGGTTTCTCAGTCCTAACAGTATCTGCAAAAGTCCTTCTCCCCTGTGTGCTCTGTACTTGTGTTTTTCTCCCAAGTGTGTTTTTACCTGCAGCATTAATACCTGAGAGCATTATCCTTTTCTTCCTCATGTCCCTTTGAAAAACTGTACATTGATTTTCCTTTAGAGAGGTATTGTCTTTTTCTGTACATTCTGGCTACTTTGTGTTCCCTCACTTTGTAATGTTCAGCCTGTGTAAGGAGTTCTGTTAAATGGGCATTCCTTGCATTGGTTTGGCTTAGGAAAGCATGATATACCACAAGAATATCACATTTGTGCTGCCAAGAGCAATAAAGACCATCTTGGAAGATCTTTCAGTTCAGCTCTGAGACGGGCCAGCCATGCTGCAGTAATTTGTTGTTAATGCAAATTTTTTGAGGAGAGTAGTAAAATACTGTGGGTCATTCCAGATACATTGCAATTCTTTGGAGCTCCTGTTGTGAATACTATTTTAAACTTCAAGGATGAGGGGACTCACAGACTGTATGAGGTATGTTGTACCTGATTAATTTATGGAATAAGTGGTGTAAGAGTAAATATATATGCCAAATAAAATATCAATCGAAATAGATCCTTCTGTGCTTGCTAGTTTGGGAACATAGTGTACAACACACTTGGCTAATACATATTTCTAGCTGCTATTTCTGCCCTTTAATAAACTCTGTAAAGGTTTTATGATTTCAGTTTTCCATTTCCTTGCAATTAAGTGGACACAAAAAGTGCTTAAGCAAACTTAGGACGACAAATATATTATCATAAAAATATTTATAATCTTGCCTGTCAACAAGAAATGCACTTTAGACTTGTAAACAACATATTTGCTAATGTGTATACACTTACTCAAAGTGTATGAAAATCAAAAGGGCAAACTAAAACTAAAACTAGTGTGGAAAATCCCTAAGCTAAAAGGCAGAGTTTTGATCTGCCTGCCCTTTTCCTGTTCTTTGTTTCTTTATCTTTCAGTTTCTTCTTACATATATTGGATAGAGCTGAAGAAGAGTTAAGTAAACAGGGAATGGCCTTATTTGTTCATTTCGCAGGGAATAACTTCTAATCCCAAATACTGTGCAGATACAGGTTATTGAGGATGACTCAGAAGGAATCTGCCCTCTTCCTGTTAACTACCTGCAGAACTAGCAAAAAATTTATTTGCTTCTTAAAGTTGTTGGAACATAAAATTTAACACCATTGGGACTCCATAATAACCCAACACATGGTCTCTGACAGCAGCAAACAGCAAATATGTACAGAAGAGTGTTAAAATGGGACAAAGACAGTTGGTATTTGATGAGTATTCTCCTAGAATCCAGTGATTTGCATCTAAAGTGTTTCCAAAACCAGTGGTAATATCTTTGTACTTAACCCTCTGTGGGCTTTTCTTCCATTAATTTGTTCAATTTCTATCCTGCAAAAATTTTAAGCAACAAGTTCCTCTTCTGGAGAGGTCTAACCATGATTTGTGCATTGTGTGTGAAAAGTAGTTTGGTAGTTTAATTTCATGCCCTAGCTAATCATTGTATTGACAGCACCAGTAAACTTTCATTATTCATCTTCATGACACCCATATTTCTCCCCTGAAATACCATTTAGAAGTTTGTGTAATATTATCTCATTGACAGCCTTCTGCACCAAAGATTTAAGTGAAACATCACACACTATTAGCAGCTCAGTCAGCAGCTCAGTTCTTTCCCTTGGAAATTCATCTAAGATCCTTTGGGAATATTGCCAGAACTTGTAGTTACTGTTCTTCTTGTCTCTTTATTCCATAAACTTCTACCAAAATCTTGACTAGAGACAGATTTTCCTGAAATATCTCTTATGATCAAGGTTCTGCCATGGCATGCTCTCTATACTCACTCCTTGACCATGTTCACAAGTGGAATAAATCCATTTGAGTTTTTCTCTATGGCTTATCTTCTTTAAAATGTTGATGCATCTTGATCCTCTATTTGCTGTACTGATGCTCCAGCAGGCTTGCTGCATGTAATGTGTTTGAGAAAGATTTTATTAGTACTGATGCCATCTGGAAGTTCATCTCCTGTCCTGTTCTGCTTTTCCATGTGTATTATATGGAGTGTTATGATTTTTCTAATTATTCTCTTTGGGGCACATTTTCAGCTTTTGAAGGTTCTTGCTTCTAGTAACCTTCCCTGCTCTTCTGTTCAATCAGGCTGAATTTCTTTTTCTGAAACAGGATGCAGTTGGCCTGAATTCCCATGTGGTATCTTTGAATAGCCTCTTTGCTGCTTGCCAGGGCTTTACCCTTTGACCATCCCTTTAACTGAGATTCCTCCCCTGTATGTAATTCTTCTTTTTGAAAAAAGAGGTGTGGCATCCTTGTTTATGTATCTTCTACCACAACTGAAAGTTATACCAATATTTAGGCCTTCACAGAGACATCATTTAACCCAGAGGCTCAGGGGCATCACACTCCATAGAAAGTGACAGACTGTTGAATATCATCCTATAGCCCTTTCCATACTTTATCATTCCATGAACATTTACTGGATTGGATCATTCCATGATCAACTGACCATTTCTTCAACTTTGTATTACCTCCATGAATTTGATTCTTCCCTTATGTATCATTTCTGCAGTGTCACACCTGCATCTTTCTTCCCTTCTGCATTAACATAATCAATGCACTCAGCCCTTGGCAGAATGGCAAGCCCTTCATATTTCAGAGTATCTACAAGAGAAGAGAAAAAATAACATTAATTTTCAGAAATACATAATTCAGAAATAACTGAAAGGCTCTTAATTTCAAATTCAGCTAGGTAAGTGACCTCTGTGAACAATATATTCAAAATGAAGTAGTGCTGAAGTTGCTGTGGCTACTGCAGTCAAAATCATAGTCACTGGCTATTCTAAAATGCAGATATTTACCAAACACTGCTCTCCCAAGGTAAATTACCATCATGGCTTGACAAGGGAGAGGTGGAAAATGGCATTAAGAAGCTGTTGAAGAAAAAAAGAGTAAAATTGCTACCAAATGCTATCTAGTGTCCAGCAGTACAAGAGAGATAGACAGCATGACAACACACATGACAATAAACATTGAGATAAACACAATAAACACTGGGAACATGAGCAGATGACACTTTGAGTCTGAAGCCTGTAATTCATCACCATTCTTCAACTGAAACACAAACCAGCAGGAGAGGGAGATGACTAGCAGTGAAGGCACAGAACTTACAAAAACTTACAGAGTGGGAGAGTTTGGGGCTGTTTCAATAATAGAGAAGGAGTTTCAAGCACCATTAACATGAAAGTTTAGTACTGCATGAAAGTTGGTATCAGCATTGACCTGACAACCTCTCATGTCTTCCTGTGCCAGTGTGGACTGTGATACTTGTAGCAAGCAGATGCAGTTACTGCAAGCATAATGTAATTTGAAGCTCATTTACCACTGAGCAGTCCATGCAATCAAAGCTCTGTGATGAAAGCTGTTTTTCAAATACAAAGCATCAACATTAAAGGTTTGTTACCAACTGGCACATGCAAATACACTAAGAAAAAGCAGGAGAAAGTGGAATGACTAGAAAGGGAAAGTGTGCACTGTGTGTGCTCTTGCTATGCTCTATTTGTACAGTGTCAACACTTCAATCCTGCCTAAAAAGAAAAAAGAGTAAATCTTAAAATCCCTGCTGACAATTGCTCGTAATAATCTTCTAGGACATTCTGAGCTTGTTCCTTTCTTTTGTGTTCTTTTCTTGTTTTAATTGCTTTGTGTCCTGTGTCATTGCTAACAAGTGTGGAAGGAATATTTAAAATACCACCAAATTTGGAAAATTAGCACATTATATCCACTCCAGTAATTTTGCTCCAATGTAAATCACTGCATAAGGCACATGATAATAAAGACTGAGCACCATTGTTATTTCCATAGCCTGACCTTAATATTAAACCCTGTGACTGGTGAGTCAGTTTTTGTCTGTTGTTCTGACATTTGCCTCTCACTAATCATTCTGCACAATTCCATTAAAAACAGTATATATTAAAGCAGGGAAATTACTTCTAGAATCACTTTCTACATTCTCAGTCCAAAACACCATTCCAACTGGGGAAAAGTTCTACTGGCATTTCAGTTGTGGAGACTGGGGTAGCTAATTACTGGCATATTTAGTTAGTGCATATCATTCCTTGGTAGATAAGATGTCCCACACTATAGCTAATGTAAGATACTTAAAAAAGGAAGGATCTGTGCCATCATTCCTCTGGTCATTATAAGCCCAGCCAGCTATGTGCTCACCTCAAAAAGACCAGTGTGATTTACAGAAATTTTAGATTTTAGTAAAATTTACATGGTTTCACAGCCAAATGCTTGATTTTGTTCCTGGCTGAAGCCAATAGGACTATTGTCATTGATCTCAAGGTGAACAGATCTGGGCCACAAATGAGGGACTAAGGCAATATTCAAGTTTCTCTTGAGGTTTCCATGATTCCAGTCTGAGCTTCCTCAACATCCAGTGCAACTGCACAAACTCAAGGACTCTCAACACCTCCCTAGGACCAGAAAAAAAGGTATTTCAGAATTGCATTTAGTTAGCACTTGTTAAAGAATGATTGAGGAAATATGGGGCAAGATCTGGTCCATGGACACCCATTTTCCAGCAAAATGTAAGCACCTAGAGCCTACAAGCACTTCATGACATCTGTTCAAAGTTGTTAATACCTATATTTTGTGTAATACCGCAGCAATAAATGCACTTTTCCAGAAAGTGGGAAATGTAGGCATCCAGGGTATGTAAGCCTGAGAGGTGTGAGCACACAACTCCTGGCTGTCCAATCCACCAGGCTCTCTGCTCAATGACAGCCCCCCTGTGTCCCCCTGAAGCTGGGCCACTCTGCCACCAGGGGCTGGCTCTCATTTTCTATCCAACTGTTTCTAACAACTTTTCAAACCAGGCAGCTCATCTCAGTCCAAGACAAAGTACCAGAACTGCAATCTCCAGAGAAGGACAGAGCACACCTCTGCTCCTAATAATGCATTTTCCAGAGAGACACCTGCTCACCTGAATGCCCATTTGTCTTCACCCACTAATGCTTGGCAGCCCACAGCACAATGCCCTGCCCTTTCCTGCCCCTCTGGTGCTCTCTGTTTAACTTGGGACCTGAAGTGGGTGGTGCTGATCCTGTCTGTGGAACATTTCTGTGGATTACAAGGGCTCGTTTCGTCAATATGTATTTCTTTTACCCTCCTGTTACGTGGGAAAATTCTTCCTGCAAGCCTCAGTAATCCTTTCCTGATTAGAGTGTCATTCAGATCACGTTACACTGGACAATTAGGCTTCACTTACAGTCTTGCTACTTTGCTACCTGATGATTTTTTCTCTTAATGGAGACAGTAATTTTAGAGTGTTTAAAAGTTCGATTACATCAATGATGACATTTTTCCTCTCATATCTCCTGGGTAAGCTTGAGCTAAGCAACAGAAACCAAGCCTCATATTGACAGCTACACCAAAATATCATCTCTCCTCTTTCTAAAATTCTTGCTTTATTTATATCCATTAGGCTCATGATTAGTCAAAGTTTTTGACAGAACGATGTTCTTAATTTCAAAGGCATTTCAGTCTTCTTCTTGAAGTGTCAAAAACACCCACCACAGTGTAAACAATCTTCTATCATAAAGATACAAAAACTTGACAATCGAAACAATCTCGAACTGCAACTTACCCTGACTAAAAATTCACTGTATGTTTACTTGGCTCTAGTCCAAGATTGACAATAATGCAAAACTAGCACCTAATCTTTTGACAAGGTAATAGCAATTCTCCCCCTGTCCCTTTACCAGGACTAGTGATGGCTGGGATATTTCATCTCTTTTTTCAATCATCATTTAGTACAAATCTAAATTATTTATTTTCCCCTATTTCTGAAAAAGAGGCCAGCAGAGATTTCCTGATACAAATACTCCCACATTACAAAAAAATGAGGATCTGGATGCAGTTTTTTGCAAATTTGCCTAAAATCTCCTCTGCTCCAAGAAAAAGGTCCACTGAACTTCAAAAATATCTTCAGAAAGTAGAGCCTAGTACTGACTTCTGTTTCCCCTTTAACAAAATTTATAGTTATTTTGAAAAGCCCCAAATGGAAATATTTGTCCAAAAGCTAAATATTTGTATTTCTGGCAGAAATAGTCAGATTTTTGATGAAAAATAGAATTTTCCACAAAGGTGTGCACTCTGTATAGAAGCTATTTTTTCTGTGTAAAAAGACAAGAATTCCATCAATCAATTCTGTAAAACAGTGATTTTGACAGAAAATTTGGTGAAGGACAATTTACGACAAAGTACGATAGGGACTTGGAAAAGACCTATAGAAAATCACAGTCTATTGTTTGTGCACAGAGCCACAATACAAAATCCTTTCAACTGGCTGATCATGTTCTATCTTGAAAAAAAAAAATTCTTTGCCTTCACTGTTAAAATATTTGTCCAGAACAGCCACCTGGATATGAATCTGTGCATTTACTCTCACCTAGTTTAATCCACCCATTTGTCTGCCAAATTTCCTTCAGTCTGCATAGTTCCTTTCCTGATGACATATTTCATCTCAGTTTACATTTTCACAGGCAATTGAACCAAACATTCTCTAAAATCCTTAGGTCTTCATTAATATGTTCTTTATCTGCTGAATTCATCTTCCTTGACTGCAGATTGCTAAATTTACAGCAGTGCTCTGGATAAGAAACAACCAATCCTCTGTGTGTGACCTGCCCTTGTTCATTGCTTTTTAATTCCACAGCAAGTCTCTGTCCCATGTGCCCTGAGATCACATTTATTTTTCACAGCCATGTCACATTAATACTCATATTTGGCACACACTGACTTGCACACACAGGACTTCCTGCTGTTGCCCTTTATGGTGGTAACATTTGTTTGTTGTTCTTTAGCACATGACTTTCCATCTTGCTTTATTCAATTTCCACTCTTTTTTAGGACTTTAATTTCAGGTGATTCAGTTCTGTAGGATTACCTGGACACTGCTTACTACTGACAGCACCTTGAATCAGCAGCAGGTGTTGTTTTGTCAAAAATGAAAATAATTAGTAAAGGAATAAAACATGACCCCAACCTGATCTCTGAGGAACTTTACTGCTATTTCCTTTTTTCCTCCTGTTTAGACATCAGCATTATTGGTCAGGCTTATTTAATCACATTTTAACCAAATAGATTTTTCATTAAGCTCTATCAATTCAACTAGGAATTTCTATGGCAGCATAACAAAAACATTACTGGACAGCTATCTTGAACAAAACTAATTACTTTTCTTCATAAAGATATTTTCTTACTTTTTCTCAGTAAAGTATCATGTCATGCTAGTATTAACTCCTTTTCATAGACATTACTTGTATTTTATTTTATTTTTCATTTGTCTTCCCTTCTGCACTTACTTTTCTCTATTCTTCTAAAGCCTTTTGTGATACTTTATCAGTTAAATTTTTCTGTAGTTTTTGTGGTTTGTCTTTAGAGTTTTTTGGAAGATCTACCCTTTACTTAAAATTCTAAAAAAAAAAATTTAAAAACCCGATCATAACTAACCATTACAAGACCCCTAAAACCAAATGGGAGAATTTTCTTCTCATTGTATCAGAAGAAAAAGATTTGACTTTTCTGTGTCCAGTAAACTCTCAAAAAAAGACACTGACCAAATCTGGAGCTTTGAAACAAACTAGAGTTAAAATGACATTAGCCAAGTACTTTCTATTATAACAAATACCAAACTTATTTATTTTAAATTTAATCTATAAATTTAAAAGATCAAATTCTACTTCACCTACACATGTCAATGTGACTGAATGTCTATTAGTTTAATGAGTATAATAAGTATTAAAGGATCTGAGCATAATGAAAATCAGAAAAATTGGATACTCTGGCCAAGAAATTGAAAAAGTTCATTATACTAAAGGGATCTCTCTCACTCTCTTGAAATTATATGGAAGTCTTCTCAATTTGAAAGAGAGAAAGAACAAAATTGCATAATCACACACTTTACACTCAGTATTGCAGACTACACTCAGTGTCTTCAGTGAAAAGTGTCCCTGTGCCGTTTTCTGACTGAGGATTTCACAGTTATAGAAGTCACTTTAAACAAGCTATTTAACACTCCTGAACTCAACACACCAGACAGGAGAGTGTCTTCATGACACTTTTTAAGTTTTCACTGAATTTCTTTCTATTTGTGATCTGCAGAAAGACCTTGTTGTGTAGCCAAGCTGCTTGCACATCACAGAAAGAGCACTCCAGAGGGTTCTTATATCATTGTTTAGTCAGGAATCTCTGCTGTGGGGTGGAGTCTGTGCTGATATTGGCAAACTGCCATTTCACAGCCACTCCCAAAAAGTATTTTGTGGGGCAGTTTGAGCTCACCAGTAGAAGATGCACCCTCAGCTACATCCTAAAGCTATTCTTCATGCCCAGACACAGCAGGGCCCTGTTGGGGATGCTCAGAGGGAGGAGAACAGAAAAGCTTTAGGACACTTTAGGACAGCCTTTCCTTGGAAAACTCTCTGTCTGTGTGGTGTTGCTTCTCTGCCTAGGAAATTACACAGGGTTCAGGAGATTATGGGACATAAGACAATTGGTAATGGTGTTAAAAGTTCGAAATAACTAGAAGAACTTCTGGACACCATCTGGAGCTGCAGATAAAACACCATGAACTCGAATTTCATCTTCTGTTTATTCAGAGAACCTGAATTTCATCTTCTCTTCTTACTGCAGCTGCAGTATGTGATGCAGAAGGGTTGGACAATAGCATTGCTGTGCTGCTTCTCAAAGGATGTCCCCTGGAGCCTGCCCAAGGTCTGAAATCCCATTGTCATGAGCAGACACATACTGTTTGCCTCACTCAAGCCTGGGACCTTCTTTGTTGTATTCCATCTGATCACTGAGAGATGCTCAGAAAGTTCAAGTGTGTTAATAGTTTCTGATGCTAAAATATTGCAGAACTAAAATTTTCTGCAGTATAAAAGATCCAAACTGCACATACCTTAGTCACAATCTTTTTTTCCTGGAAATCCTTTCTAAAATCTATTTCCAAGGCTGATAGAACCTTTCCTTAAGTAGTTGGGCTGCAGGAAAAAAAAAACAACCAACCAACCAAACAAACAAGACGCAGGATGATAGTAGAGAGCGTCTTTGGGAGATTTAGGAATATATGATGAAGACCTAGTGTCTTTTAAAAGTGTGAAAACCTAGGAAGAGCACTCCTTTGGCAATGAGACTTAGAGCATTCCACAGAAACTCTCTGTGTTCTGGAAAGCAGGACTCAAAACACATGAAACAGCATGAGCAGCTCAAGAGGCAGCCACTCTTGCAAGAGGCACATTGTTCAGGATGGCTTGTACACATGCTTTGAGGGAAACCCTTCAGAATTTTTCAGGCAGTTTAGGTATTTCTGGCAACTGTATGTTATGTATTATGGGAGCAATAATTTTTAGATGATTGAACAATAGAAAACTCCTTTTAAACAATGAACACAGTGGATTTGGAATTTTTATACACAGAACATGAACAAGATTTGTGGGTAAAATACAAACTTTCAAAGCATCTCGAACTCCATCAACAATTTAAATAAGAATTGAGGTCAAATGTCATTAGTTCAGTATGAAAAGTCTGAATCAGCCATTTACTGCCAACACTGTATTAGAGGATTCTGAACAGAGAGACAGCCAGGCAGCAAGTACTTGTTACATACAGCTCTCCTGGCATGTACCTTTCCTTGGCAGGCAGGCTCTTCCAACAACTGGAATTGAAGAAAAGCTTTTGGGTCCTGAATGTGTTGTGAGAGCAGAGAACTTGTCGTACCTTGGCACTGCCTGCCACTGCGTCCATGGCCTGTCACTGAACTTTCCATTTCCACTTTTACTGCCCTCTGAGGAACACCCAGGCTCTGCTGATCCAAAATAATATTTATTTCAGTCAAAACGTATTTGCTTCTCTATCACCTCTGTTGTGATGAATTTCTATCCATGTTTGGACTCCATTCTTTTTCTCTGTGTGTTTGTAGTGCTTTTGTGCCTCATGGGTACCTCCATAAAATTTTTCCTTTGAATTTCACAGGCTCCTCTTTGAAATGTCATCAAATCAACTCTGTCTAAATGTATATGACTCCTTTGTTCTTTCATAAACCCATCTGTTCTTTGCTGATTAAGAATATCAGTCTCATTTTTATCTACCTCTATATATCAAACTGTTCTAGTTTCATTCTTGTTCTTTATTTCCCTTCTACATCCGCTGTAACAGGGCACTGAACTGTGATATTTTTAAGTGAAAGGAACTTGAACCACAGTTTCTGGACTTCATCAAGAATTTGTTTTCTTCTTAGGAAAGAAAAGCACTTAGTTATATTTAAACAAAAATATTAGTATTTGATGCATCTCCTTCATCTGGTGTCTCTTTCATGTCAAAGAGTCACTGGGAACAGCAACAGAGTAAAAGGTTAAGAAATAACAGATGATATTTCTTTTCACCTAAAACTGCTGATTCATTGAAAAAAAATCACAAAAATCTGACTGTGTACAATCTTCTGATAGAACAGATGCAAGTTTCAAAACTTCTTTGCTAGATCTAGGATACATGGACTACTAATACATGAGGTACTAGTTTCTGTCATTCCACAGAAGGAACAATGATGACAGTTCCCAAGACTGTTTCTACACAGAACGTTAACAGTAATTTGTTAATTGGTTTCCCAGGCTACTCAGCTTCAACAGCCTAATGAATCATTTGCTCGAAGAATCAAACACTGGGGTTTGGTGTCTGGCAACTCTTGTGCCCTCAGCTGCTGGGGCAGCCCAGCTGGGGGACAGCCTGCCTGGTGGCTCCTCTGCACAGGGACTGCTCTGGGCTTTATCACTGAAGAACCTGATGAGGCTTGGCATATATTAATTCCACTCATGAGAGTGACTGCTCTCTTAGCGGGATGCCAGCCATCACAAAGTGCAAGAAAGAACTTCAAAAGAGAGAAGACAGGAAGGATTTTCCATAGCCTTGCAGTAATGATAAAATATCAGATTCTTGTAAATGATAAAAGAAATGGTTTTGAGATTGTTATCTTGCAAAGACTGATAGGTCTTAAGAAATCGTGAGGAGCACATCCAGACTGCCTGTGTCAACCAAGAGCCTGAAGAGGAATCTTGGATGCAGGATGCAGGAATCAAAGGGGTTGCACCGTGCAATTCCCCATGTCCAAGAGTCTTGACCTGAGAGCCTGCCTGGGAATCTCAGAGCTAATGGCATCACATCTCCTCTGCAACCCAGCTGGGTCAGGGGCAGGTGCAACCTGGCCTTTCAGTCCACCTGGCACATACAGATCAAAGTCAATCCAAAGAGGTACTCTATTCTGTTACAATGAGAATACTTTCATTACCTGATCATATACCATCCTACAAGTTTTTCTTTCTGCTCTCAGCATGCAGGTTATTAGGTTGTAGTATTTCTTTTTTATGATATCAAAGATGATATAATCAGGTATTTCTTCTTAATATATGAGAATAATTTTTGCATATCCATTAGAAATTTTAAATTCTCTTTAGTTTTTCTTACAGAAGTGTCCTTGCTTTGCTTGTACCTGGTTATTTTGGGGGATTATTTGGGGGAGTTTTATGATGCCTCCTCAGACTCATTTAATACATAGTACTTACATTACAATACGTATTAAGTCAGTGGAAAGGCAGCTCTAATATATTCTCCTTCTCAGCTAAAAGTCGATATATAATTGCTTCTTTTTCCATAACAAAAGGCATGTGCTAACATGCCACTTAGCTACATACTTTCTATGACATCTGAGGAAAAACCCAGATCCACGCCTGGTGTAAACATCCAGGCAATAACATGGAGTTGCCGCAAACTGTTGATTATTTATTGAGACCTCAGAAAAAACCCAGTTGTGGCGAAGAAAGACTTAGTAATACAGCTGTTGCTCTGCACAGTGGTAAGACCGACCCACTCAGGGATCATTGCACTCACCCCTCAGTATTTATGGTGTGTGCCTGGCTTGAGGGGACTTTGTTCGATGATCTTTCTGGTTTCACCGGCAAAAGGCACTCCAGTGCGGGTACCGATGCCCTGTCGGGACGGGCACCCGGGTTCCCTGGGCGTGTATCGTGGGAAGAGGGGGTTCTACGGCATCTGGAAGCGGGCAGCGAGGGGTAAGAGGCATCCAGTGCCCGGCAGCAGCCCGGGGTGGCGGTGGGCACCTGCGGGAAGCAATGATGGGCAGGGGGCGTCCCGGCTCAGGGCAGCGACTCGCACTTCTTATGGGGGGAGCGCCGGCAGCAGCGAGAAGGAGGAGGAGAAAAGGAAGGCGAGGAGAGGGGCTGGGGAGATACGGGCGGGCGGGCAGGAGCCGGGGGCTAGAGGAGGAGCTCCGCGCAGAGCGGCGGCGGGCACGGCCGCGGTCGGGCCGGGAGCCGAGGCGCCGGAGCGGGGCAGGTGCGGGAGCCGCCACCGCNNNNCGCGACACCGGTGCCGCTCGCCCTCCCGCTGTCCCCGGGCGGGGAACGCGAGGGGAGCGGGCGCGCAGCCCCGCCGGGACCCCCGGGCTCTCCCCTCGGCGCTCCCTGCCCGCACCCCCGGGCGCTCCGCAGCGCCAGGACGGCTCCGCCCCGGTTCGCTCCGCCGGGCACGGTCCCATCCCCGCGGAGCCGCCGCTCGCTCCTCGCAGGTTTCCCGTAGCCAGTGGACACCGCTGGTTTGCGAGGAGTTTTCGCGGAGCGCTGCGCGGGAGAGGTGCGGAGCCACTGGCCGTCGTCGTGGGGGGAAAAGCCCCCACATCCACATCTGCTCTGTAGTACCTGCAATGGGATTGCGGTGTACAAAGTATTCAGAATATTGAAGTCCACTTTAGGGCGCCCGCTTTAACGTCTGTATATTTTCAAGCGTTTCTTAAGTAGTTTGTAGAAGTCAGTGACATTGATGGAAATATGATACACACACACACACAAGAATTAAAAGCCCTTCTAAATTTTTTGTTACTGTATCACACCAAAAGTCGGGAAACCGTGCTGAAGGTGAGTGTAAGCTGCCTGTCAGAGGAAACGTTTGTCTGTCAAACTGCTGGTCTAGATGCCTTAGAAATCGTTAAGCTGCTTAAAATGCAGGGAGGCTCCCGAGCGGGATTTCCAGCTCAGTGTGCACCTTTACATGCGGTTCTGAATTCACTGGTGACAGAGGACAACCTGCCGTAGGTTGAGCAGAGAGAAAGATGGAGGGGCACAAGTCCTAAAAAGTGGTGAGTGCCCTCAAAATCTTGATGTGTTCTGGGAGGTGATCATAGCCACGTAGTCTGGAACCCGAAATCTCTTCAGCTTCCTTAAGTCTATCTGAAGGAAATGGATGTATTAGAACAAAGTATAGTACAGTTTAGCATGTAGCCCAGCTGTGGAAAGTAAATGCTACTTTTGGATACTAACAGATGTATATTTTCAAATTGACCTTTACTATTAATCACTGATATTTTGGAGGTACCAGAAGGAGAAGTTGTTTATTCAGCAGTCTTCTTAATTGCAGTAGCTACTTTGACTTATCCTTCATTTAGTTAACATTTTTATTTACTGAACCTTCCTTTTCAAGACCTAATAATTGTAATTCTTCTTGATGAGTAGGAAATCCACTGTCAGTTACTAAGTATTTGCACTTGGAAATTAAAAATAGCCAAAAAAGTGTTCTGTGAAAGGAAAGTGCTATTAAAAACATTATGTATACATGGGACTTTTATTTTACATGGCAGCTATCTGCAAAAAAGATTATGCATACCAAAAAGTAGATATTTTCAGTATAAGGCTGAACTTTCAATTATAAGTTCTAGAAATCTTAATTTATGTTAAATGTGTCTTTGAAAGGAAAAGAATTCTGCACACGAAATATATAACTTCAATACTCAACACAGAGAAAAGAGATGGAAAAGGAAGTCATGTTCTGATGTTGTAGATGGGGAAATGAGACATTTGGAGAAGAGACAGATTTTTGTGAGTTTTATAACAGCCCCTACTGCTGTGCTTATGGCTCTTGCACTGTATTTTTAAAAGCTGTACAAGTGGTTTGTCCACAAAGAAACTGCAGCATCACCAGGTTCTCAGTCCTAACTCTGGATCCAAGGTTCTGGGCCCAGATTCACAGCTTAATTAATTATTATCATTTTTTAAAAATTACTGTGTCATGCATCAGAGATCATTACCAGGTTCTGTTATTAAATGTCTCCTAAAAAATGTGAGAGAAAAGACAGAAACTTGGAGAGAGACCACATTTTTCTTGGTAATTACAAGTGTGAGGATGACTGAAGTACTGCATATTCCCATTTTATTTATTTAAGATGTGATTTCATTTGAGCTAATCAAACTGTCCCATCAGTTTCACTGACGTTTCCAACTTTTCCATTTGCCACCTCCTGCAGTAATTTCTCCCGTGCAGGCTCTCTCTTACAGACTCCAGGTGTTTCTCTGTGAGGCTCTGTCTGCCCCTCTGAATTCAGCTGACCCCAGAACAACTTCCCAGGGTCTCATTTCTCCCCCCAGTACTGCTGCGTTCCTGTCTCTTCCCATGGAAGCAGAAATTTTTCTGAAAATCAAAGAACTGGGGGCAGGGCTTTGAACCAGTAAAGGCATTTGTGCTTTAATTTTTAAGTAGTATGGTTTTCTTCCTGTGTAGCATTTACTTGAATCAAATAATCATGCTCTGAGGCCTTCAGGAGATAAAATATACATGGTGGACAAGGGAAGAAAAGCACAATTTACCGTGTCAGAGAGAATGAAGTTCGATCAATTTTCACATTCTGTGATTTGTGTTAAACTTTCAGCTCCCTAACTAACTACAAAAGGGAAAAAAAGCAAATGTGTCTACTCTCCTGTTTCAGTTTCAGCTCAGAGTTTTTCTGGAGAAAAAGATCTGATGGCACAATATTGAGGAATGCACAAGGAAGCTAAATGAATGCTACAGGAATAAGTCAGTAGATTATTTCAACATTTTATTCTGAAAAGTCAGTGTGTGAGAAGCTAAAATGGGCATCAAGTGTGAAAAATGCCTAGCACGTGCTTGGGTGAAACCTGTGCCAGTTAAAGTTGTGGCTTTCATTGTTGGAGGTTGCATTCTCATGAAGCATTTTAATTCTAGTTTCAAGACATAACCCATTTGTTAATTTGACACAGGTGAATGGTGTCCATCCAGAATGCAGATTTCAGCTGGAGATTCACAAGGAGGAAACCAGGTGTATGGAACTTCTAAAGAATACAAAGCCAGTGGACTACAAAGGTAAAAAAACCTGTAATGTAGAGGTAACTGAAGTATTGAAGATTCTCTCTCTTTACCTGCTTTACTGTTGCTATTGCAGTTTCTGTAGTTGTCTGAACTGTTCTTGGGATTTTTTAGTTTTTAGAATTGATGCAATTTTGCATTAAATGTGCTGCTGCAGCAAGCATGTGGTGAGAGGTGTGCAGGTGCTGAGAATGCACTGGCTGGGGCAGCAGCTGGGAGCAAACACATTCTCCTGTGCTGACGTATTGTTGTAGTATTTTCTGACTGGCAGAGGAGCCGCAGGCTGGTGATGACAGGACCAGCAGGAAGAATAAATCTGAGGGTAAACTGAAAGCCTTGAAAAGCCTTGGATCCAAGCATCTCTCCCCAGCTATGGCTGAGAGTAAAGTCCTAGTGGCAGGAAGGGTTTCTGGGTTTCCTAAGAGGACAGTGTTTCAGACAGAAGATCACATTCACACCCAGAGGACCATGGAGTGCAGAGGGAAAACTGAACAGTTACGTTATGCCCAAACCTGCAATTCTCTCTGTTACTTTATTGTTTTCATTTTCTTTCTGCATAGAAGGATAAATACATAGGTAGTGATACAGTGAGCTGGAAGTGAGTGGAAGAAGGAAGAATAGTAGATTTGGGGGTTTTGTTAGGTTTTTGTGTTTGGGGTTTGTTTGGGTTGGGTTTTTTTGTGGTGTGTTTTGGGTTTTTTAGATTTTATTAGCTTTCCTTGCTACATTTTCATGTGAGCAGTAAAAAAAGTTTATGGAAAAATGACATTTTTCTTGTAAGTTAAAGCTGCAGGTAAATCCATTTGTTTAGCAAGCAGAATAAATAGGTGACAGATAAATTCAGATTTTCAGTATGTGGTTCATTTGGGCTTTTTGTGTTGATTTTGTTTTGAATGCACTCTGAAGATGATTATGGGACTTCAGAGACCCACCATCTGCAGTGTCCTTTGAGCAAAAACATGAGTCTCAACTCATGGTGCTTTTCCACCCTTCCTCAATTTAAATGTGTAACTCTCTCAGTGCGGTTTTTATTTTATTATAATTTCTCCATTTTATTAATCTAGATCAGTAATTGAAAAAATGCAAAATCTTACTGGAATAATTAATCTAGATTTATGGCTTTCATTTATATATGAGTTGTGAAGAGAGGTGGCTGTTACATAAATAGTAGTAGTGCAAAGCCAGATGGAGAAATAATTAGTAGCCCAGTTTAATGAATTAAATCATGAACCAATAAATTCACTGTTAGCTGTTATATGGCTTTGAAAGTCAAGCTTCCCTTAAGATACACTTTTGTGATCCAGATGCTAGACTGCTCCAAGGATATTTTTGTGATGCACACCAGTTCTATTTTGGGTTCCCTAGGGGAAGAGAGAAGTTTGCTGTCAGTATTTTCTTCCCAGCCTCTTTTCAGTGTAAGAGGGGTGCCTCCTGAAGGCAAACTGCTGTGAGAGAAAACTCATGTCTTGGAAGGACACAGTATGTCTGATGGTGTTGATTCAACCCTGCAGACAATGGCAAAACAGCAGTGGAAGGGTTTAGACATTTCATTGAATGCCTGTCTGAAACTAAAGGAATATTCAGTTTTGTTGGAGACTGGCATAAAGGCTCTGTGGTGATGAACCTTTAAAACAGCATGTTTAGTATTACAGGAGAATTTGTTCTATGCTCCCTGTTACAGATACCCTCAGCAAAATCCTCCAGACAGTAGCCTATGTTAAACACATGCAGTTACATTTACAAAAGTAGACATTCTCTGTGTGTCCTTATTTTCCTAGTAAGTTTTCTGTAATCATACAAAGAAGGACTATTTTGAGCACTAATACTCTGACTGCTGAAGAAGAATTACTAATGGAAATTGGCAAGCTGGAACCCGTCCAAGTTGTAGCTCCACATGTAACTTGTGGTACATTTGAAACATAATTCTTTACAATAAATTACCAAATGCTAGTCCACTTTTTCCTGAATGGGAAAGATGGTTATACAGCCCTTGTCACACTTTTCTAGCTTTAGTATGTGCTACCTGTCTTACAAAAACTGTTAATGAGATCTTATGAAGGTACTGTCTTGAATTTGGAAATTAAGGTTCCCTGAGATTTTCCACGGAAGGCTTGGACCTCCATTATCAAAATCAGTGGGAATATTTGCATTAATTTATTGGGCACCTGGGAAACCTTTGCACATCTCTGTCACATTCTCCAGAATTTGGCTGGCATGCACAGCTTCTGAATTCTGGAGGATCCAAATTGTATGGAATAAGTAGTTTCTTTTTTGAACTGTATGGCAATTATGAATTGAATATCTTATCTAATCTTCTCAGCTCACAGTTAGGGAGATACAAAGGAGATATTTAAAGGCAACTGAGGTTTCTTTGACATGATTAAATGATCTCACACCTGAGCTGCCTCAAGACATGGGCTGAAGAACTTTGCTGAGTAATTTTTGCATTGCACCTAAAATCACTGACTATGTAGTCTATGAAACACCTGCGTACTTCATGGCTTGATAAAGCAGTAGCGTGTTTTGCAAAGAAACCCTGTGAAAAGGCTGTGTAAGAACCCTTTGAACAGTGCTAAGGATATGCTGAAACCAAAGGATATGCTAAAACCAGTTGATCTAAATTCTGCTCATTTGCCAGTGTCAAACTGTGAGACACCCAAACCTCTTGCTTTGGACCCTTTGGGGGATTTTTAGGCATTAGCACATACTTTTCCATTAGTGGACAGCATTACACTCCATTTAGGGAAGAAGTCACTCTCCAAAGACCTGTCAGTGCTTTCCTCTCTGTAGTGCTCTTTAGAACATCTGGTTGTTTATTTTATGAAGACTGCATTAGCTTCTATCCACATTTGTTTTCTTCTTTCCTCCCATAATTTGGCCCCTGAGGTATGGATGCACCTTAGTTGGAAGCCTAGGGGAGGTTCTTCTATCTTTGTGCACACTTTATTTTTGAAGGCCAGATGAATTGCATTGTAACTGGCTCATAATAGCTACAGATTTTGAGGTATATATAGAAAAAAACTTTTGTTTTTTATCTGCTATCCAAGTCTTACAAAAAAAAAATAGAAAGCTCCCAAGAAAAGTGATTTAAAATACAGAAAAATTGTCCTTCTGCAAATTTCTTCCTTTATTCCGTATTTAGAATTTTCCTTATAAAGTAACTGGCTCCTTTCTCTTCACCTTTAAGTGAAAAATTAAATCTTATGGTCAAAAATGTTAAAATTCGATCAGGAGAGTTTTTAACAGGGTTCTACAACTGAAAGTTCTGAAAAATATTTCATTATTTAAAGAATGAAATTTAAGGATTTTTGCCTCATGTTGGACTGAGTGTGGCTGTACACTTAAATGTATCTTTTTGGATTTTGCTTTCCAAAATGTGTTTTTGTGAGACCCATATGTCAGATAACATTTTTAATTTTAGATATGGCATCATAACTTTGAGGAAGGGATGTAGACGAAAAGAAAAATGGCTTTGGAAAGAATTTCATAAACCACTCAAAGAGAAGCTTCATAATGCACCTTGTAGTAGGAAATTAAAAGAGACAAGACACCAAAATGATGCTCTTAGTTATTTGTAAGTTTAAAGGGAGAGGGACCAATATTACTGTATAATCCAGTCTCCTGAATTGCTCTGTCAATAGAATTTCCTTCAGTGATTCCAGCACTGAGCTCATGCTCTTGTGGGTGAAACGGAGCTGTTCAGAACAGTGGGATGAATATTCAAAGGCTGGACCTGTGACAAGTTGTCCAGAAGGTCATTTATCCAACTGACTTACCTGTTAGGGTTGTTTTTCCAGGAAGAAAGGTGCATAGTTTGTATTGACACCCCCACACACACCTTTGTGTGTAACACACCCAGCTCTCTCTCCAGCTATGCCAACGTGCTCACTCCATCCCCCACATTAGTAAATAGAAGACTGACACAAAGCCAGATCAGGCCTTTCTTTTGCTATAAGAAAAGGAATCTCCTCAAGGTTCCCCCCTTTCAATGCTCCTTGTCTCATGAAGGTCTTGTGTCAGGTTTTGTTTAGTTTTGAAGCTATTTTCTCTGTAAAATGAGTCAGTAGCTCAGACTGCAGTGCTGCTGACAGTCCTCTGAGGTAGCATTCAAAGTAGAATTAAATGAGATGGTGGGGTCACAGAACTTCTTTCACACAGCACCAGTAACTCTTGGAAGAACAACTTTAGCTTTCTTGAATCTCTGTGCCGCTGCTTTTCCAGCTGTAGTACAGACATATTGCTACTCTTTAGTTCACTTTTTTTTTATGAAGGAAGCCAATGGGGCTGCTTTGGATATTTTTCAGTTTTGGCTTTCACAGACTGAAGTGTCATCATTAATGACACCACATAAAACTGATCCTTTTGGTGTTGACAATGTCTGTGCTTTGTGGAAAATGTACTTAAATATTTGAGGGCAGAAGGGAGGCAGAGCTTTGTTATATAAGGAGGCTGGCTGACAAGGGTGAGAAAGAGCCTTGAATGAATGAAAGGAGTTGCCTACTGAAAAATAACTAACAGAAAATAAAATGGTGAAGACCAAGAAAACGTCCTGATCTCCCATAATAAAGCTTACTAAGAGTGACAATAACAAGCCCTTGTGGAAAGAAGAGAAGCAGCATGTGTCCACAATGATTCTGAAGACCTGAAATTTCTGCTCTACCCAAAACGTAAATAGAAATTGAGCAGTGGACATTAATGTATGGCATTTGTAGCCCTGAAGAAGGAAAATGCACAGCCATAAGTAAATTTGTTGTGTTGTCCAGAAGATTTTGAAAGAAATACTGCCCAGCATAGTCTTGTGCTTCAATCCTGATAATCCAGGTGTGGCAATGGCAGCCTATTCTCCGTGACATCCAAAGTTGAAATACCACAAGGAAGGAATTTTAGTACCAAAACACTGAAAAATCTTCAGCTAATACAACAAATAGTACATGAGTTAGACATAATACATACAAGCAGAAATACGTGGTCCTACTTCTTTAAAGAGACTTTTAATGTTTTGTGGTGGGGTTTATATGAGCAGGAGACTGAGTTTTAGTTGTAATTTTCAAGAACGTACAGCATGTCAGAATTGGGACAACATAAATATGAAGGTACCTCTCACAGCTTTGACTATATTTAATATATTTGCATAAGAACAGAAAATAATGTTCTTCTGGTAAGATTAGCATGCTGTCCAGTCATACAAAAATAAATGCTCTTGTCTCTACAGGACATTTTGAGTATTGGAAAGCACGACTTACTTGGGAAATTTGGAATAGAGTTTGTTTCCTTTTTTGAGAGGGGTTGTTCTCAAAGTTTTAGCTGGCAACTTATTTCCCCACAGAACCTTAAAAATGTGTAAATTACAATAAGTGTAAAACTGGCCAATAGATTTTTGATTCTCTGAAGGGAAACTGTTCTTCAAAAGAGAAATAAGATGTTTCTTCTGAAGTGTTTCATGTCATGAAAATCCAGAAATCCCTTAGCAATCTCGGAAAGAGTATTTTTGCCATTCCTGGTGATAGAACTGGCTTTTGAAGAACCTGTGAACTACAAATATTTTAGGTGAATATGAGATAAACTCTGTTAGCAAACTCTGAGTAATTTGGGCTGCTTTTTGACCACATAGTAGCCAGTGTTTCTATTGTCACACTGTGCACTCCATGCAGAGGGACTTGGGGCAGGCAGGGCCTGGCAGAGTCCTTCCCCCAGGTCAGGGCAGCCCCAGCCCCGGGCAGGTGTCACCTCCCTGGGACAGGGACAGGGACAGGGACATCAGCAGGCACAGGTGGGTCAGGACCCAGCCTGGCACAGGGCACCAGGGCCGGGCAGAGCCCTGGGATGGCTGGGCAGGGCCACGGGGCAGGGAAGAGGCAGGCACAGGCCCTGAGGAGGAGGAGGGCAGGTGCATCCCCAGGGGCCATCACAGCCCCAAGGCCATCACAGCACCAGGGGCCATCACAGCCCCAAGGCCATCACAGCACCAGGGGCCATCACAGCACCAGGGGCCATCACAGCCCCAGGGACATCACAGCCCCAGGGCCATCACAGCCCCAGAGCCATCACAGCCCCAGGGCCAATCAAACCTGTTGGTGCTCTCTGGGTCTGACAAAAGCAGGTGGCAAATAACCTCAGTGAGGCAGTGTGGAGCCGCAGCTCTTTTGGAGCTGTCTCATTGCTGTTCCCGCTCTAAGCAGTTCTACTTTGCTCCCGGTTTGCTAGCTTGCTACTCGTGTAGCACCTCCCTTTCGTTTCTTTTTTATCACTCGTGTGGAAAGGCAGAAGGAATGTCAGTCCATATATGTTCATAATTCCCAGGCGACCCAAGTTCCACGCTGTGGCACACAGACCTGCAGTCTAGAAATCATTGCCCATAAGAGGTGAGATGGCTCCTGCTCTGCCAAGTTAAGTACAAAAATCAAAACGTTTCCCTGCTTGAAAAATAAACCCTAGGCTAGCTGTCGACTTTCTGACTAATTTTCAAACAACTGTTGTTTTTTCATGTTTTCTGCACGCCTAGACAGTTGTAAAAAATGCTAAATCTCTCTTGGAAGTGACAATTTTCAAATCCAAATGCAAAGTGCCACCTAGTGGTTATATATTTATAAAATATGTCTGTAAACAAAATTTTCCAGCACAAGCCGCAGTGTTTCATGTTTTTATAGGTGAAGAGCACAGGTAGGTAAGTGAACTTGTTGCTCAAAGACTGGATCCCAAAAAGCAGGGTGATGAATGTGGTGGCAGTACTTATGTAAGCTGAAGAAAATGGGAAACAAAATGTAGTTTATAGTCTGTTATATTTCCTTTCATTATGAACCATCTGCAAATGCACGACAGGCATTAAAGACCAAACATTCAAATAAAGTAAGTGATCTCACTGGCAGTAGCTAACAATAGCATCTGCAGTATCCTCTGGAGGAACAGGACAGGGGAGCAGGAGGAGAGACTTTGGAGCGAGTCACTGAGCAAAGGTTTTCTGGGAAGTTTGGTTGTTTCCTTGGATATGCTGTGAATGACACATCTGAGAAATAAGTGGTGCAGATGAGGAGATTGAAAAGGGATTGTTCTGTGCAGGGTGCAGGAGAGTTCTAGTAGACACCACAGAATCAGAGATGAAGAACCTTTTTTCTTTCTGCCTTTGCTAGTTTCATTAACAGTTGTTAATGGTTTAACCCCAGAGATCAACCCAGCCCCACACAGACACTCACTCACTCCCCCACCAGCAGGATCAGGGAGACAACTGGGAAGGTAAAAGCTGGAAAACTCTTGGGTTGAGATAAGGACAATTTAACAGGGAAAGCAAAAACCCACTGTTCAGCACAAATCCAAAACACAGGCCCATATTAGCAGCTGTGAAGAAAATTATCCTCAATAGTTAAAGAGAAAGGTAAAGAATATAATAGCAGATTGCAGAAAAAGCTAACACAGATCTAAGCTGGACTGACTTTATATGTGTACATGTCAAAGTGAAAGGACAAAAACACTCAATGCTTGAGAATTTATTGAAGCACAGTAATGAACATAAAAAATAATGAACATAAAAGAAAAAAATATGTACATTAAAGTACATCTGGGTACTTAGAATACTTTAAAAATAATATCAATAAAATTACAGACATTATGTGAAATACACATTGGAGTAAATAAAGTTTTACTTAAAAAGTGAGCTACAGAAAGAAATAGAAAGCTAGCTGTAGAAAGTATCATTTTACTGGTAAAATTGTTACCAGAACTAAAATGTAAAACTTAGTTTAAACCTAAAAATATGAATAATTTTTATCTTACTTGATTAATATCCTTCAGAGACAGTAGGAAGCAGGCCTATATATGTGAGACATGGGTAAAATTTCCAGAAAATGAGACTTCAGATAATGATTTTATAAGTGCTGCAGTGATGGATGACAGTCCAGAAATCCTAACACTGAATGAATTAGCAGCTGGACAGAGTTGTAGAGAGTGAGTAGAGAGGAGAATATTAAGTTTGATCAAGTTAGATATTCTGTGTAGAGAAACAGAAACATTTAGCATAGCATTTACCACACCTTTAAATACCACAACAATGTGGTATTTAAAGCACCATAGCCTGCTTTGTGGTCACTGGAAGGAAACAGGCAATCATTGGGGGTAATTAACCTGGACTAATTTCATGTGTTTTAGGATGAATTCAAGTTAACGGTATCCCACCTCTGCACAGGGATATGTTTTTCTAAGAGAAAAAGAAGATACATGAATGCAATATTGCCAAAAATCTGTAGGAGTTGGGGGAAGGGGGCAGTGAGGACAGGTGTGATTTGAAAGCCCAGAAGGTGTTGTTGTTCAACAGTCACAATTCTAGCAGTAATTAAACCAGTAATGCCATTTCAGCATTCAGACTAGAACAGTTTTCAGATGCCCACTGTAGTCATTCAGTGGCTATAAAAGCCTCCAGGACATTTCAGCAGTTTTCTCAGATGTCCTGTACCATAATCAATAAATCTGTAGATATACATAAATTGAGGGTTAATGCTCTTGGAATTCTGATGACAGCCACTTCTGTTTCACTCACATGATTTTTGATGCATTTGAATGTAAGAAACCCATCTTTGGTGTTATTTCATCCATTTGAGTTAAGGAATCTCAAACAGTATCATTCTCTCATGGGCCACACATGCCTGCAAAGTCCTAAAATACTGAGGGTAAAATGGGGGAAAAAACATATTCCCCAGAAACTATTAGTGACTTGTGATGTCTTGAACATCAAAAACTTTTATACTGAGTTCCTTCCAGCAAGCTAGCTTTGAGATTTGATACAAATTGTGTTGATTAATTTTGGTATAAATAGGACTTGAACTTCCATTTTTCTATATAATATTCTATCTAATTGAGGCTTGAATAAGATTTTTAAGTGTTTTTTTGTGGAAAATATGGCAATGGAGCTCTGAAGCCCATGTTCAGCTGCCTGTTTGGCAAAACCTTAGCCCAGGCAATATACAGCAGCATAGGAAAAATTTATAAAGGCCTCTGAGCTGTTTGCAGATTACTGTAACAAAGCCACCATTTTACAGAGAGTGGATTAAACAAAAGAGAAGTTTTGAGAAAGTCATCAGCTTCCATGGGTGTGCATGAACAGTTTCATGACTCATCTCAGCTCTCACTGTTAGTGGAAATGGGGTTGAAATAAAACTATCTCAAATCTTACAAGATGATAATTGTTCTTGTGTACTCCAGGGCTTGTTTATGCTGGCTCAGGCAGTCCATCAATCAAAGCCAAAAGAGTTTCATTTTGTCACTGTAGTTCTGAGTGTTGGCAGAGGAAGAAAATAGTTTCTTTGTCTTTCTAATTATTTGTATGTCATGTTGTTGATGTTTTTTTTGGCCTAAAATCAACTGGGGAGGAGGCATGACCTGAATTGGTTCAGGTAAACACTCTTTTACTTTGCCTAAGCCCTGGTGTTGCATCATAGGGATTTGGACTTGATTTTGACCCAGAACTATAGCTCAGGAGGCACCTAAGCATGCTGAAATTTCATTGACTTCAAAGGCTATGAAGGTGACCTGCTCAGATGTAAACGTCTGAAATTCTATGCAGATGGCCAAGCCCCCTATCAGAGATCTATTCCCCTATCAGGGATACTGTCAGTAATGCTAAGAGAGGCTGATGCAGCATACAGGGCAGTGGAGATAAGGCATTATGTTATCTACACACAGAGATAAACTTTGTAAAGCATTCCCTTTAGTAATCCCTTATTTTTGGCATCATCTTTCTGAATATAGAACAGACGCTGCATTTAGAACTGTACAATCCTAACAGGAGTGAAGAAAGACCCAGTCCCCATAAGCAAGTGAATCCTCTGGAGAATTGCATTTCTTGGAAAACTGTATAAAGAGGACTCTGCAGAATTGGTGATCAAATGCAGAATTTCCCCCATAATCCTCCTCTCACGTTTGTTTTATCATCTCCAAACCTTGTTCTTGGTACCACACTGATGCTCCCTCGCAGCTACGTGGATGTTTCCAAAGGAAAGCAAGGCCCTTGGGAACACTGAGCCAGTGGTTTTTCTTTGTGCTGCAGCTGGGACAAATCCAGCTGCTGGTGCTGTAACACATTCTTTGGTTCCCTCGTTTACGGGTGCTTTGAAAGCAACTTAAGCTTTGAAAGCAGGGTGCTGCACATTTTAAGTCAACACAAGCTGTCCAAGTTTAATTGCACTAGAAAGTTTTTATACAAATATAGAACTTCTAAATATTCCTTTTCAAGTTTCATTTAACTCATGTGGCTTGATTTTGGGCATGACCTCACTAGCACAGAATAAATTAATAATGAATTGCTAATACTATAAATATTCTGAAGAATAATATGGCTGTGAGCAGTTCCTAATCCAAGTTTTATGTTCTCTACTGAAAGGAACGAACTGTCCCTTATACTGCTAATAATCTTATGGAGATAATACCAGTGGGATAATAGCTTGTTTTTTCTCTTTAGCATTAATTGCAAATTTAAATTGTTAATTTCCTTATCTGAAGACATAAATGCTCAGAATTTTGCACTTTTTTTTTTTAAAATAACTTGAACTGAGATAATAGGAGTAACATTTCCTTACTTCTTTGTCTTTGCAAGGCTTATATTGAGAATCTTTTATAACTCTTTGCTTAGCTTTGAAGATATGCACTGTAAATAGACACCTTTAAACAGAGCATGATTGAGCCAAGTGCCTATAGCAGCTATGGGAAGATTTACACTCATTCACAAGACACTGCCTTTGAGTTACATTAATATGGATATCAACAAGGGCAAAGCTGTAGCAAGTTACTCTCTACTTGCCACAACCAGTTACATATAAAATGTCTGTGAAATTTGATGTCCCCCCACCTTCCTGAAACCAATACATAGAAGCATTCTTTGTTCAAATGTCTGTTATTTAGTTAGAGACATTATTCTGTAAGTCCATGCCTATTGTTCCAAACATTCTCCAATCCTGATGCATTCCTATCATCTGACTCCAATGAACTACTTATATATTTATTTGTGATATTCAATGTGCTTGATAGAAAACTCCATTTAACTGTGATTAAGAAATTCTCGAAATTTTGTAATTCTTAATAATCCATATCAGTGCTCAGGGATTATTTTTTAATATTTCTTACTTTTTTCCTTAACATACTCACATCACACTGACACTATTTAAATGAGACATTTTGTAAACAACGTATTAATTGACCTAAAAATTGGCTGGTTGATCAGCAGACTCTTATGATTTCTTTATAATTTTCATAGAAAATATTATCTTTGCAGCTTTCTTGAAGGAGTCTAATATTTTTTAAACTGCTCATCCAAAGCTTTTCCCAGGTCTTTACAAGGTAAACCCAGATTTCAAGTCTGGTTTTGTTTCAGGATGTGTTGGAGTTTGGGATAACATCACCTGTTGGCGTCCTGCGAAGATTGGAGAGACTGTCACTGTCCCTTGTCCAAAAGTATTTAGCCTGTTTTCTGGCAAACCAGGTATTTTATCTTAAGGTCTATTTTTACTGGCTTGTCTCTGGTATTCTGTAACATAATGCCTTAAAAGTGGTTTATTTGAGGGTTCTATTTTCTTTATAGAGTTAAAATTCTTGTCAGAGCTGTTCAGAATACACCATGAAAAGACCAAATTACCATCTTTGTGTTCTGTTTGGTGTTCTTTGAGTTAGATACTAAATATATTTCCTGATACAGTGACCCTTACCAGAGCTGCAGACATTGCTTGCTCTTTTTTGACCTATTTTGTTAATTATTAAGGCAGCTGAGCCTGACTGACATCTCTAAGAGCTGTCAGCAGGTCACATGTAGGTTGTTCCTTCTGTGCCTCAGGAGGGGAGCTCTGCCTTGGTGTCGTGAGAATAAAGAGCCCACATTAACTGATAATACCTAAAAATTACTGCTATTGCAGTTTGAGGTAGTTATTATGAAACCTTTTATTCTGCTTTTTAATGGAACTTGAAAAGAGCTCATCACTGTCTCAGACTGCTGAAACAATTAACTGGTTTAAGTCTATCATCTTCTGCACCATCTTGTCAATACATCATACTTTGCCCTATAGCATGTAAGTGGGGTTTTGAAAGTAGATGATGCACACAGAGTATTTCACAAGTATCTCAAAATGATGCAGAAAAAATCTTATCCCCATTGCTCAGGTGGGAAACCACTCTCATAAAGAGCTGGTGAAAGATGCAAAACTTTATATATATAGTTATATATATATTTATACACAGTTATATATATATATTTTTGTTTTCTTATGGGGGGGGTTGGTGACTCTGTGGGGACCCTGAACAATATTGCATTTAACTCAGAGGCTAATTTGGGTTATCACTGAAATACCTTTAGACTCAAAAGTGTTGAGTCAGTCTTGTTCCAGTAAAAGATAGATAACTAAAACAATCTACAGATGAGCAAAGGTTTTCATTCCTGGAACTGGTGAATCTTGATTAGTTTATCATGGATAGTCTAAACAATTTGTAAAGGGGAAAGTATGTGTAATCGTCACTAAATCTTGTGAAATCTATAAAAATTTTCAAATTACTCAAACAAAGATAATAAAGTGTTGTCATGAGACAAGGCAAACTAATAAATATCAAAAATTGAAAATCTGAATTAAATTGTGCTGCTTCTGTCTATTTGCCAAAAGCTAGAGCATGCACACTCTCTAGAGTTTATTTCACAACCTCTAGTTATATTACAACATTTTAATTTTACTATAAAACAACTGCAATAAATATTTAATCTGAAACCTTCCCAGTGCATTACAATCCTGTCTCACTTCACCATAGTGTCAGCAAGACTGAGAGATTACTTCCTTTTTATAGTTTGCTATAATTTTCCCAGATCTAGCTTTTTTCATAGCTACCTGTTTACTTCCTGCTTGTGGAACTAACAGGGTTGGTTTTTATAGGTTCCTGTTCAATTGAGAGTGTTTTTCAAATCTTGTGTCCCTGTAATTTCAAAGAGGGAAGACAACAAACATCCCACATGGTTGATTCAATTAAGAGCTAACTAAGCATCTTAGTACTTTTATAAGTTGATTGTGCTCAGAAATATGTAATTTATTTAATTAGTACACAGCACATTACAAATTAACTTCTTTCCAGCAGCAGAAAATTACAAACATACCTTTAAACAAGAAATTTAACTTTTTGTTGAGCCAGATTTGTGAGATATATGTTTTAGTTTTTTAATGTTTAAGAGGAGTTAAAATTCTACTACAAGATGATCTAGACTACCTTATTTTTATGCAAATATTTGAAACCACAGGAAAGCTTTTAAATACCATCAGTTCCTTAAAGGATTTCCGAATTTAAATTGTGAATTTAAAACGTAGTTGTCTTCTCATCTTTACAACTTTCAGAGTGCTGGCTCTAAATTTCTTCTGTGGTGCTCTATGTTATAGTTGAAGCATACCTAATGATTAATTAATACTAATTAGATATTAGTTACTTTTGATTAAAAGAATTTTTACTGTAAAAGCAGTCATACTATCCTATATTGTTTTTCCTGCATTGTACAAGTTTATGAGTCTCAGAAAGTTATTCCGTAAAGTTTTTATTCAAAGTTAAAGGTTTAAATAAGGTTGCCATCTGAAATATTTAATTGCATGAAAAGATGGTGTAGAAATAAACATTGCCTTCCATAGAACATTGCCCAGCTCTCTTTAGGTTAGAAAGTATTGCAGTATTTGAAGTAGAAAATACTTCAGCATCTCGAGTGTGTTGAGTTTTTTCTTGCAAAACTGGCTTTGACGCAGTTTGGGGTTCTGTTAACACATTGCTGTGCCTTTCAGAGAATCTTGATGTACTTTTAAAGTGAAGACTCTTCACAGTGTATAAATAGGTTACATTTGCTTTTAAAAATGTAATTTCTGTGCCAAACGGCAAAAGTGGTCCCGTTGTTTGAGGAGGCTGTGGGTTTAGGTCAAGGCCTTTTTATTAGCTGGAAAAATCTGGTTGTTGGCTGGTGAACCATTTGTAGGATATTTACAGTTTTCCACTGAAGACTTTATACAAAGAAGAAATTCCAGTAACCAATCAACAAAGTAAAGATCACAAAGACTTTAGTTTGGAGTCTGTATAAACAAGTTTGGTTATTCTTGACCAACACTGTCCTGTGACACATACATTTATTTTTCTATGGTTAAAACCAGGCATCTTTAAGTCAATTCTAGACCAGTGGTAAACTCCAAAGCAAAGCAGTATATTACTATAGATTTCAAGTATCTTAGATATACAGATTCCTCTAAGAAATGTGAGGGAGAGTTGGCTATGAATTAACATTGTAAGAGTAAGTTATAATAAATGTGATGACTATTCCTTAGTCTGCCATCAGGCTTTTCTGTTTTCCTCTCTGGAAGTTGTTCCATATTTCATGAACATTAATTAATTTTAATTCTATTAAGAAGTAGAATCATGTATTGCCCCCATCTCACCTCTGTGACTTCATCCTTGGAAAGAGTCAACTTCTTCTCTCAGTTCCAAACAGAAACTTTCTGAAATTTATAGTTACTTATAATTCCTTTCTAGCCATACTTCCACACATCCTGTACAGTTGCTGTATCAATGTTACAGTATTGGTTCAAAGAGTGAAATTCAACATGCATCTTTATTCCTTATTCTTCAACCTATGACATAATTTGGCCTTTAAACTTCATTACCAAACCTACCAACATTTGCTGTAGCAGTAAGTCATCACCTTAATGTCTAAGAGCTTTATTACTCTTCAATAGATGACTTTGTACTGGCTTCTGAGAAGGCTTTAACAGAAGGTTAGAACAACTCTCACAGAAATTGCTTTCCTTTTAAGTTACCTTACCTGCAAACAGCCTCTTTACAGAGTGAGCTGAAGGACTCCCATCTGAGTACTTTAAATACAGCAGCACAACAGTTTAGACTTTTGCAGGTGTAACAGAAATAACTGTTGTACTGAAGAAGAAGTCTTGGGTTTACTTTTGTTTCTCTGTAGTACAAAGGCAACTCCAAGCAAGAAAAGTTCATAAAAGGAAATGGCAGGGTTGAATCCTAGGAAATAAAAGAAAAAGAGCTAGGTTGTGAGTAGCTAATGACAACATGCTTAGATTATTAAAGGAGTCATTGATGAGGGGAGTTTTGAATCTTTCTGATTTTAAACTCTCTAATTTTGCTTTACAGGAAATATTAGCAAAAATTGTACGAGTAATGGATGGTCGGATATATTTCCTGACATCTTAAGTACTTGTGGATATAATGACTATGAAGATGATTATAAGGTAGGAAAAATACTTTTTCTGTTCATTTAGATGATGGTGTTCAGTACAGCTATCAGACATATTCTGCTTCTAAATAAATTCCATTTTACTCAGACTAAATGAAAATGAGATTTAAAGAAAATATGTGGTAATTTTTCATAGCATTGGTTGAAATATGCTTGGATTGCAGTTGTCTAATGAGATAAAGTCAGGAATATTGAACTCAGTAACTGTTTGAAACTCAAGGCTATAAACAGTTGGTAATTGCATCTGTATATCTGATATTGCAGTGCTACTCAGCTGGTGCACCATATGTTTTGAATTGTTTTATTTCTGGAAGTTTCAGTTATTTCAAAAGAATATTTTTTAAAAAGTTATCTCAAAACCTAATACTACTAATCTGTTATAATCTGTTAATAGTATATGCACCACTTGATTGATGCTATGTGTTAAAGTTATAAGTAATATACAATTGATTTTGGTCATTGGAATTATTGCAGGTTTATATTGGACTTGAAATTGTGTTAGCAGCTGTAAGTTATTGAGAAAGCTATCAAGGTATCCTAAATGCACTATGCATAGAACACTGAATTTGTTCACTTTGCAGATATAATCTCTTTTTGTTGAGGGAAGTGTTTCTGCCATCAAGTTTTACGTATTTTCTGTGCATTTTCCTGCTGAGGCTAACAGAGCAAGAGTTTGTTTGTGAGGGTGAGCTCATAGTGTCAGTAAAACTCTTGTTAGCCAAAACAGAGTTAAGTCCTCTCATGAACAAAGATATTTGGCCAGTTGGGTTTTTTCCTGGATTTTAGTATGTGTGGAATAGCTGTAGCAGATCTGTTCTGTCTGACTTGCAGAGATGCACTGGTATTCCAGCTAAGGCAGGAAGGTTTTGGCATTTTTTCCTGTATTTCAAAGCCCAACCATTACTGTAGTTGAAAATAGATAATAGAGAAAATTGAGAGAATATATTGTTTTCCCAACTTTTCTGAAGACAAATTCTAAAACATCTGTGTCATCTGACAGCTTGGGAACACATATGTATTACTGCTAAAACAGGCACTTTAAACACTGTCACTCAACCCAGGAATTTCCATATGGTGTGAAAATGGGTCGAAACATAAAAATTCAAATTAAAAAAATAAAATACTTCAAATAGTGAGGAACAATTAGAAGATGAACTAGTATAATAGACAAGCAGCTCTTATTTGACATATTCATTAGTAATTTGAAGGAGGTGAATGAAATGCAAATTGAGTATACTTGCAGGAATTAACCTAGACAACTGGAAATAGAAAGTAGCAGCAACATTTACAAAAGCCTTGAAAAAAGCAAATAATAAAAGTGTGAGGATGAAAATCAGAAGAGAGATGTGGAAAACAAGTACTAGAAAAATTATTAGGAAACATGCAATAGACATAATATTATACATATAAGTCATAGAGACAATAGAAAAAATGCAAATATCATGCAGCTGTGAGATTTCAGGAGGCATTTGAGGTTCTGCACCACCTTCTTGTTTACACAGAAGATTTTTTCTTAAATTCAGATCTTAGTGCTCCACAATAGCACCTCAATCTTTACTCACCACAAATCAGTATGCTTCTCTTCTTTTTTAATCTAATCTTTGAATTATGAGAGATAAAAATTGAGTCTTAATATTTGGATACTGAGTATTCTGGGTGTGAAATGTTGTGCAATAACATGCTTTGCAATATGGCTATGAAGTATATGAGGTGGTCCTCAAAGTTACATTAACTAAGGAGATAATATTTTAGGGAAGGTGGCAAAATACCTTTCCTAGGGTAAGTCCTAAGTTTCCTTTTATGTTTTCCTTTGAAGACCATGTTAGAGGAGTAGGGAAAAACTCTTTGGTGTAAGTTTGATGCCTGTATCTTCACTGCTGAATGAATTTCCATTGTAGATCCAGCTAAGTATTTGTTCCTGTTGGGGTTTTTCTGTTTTTTAAGATACAGGCTTTTATCTTTAATGCAAAGGGAACTTATTTCTATACATATTCTACATGTTGTATATATATGCATACACACAGGCATATATCTCTCTCCAGATATACATTTATTTTGAGCAGTTTTGAATATTCTAGAGAAGCTTTAAATGATAAAGATCTGTGAGCAAATACTGAATAATTTATTAACAGGTACCAAATTTCTATGCTTAAAAATGCACTGAAATGAGGAAGCTTATTAAAAAATACCATAAACATGTCACCTCTTATTTCCTTGCTGAAAAATCTTGCATGCTTCACAGTTTGTATTGATTTTGTGTTCAAATTAAAATGTTCCATTTTTATTCCATGTCAGTGGTATATTAGCAGGTTCTATAAAAAGAAACTATTTGCTTAACTGGTTTCAACTGGGATAGAGTTAATTTTCTTCCTGGTAGCTGGAACAGGGCTGTGTTTTGATTTTAGTGTGACAATAATGTTGATCACACCCCCATGTTTTAGCTGTTGCCAAGTAGGGCTTACCCTGAGTCAAGGACTTTTCAGCTTCCCATGCTCTGCCAGAGAGCAGAGCACAAGGAGCTGGGAGAGAGCATGGCCAGGACAGCTGACCCCAGCTGGCCAGAGGGATGTTCCCCACCATGGAATGTCATGTCCAGTGCATAAACTGGGAGGAGTTGGCTGGGAGCTGTCGGCTGCTGCTCAGGGACGGGCTGGGCATCGGTCAGGGGCTGCTGAGCGGTCGTGTTGGGCATCACCTGTCTTCTTATCCCAACCCAGGTTCTACCTCCTTCCCAGTTCTTCTCCCCAGCCCGTGGGGGGTTTGGAGAGGCAGGGGGAGGAGGGAGTGGTTGGGTGATGTTTTGTCACTGCCGGGGTTAAAGCACAGCAATGATAATGTCTGAACAAAATATTTGTATGTTGTTACTGCATTGAAGTGCGGATCTAAACCTTTATTATACACTTCCAAACCTTTTCTGTAAGTAAACTAGATACTGCTATCCTTCAAGATCAAGTTTTCTGTTTATCTTTGGTGTTCAGACAAGTATCTCTTTTTTTCCCTGTATGTTTCTGTGGAGCTCATGGCAGCACAACAGGAAAATAGCAAGCTTGATTTGACCATGCTAGAAACACACATCAAGGTGTTTTAACCAAACTCAAGCCTCACTGCAACCTTTCCTTGACATATTTTAACATCTTCTATCTAGACTGAGCAAGCTGGAGATATGTCCTAGCTGTTGTCAGAACGTATTAAATTCTGTGTCAGCATTATTAATATACAGCAAGATGTCTGGTGAATGTAAAGCACTGAAATGTGTCCACTTTATTTAAAATAATGATTGAATCAGAGAATGCAGCCTTGTCTGATCTCAGTGTGAGTTGGCCCAGGATTTATTAGATCACACAAAAACCACAATATATACAAGTTACAGGCTGTTGAGTTGAATGTGTAGTGACATACGAAGAGAAATTCATGGAGAGAAAGATGTTAAGGGCTGTTGAGCGTGGTGATGCTGTTGCTGGTTGTGCCTTTAGTAGAAGCATCATCCATGGAAGGAGCATTCCCCCATTTGCCTGGATTCCTGGAGCATTCCCATCACCCTGGGTGTGCTGCAGACACACCACCACAGGCAAGTGGAGTGAGGCACTGACGGCAGGAGTGACACAAGCAGTGCCCAGACTGCAGCTGTCTTTGGAAAACAGATGGATTACTGCTGTCTGTGGACCTGATCATTGCTCTGGACTAGTGGGTGGTTTGTAGTGAGTCTAAATTGAATCCTTGCCTCTCACCAAAACCTGACACAAGGCAGTTATCTACCAATGTGTTTCCTTGTGCCTGTAAGGCATGCTAAGTTTATTCATGTTATGCTGCTTTTTCATTAATGTTTTTCCACGAGGTGTGATTAAGAGACCAATATTCCTTAAAGTAGATGCAAAATCTTCCATTGACTTCAAGTGAGGACTGAATATTAGCTTATATTCTCTCTTGTAGAGCACAGAGAGAATTCACTTTAATTGCAGAATATTCAATAAACTGATGGATTCCAGGACACAGTGAGTGTTCACATTCACAGATACATCTGCTGATACACATTTGCACAGGAAATTGTGGAAGTTTGTGCATTTACAAAGTTGTCATCTCTCCCACTGTGGTTAGGGAACTTGGAAGCAGAAGACATTCTGACTACAAAATTAATGATGCCACTATTACTAAGAGATACTTATGGCAATGCTGGTCTCACCTCTTTTTTTTTTTTGTGGTGTTTAGGCTCAGGGTGAATTGAAGGAGAAATGTCAGAAAAAGGATATAATTAATTATGTGTATAAAGATTATTAAATACCATGAGGAATACCAGTTTTATTACTCTACATACATAATTTAAAAATGTGTAGAAGTGTCCCATAAGAGAAAATTGAGTTGTCCACACCATATAATCCATCTCTTTATCTCAGTTTATATTTATTGTCTTATATGTAAGTGCTACAGGATTATAGAAATGGCTACTGCCTTGTTGAGGTTAATTTTGCAGAGGGAAAGGACTAGGGTTCCTCATTCCATTTCTATTTGCATTTGCTCATTTCAGTGTTTCTAAGGCACTGAACTCATTTGCTAGGCCTAGTTCTTATTTTATATAATACAGTTTAAGATTTTCTGATCTGTTCTTTGAGTATGAATATTCAAATCCTATGAAATATTCAAATACTGACCAATGGATCATGAAAATCTAAGATCACAAATTTTAATACAGTTGTAAGTAATTATTTCAGTGAAGAGTAGACTCTTACAGTATTACAGGGATATATTGGCCTACAGAATAAACAAAAAGAAGAGTCAGTTGGGATGATAATGGTTATATCTTCCTTAGCAATGACAAATTGTATTTCTGGTTAAATGAATAAAAGGTGGAGAGCTTTTTTTTTACATTAAGGGTGATTTCAGGTCGACAGCAAAACTCCTTTGGACAAAGAATGAGCCCTAAACTTTCTCCACGTTTTCTCCTTCAGCACTGAGGTGCCTATTCACCCCTAGAGGTCCTTCCAAACCAAGGCTGAGGTTGAGAGATCCACCGGCTGTCAGCTTTGCCTAGGAAGTGTCTCTGCTTTTCTGTGCTATTTTGTGAATAAACAGAAGACTTCTGTCTCCTGAACTTGTTATGTAAAAATAACATAAAACTAAATTTAAAGGAAAAATTATCAGAAACAAGTGTCTTTTCTAAGAAAACAAAACACAAACGTACCTAAAAATAGATTTTACAAAAAAAAATTCTTGAAGTTAACACAAATTAGAAAAAATTCTGCTAATCCAATTTCATTTTATAAATGTGGGGGTTTGTACCTTTTGAAAACCTATTAACATTAAGTAGCCACAAAAGAAGAGGAAACATTTTAGGATTAGCTCTTTAGAAAACATAAGGCACTGATTTTTTTCTGTGCCTAACCACCTATTGACTTTGGTTTAGTGGTTGTCATTTTAATATTTTCCTCAGAGCTTTAAAAATAAATTGTTGGATTTCAGTTTTTGAATCAGCAATTCTTAAATAATCCTGCAAATATTTTGCAGAGGCCAGCTGTTCTTATTATATTGCAAAAGTACTGATTTTGTTAGACCTGCAGAAAAATTCATGTCATTTCAATTTCATAATGGCATTTCAGTTTCCTGTATATGACTTGAATCTGTTTATCCTTTGAAAACAGGTATATAGTCTAAAGGGGTTATGATATTTCTTCTGTGTTAAAATATGTTGAAAATGTAATTTAGTTTGAAATTCTCTCTTGGTCAATCCATGCCCTTTGTTGCATTCATTGTATTCCTGCCAATCTTGCGCATTTACATTTAAGTTTAGAGGTTAAAGCTAAATGTTAATTGAGACCTGAGGAATTATGGCTCACACAGAGTAGTAAGAAATAAATAAGACATCCCACTTTGTATAGAAGACATCAGGTTTTTGTTCTATCAGATTTGACATTCCTTTGCCTGTTTCTTTTGCAGCAATACAATACAAAGAGTTTGTTTCTAAAGGGTGCTGGCTAAAATACAGATGAGTGACAAATACTTAATTGCTGTGACTAAGTCAATATCAGTCTAATGAATTTCCTGGTTCAATTGCTACAGCACAATGTGGAATTTAATTCTTTGTCTTTATGGAGTTTGTGTGAATATTTAACTGACATATAATTTGACAACACCATTCACTGATGAGTTATAGAAGACGTCTGTTTTACACTCATACAGGAAATTTAAGAAGCAGTGTGATTGACTCACCTTTAGTGCTGAGTCTGATAAAGTGCTTCATGCTAATAACCATTCTAATCATCTAAATTTTTTTGGAAGATCAAACACATGAATTTGAATAATTGTAATTTTTGGTGTAATGAATTAAAAATGGATTAGTGTTTACTTACCTTTGCAACAGTTTGAGAAGCAGGCTTAATTTTTGATCAGTAGAAAATTTCGTAGCATCTAAAATTTCTGACCATTATAAAACCAAAGCAGTAAAATGTCTGAGAAAAAGGGAAAGGTGTTTTTTCCTACCATTTCAATTAAAAATCTATATCATATGATAAAATTATTTCAGCTGTGTAACTATTTCTTATTTTGTTGTGCTTAGCTTGATGTCAGTATTAAGGTAATGTCCAAGCACTCTTGGCTGATTAAGTTCAATCCTGACATAGCCCCATGCAGCTATTCCACATTCATCTGTTTGGCAAAGGAATGGCCAGCAGAGACTCAGCCCCACTAATACTGACAGCTGTTTGCTGGGCTAAAAGTACACAGGGTTCTTCTTTTGAATGCAGTCAGACTGTTTGTTGTAGGGGTCATGTGTGTGTACAGAATGCCAGAAAGATTACATTAAATAGTGTGTTTTTTCCTGGCAAAAGACAACCTCTTCTGCTCTCCCTAGCGGGGCGAAGTGACGGAGTCGCTTCATGTGCAGCAGCCTGACAGTTTCTGTCAGGCTCACAGGACATGGCCAAAAGCTAAATTCAAGGCACTCTTACAGCAGTGTGGCAGGACAAATGATGCTTTGTTAATAAGTTCATGCAGGGTTTCCACCTTTTTTTCCTTCATTTAAGAATTCTGAAATCACATAGGTCCAATTTCAAGAGTCTCAGTCAGTGGAGTTGTCCTGAAATCAAATCTGGACAGAATTTTCAAAATTATATGGAATGATGAAAAATTAAGCCAGTCCAGCTTTCTTGTTGGGCATGTCTCAATCATCCCAATGCAGTTTGAACAGCTACTTTCTTTATGCTTAAGTATAAAAGACTCCCTTCTTCTGTAATCTAATGGCTGAAATACATAACCAGCACAACAGTTGCTATGGATGCACTTAAGATCCATGGCAGTTGCTTCCCATATTTCTCCACTTTAACCATATCTACAACACTGCAGTTGCAAGAGTCTGCATTTAATTTCACATTTCATTTTGTCTTTTCCATATCTGTATCATATTTGCAAAGTGAATGTTCAGCTAATTTCGTAATGAATTAGGATTACTAAAATAATCTCCTTACTTGGCTTTTTGAATGCTATGAAAATCAATACACTAAGTGACTTGAGATTCCTTTGGCTATGTTAGTTTACTTAAGAGTGTTGCTTCCTTGTTACTTTTTACAAACATCATTTGGGAGGGTAAATGATAACCATGTGCACTAAATATTGAAATTCTGTCTGTTATATGTAGCATGTTCTACTTTGCTTTTAAAACCTTTAATTTCGTAACATAATAAAAAACTTCACTGTTTTAATATTTTATCTAGTGTGAGTGGACACTAATGTCAGTCTTTGTTGTAGACATAAATGGAGAAGCAGTTTAATTCTGAAAATATTTAGATCTATTTTTCTTGATGTTGTTATTCAGAATAGGATTTAATGTAGTATGTAGCTGGTAAATTTTCAGATAACTGCATTTGGTCAATGGACTGTGCATTTCAGCCTGTTTTTCCTCTACTGAAATATTTCCTTTCCAAGTTTCAGCAAGTAACTTTACTAAAGAAAGGGTTGTTTGGGTCATAGTTTAATAAAGTATTTGAGCATTTAGAGTAGGAAATTAATGAAACTTAAACATGTCTTTAAAATTAACTTCATGTATAACTGCATTACAAAGTACTCTAGAGCAGAAGGACTGAGGGAAATCATCTCTTTTAGAGATAAAACGTTCTTTCAAACTGACTTTTTGACACTAATCAAAACTTACCAGTTTGATTGTGTTCATGGAAATTGCTGAATCTGATGCTTTATTTGACCTCATTGACATGGTATAATCAACTGGAATGGTACCAGATGGTGTGTCTTAAGTTTTCAGTTCCTGAGGCTGAATTTTCTACTGAAGTCAATAGTCTTGAGATGTTGCCTTGCAAAATGTGTTGGAATAGAGATAGAACATTCTCATCATGTACTGTAGAGCAAAGAGTGAAAACCATGCTGTAGCTTTCAGAGCTGCTGAATGGACAAGTACATCATTTCACAGAGAATTTTGCATTTAAGTAAGTAGTTTCTGCATATATGTTTTTCTGTGCAGGTCAACTTCTATGTGAGAGTGAAAGCAATTTATACCCTTGGACACAGTGTATCTCTGATTGCTCTTACAACAGGAAGTATAATTCTTTGCCTTTTCAGGTACGTGTTTTTCCTGAGAAAATATTAATGATAAGACAGCTTTAACTGGTGTCTGATTGCTCAGATACTTAGAAAATGCATTGTGTTTACACTTTTTGCAGTTAAAACAGCTGACAGTAATGTAATGCTAACTAGATTTTTGCTAGCAGTGATCATATTAACAATTTTCAAAGCATTTTATAGATTTACAGCTATTACAGCCCATGTAAGAAAGAACAGTAATTTAGGAACAATTACATTAAAGAATTTTCTATTTGGTTATTGAAATCAACACCTTGAATTGCTCTTGAGAATTAGTGGGATGCTGGTCTCACCCCTGGACAAGAGTGCAGCCATATTTTGCAGAAGCTTCTGAATGGTTTCCAGGGGTACTGTAATCAAAGGCAATCACTAATCTGTCCAAAGGAGTTGTAAATCACAGACTCACAGAATCACTGAATCATCAAGGTTGAAAGAGATCATCTAGTCCAGCCATCAACCCAGCAGCATCCCTAAACCATATCCCCAAGTGCTGCATCCAAACACCTCTTGAACACTTTTCTGCTCCACTTAGGACCAAGAAAGCCAAGAAAGTGAATCTCACAGTTTTGGTAGAAAGGAATCACAAATAATATGTAGATAAGAGCATGTTGTTTGTCAGAGCCTCATTCCCCTCATGAAATATTCCTATGGCAAGTTCAGTAAGCATTTCAGTCTGACATCAGATTTGCTCAATATTTAAATATTCAGAGACTATTCAGAGCAGATACATAGCCCATAATTATATTTGGAATACCTTTTAAAGAAATTAATTGAGTCAGTCATGGTTATACTCCTTCTACCAGCACAAGCTCCAGGCAGATCACAATGCAGATTACTGCAGTTTCAAAACTGCTAAAACCTAAAATCACATTTAATACAGAGAATTACAGTCATCTGAATGTCACCCATCACCAGAAGCCAGGTGTAACAGATCAAGTATTTAAGAGGTGTACTCAAAACCTTCCACTTCAGTTTAAATATCCAACTTGAGAACTCCCCAGTCTTCCAGTTGAGTCTGTGAAAAGACACAGACTTTTTTTCCAGGAGGGAACATAGGTTCTTCTAAGCTCTCCTTGAAGAAGAATCTTTCTGTTATCTGCAGGGAGTGTTGGGGCCTCCTAACATAGTGAGTTGAATTAGGAATTAATTTCTTGCCCTCTAACTACAAAATACTGGTTTGACAGCCTTCTATATAACCAACATTTATTATTTGAGCGACTGAAGGGGATGAATAACTAATCATCTACATGAGTTATTCAGGAAAAATAGTTTCCTCCTGTTTGCAGTGTGTATCTCTGAATTCCACAGGAGCATGTGATGCAGTCCAGCATAATATTGGTATTTCAGCAGAGGGTGTGCATGGCCACAGCAATCACTGCATTTTTGACAACTGCTTAAAATGCAGCCTGGTATTATGTCCTTTGCTAAATTCAGGGCTAGAAAGGCAGATCTGTTCTTTATTTTCCTACACTCACTCTAACTATCCTTGCTTTAATAGTTTCAGAAAGGCTTATATGTGTTTGGTAAAAATCACAGCTGGAAGAATACTTGGAAGTTTCCACTGCACGCTGCCATTACACCTATTGCATCTTCAGTCTTTCACTGCTCATCCTTGCTAAAATGCCTTGGCTTCTGGCCTATTTCCAGGTGCAGCTCAAGGTGCTGGTTGTGACCACAAAAACCTCTTTGCAGTTGGGTTTCTGGGGATTTGCTATTAAAAAAATCTTTTAAATAGGAAAATCTGAAGGAATTGTATTTTAAGGGAAAAGCCCTCAGCTTATAGCTTGCTTCCCCTGACACATTCACTTACTTGGAACGTTTAATCTGTCATTTGTTTGTAAGGCTTTCACATGCCTGCCAGACTAAAGAGAAGTTTTGCATTCATAGGACAGAAAGGATAGGTGATCAAATGTTTTAAGTGCATTTTTAATGGCTCCTGCATACACTTACATCATAGGGTCAAAAGTCACTATGTAGCACAATACAGGAGTTAAATAAAAGAATGAAAACAGAAAATAATAGGTGAAAGCACATCTGAAATATATCCAGGATAATCAAAGTTGTATTTGCAAGAAAAACACTGGGATGAGCATACACACAGAAAGATATAATAATCTATGTTTATTGTCAGCTTATGTTAAAATGTGAGAGAAATACCACTGGGATCTTGTAGTCTGTGATACTGAACAGAAGTAAGAGAGAAAAGAAAACAACAAGGCAGCACTTACAAAATGACAGAAAAGGAAAGGGAATGCTCTTACTCAAGGTTCATATTGCTAAGAAATGTCCACAGAGTAATAAGAGTCTGTTTAACAGTTTCTGCATCATAATCTAAAATGCCTGTTTTAATTCTCTTCTTAGAAAACTTCACTGTACTCGGAACTACATCCATCTGAACCTGTTCCTCTCCTTCATTCTAAGAGCAATCTCTGTTTTAGTCAAGGATGATATTCTCTATTCCAGCTCCAACACAGCTCACTGTCCAGAGGATCAAACTTCATGGGTAATAAACCTCATTTTCTATACTATTTTGTCACTGAATTTTCCTCCCTGATCCTTTTAAATATTTAGGAGTACCAAGATTTCAGCGTAGACAATTCTGTAGAGAATATAATGACCAGGAGATTATCTTCTTCCAGATAAAGAAGATTGCAGCACAAGCAGGAGATGCTAACATTGTTTGCATGTCCATGAAGGACAACTTGTCATCAGCCAAGACAAATCATAACCAGATATAGCTCAGAATAAATATGGCCACTGCATTAATCAGCTGGGAGAGCTGAAGACAAACAGGAGTGCCATCAGCTGGGAGTGATTAAAGGCAGCTGCTCTGGAAGTGTTCCAGCAGCTTTATCAGGGTCCAGGAATTGGACAGGTATCAGTGGAGGGAGGGAAATAACTCAGGAAATTAAATATTTGCAGGAATTGTCTTCATTAACTCCCCTGTACTTCTGGGCTACAACAGAAGTGTTATCACCTGCATTCTTTGCAAGCTAATATGTTTACTGCATTTTCATGCACAGGGTTTAAAAAAATCTCAAGTCTTGCTGTGAAAAGACTGACCTCTATATGATATTCCCCATTCTCTGCCTTGTGGTTTCAGTCAAAAATCCCTTCTATTTTTAATTAACTACAGTTTAGGCTTGTGAGAAAAAAATGGAAGAAGATATTTTTGTCTTGATGAAGCCATATCATCCCAAAACATGAAGTTCTTAGCAGTGACTACCAAGCTCTATATAGGAATTCATAATTTGTGATATTTCTAATGGAGAAAAACAGGAACCGAGTCAGGAGACCCCAGTCAGGCAGAGTAGATAGTAGACAGATTTCCAGGGATAATCAGAAGTTCTTAGGTCCTTGAAAGACTATCCAGTGGACTCTCAAAATACTACTTGGTTTCTGCAATTTCAGTTATTCTCC
Organism: Notiomystis cincta; assembly: GCA_013398075.1. Lineage (NCBI taxonomy): Eukaryota > Metazoa > Chordata > Aves > Passeriformes > Notiomystidae > Notiomystis > Notiomystis cincta. Next base: position 187,282 of record VZRX01008768.1, on the reverse strand, counting down.
AGTTATTCTTGGGTACAAAGCCTTATACTTTGCTGTTTAAATCTGTCAGATTTTGTGTACTGCTGGGTAATTCTTGTTGCATTGTTCATGGGATGATCTGGCACAGCCTGGCAGGGCTGTTCTGCCTGGCACTGGCTGGGTGCTGCCTCTCACACCTAACAGCACACAGGGTTTGCCCCTTTTGTCTGGGGTGTGTGATGTTCCACAGCTCTGCTGCACTCCCAGGGGTCTAAAACACACAGTTCATGAGGCACTCTGAGTAGGTCCTGCCTCTGGGTTACATGGAGCATTAATTTTGGCCAACTTTACTGATAGATACCTTCACTGTTCAGCCTCTGCAAATACAGCTGATACAGCATTACCTGCAGGAGGAAGGGAAAATTCTTTGAAGCAGGATTCTTGTATGTAAATTGAGAATGTAATAAAAGGGAGTATTGGAGTTTATAAAGGATTACAAAATTTTCACTGCTAATCTGATTGTAAGGAGTCAAAAGCATAAAAGCAAATTTCAACTTGCTTGAAAATTTCAACTTTTCACACATTTTGAAATGCTTAATTTTATCCATCTTACATTTTCTGGCCTACTGCTGATCCTCAAGGGATATCCCTTCAGTGGATACAAAGTCCAGAGGTAAGATCAGTTTTACCAAAGTTAGCTAGCTTTCAAATCTTAGTTGTAGGCAGCTAAAATCAGGTGAAATGAACTCAAGCCTTTGGACTCTTCCTTAATTTTCTGTATATGCATGCACATAGGCATGAGCACAGAAATGTACATTACTTGAGATGCACTGAGGTATCTGAGACATCACAGGGGGCTGATAGATACAAGAAGTATCCCTGAGGAGGTCTGTGCCCTTCTGGCTTAGCAGCTGGTGGCTGCATCTCACTTCTTAATAGACATCTGTGTTTAGAGAGAGGAATCAATCACTAAAAGTGAGCAAGTTACCAGCTTAGGTGTCTGGTGTCCTTGGAATTTTAACAGAAAAATGGAAGTATGAAGGGTATTTAAAATGTAGAAGTGAGTAAAGCTGGCAGAAAGCAGAGATTTTATTTGGTCCAGTTTGTTTAGTCTGTTACATTCACCATATCATCACATTTCTCAGCACATTCTCAGTCCATATGAACATTTTCATATTCAATTCTCACATCCCAGATTCCTGCTGGGAAGTACCAAAGTAGCAGTAGCAGCAGCAGCACTGTGGAACATCAGCAGCACAGATATCTGAAAATTAATTCTGAAGAGCAGCACACAGATTATAAGTATCATTTTTTGATACATGTCTATGTGTTTTGTTAACTAAGAAACACTAAAACATTTTCTAAAGGGAAAACATAATTTTTAAAATCCAGCTAACTTATTCTTCTAAGTCTGTTTAGTCATGACATAAAATTATATTTTTCATTCATGTTTCACATTTATCTTTGAAAAAATAATAAAGACGTTTCTTTGTTAGTTTGTACTGTTAGGAAGCCAGATGAGGTTTTAATACATTTATTAGACTCCTAGTAGAAGATAATTTAATTTTATAGCCATTCATTAATAAACTGTTGTAAAAGTATGCATTTATTGATAACCACCATATTTTTCAATATTTATCCTAGGAAGCTTTCAAAATTTCTGATTTCTTTTAATACATACAGTAATGTTTACAATGTCACAATTTGCTTGACTGAAGATAAAAATTTCTACTGGACCTACTTCGCTGATATTACAAAGACAGCTAAGATTTTTGGCTGTAGTAATAAAAGTAATATGGCAACTTTCCTGCAAGAAATTTTAACCCTCTTCTCACGTTTCAGGTGGGCTGCAAGGCAATTCTGGTGTTTTTTCAGTATGGTGTTATGGCAAACTTTTACTGGCTCTTAGTAGAAGGACTTTACCTCCACATCCTCCTTGTGCTAATCTTCTCCCCCAACAGACACTTCACAATCTACCTGCTGATAGGATGGGGTAAGAACTTTACACATCTTCCAGTGAAGCTCTCTTTCTGCAGGTCTGTGTTAGACAGGTTCAGTGTTTCATACCAAGCCAGCCCAGGTGGCTCTGTTGGAGACTCCTCAGAATCACAGGTTCCTCAGTTCAGCTCCAGCACAGGTCACAGCTGCTGTAGCACAGGAAAGAGCAGGCACAAAACTGCTGGAGCATCACTGCTGGCTTGATCCCTGGCACAGCTTTCACCTGTGCCATCTGCACCACACCCAGGGATTGCTCTGCTGCAAGGACTGCCACTGCAAAACACATGATTCAGGTGCTCTAATTTGCAAGAAAAATTAAAATTTAGCTGCACAGCCATGAGCTATACTATGCAATCTTCCTTTTTGAAAAGCCCAATAATACTGTCCATCTGGTTTTAAATACATGTATTTCTTTCATTTACAGAAAGTGCAATGATATTTATATGGAACACTTTAATACTTCCAGTAATAGGTGGTCATAAAACATTTGGGTGTTGCTGGGAAATGGGAATAAACCAGTGTGTGGACAAGGTTCCTTATGAAATGATTTATACTTCTATTTTATATTGCAGTCCTTGAAGGTGCATTGGGAATGCATAACTTGTATCTATTTCCCTGTAAGTCACTCTGACACCTTGAAAGAAACCTAAGAAAGGCATTTTTTTGTGTATTAGTAATTATGGCTGCATTTTTATACAAAATAAACCCAGGACATTTGTAATCCATTGCTGACATACTGTAGCTCATCAGATGGGTCTCTCCCTCCATTCACTGAGCTGTTTACTATGTGCTGTGTATTTAGGCAGTGACTGATTATTCTTAGGCTGAACATTTTTTTCTTTTTGTGGACTTGCATTTTTGTGATCATTCTTTAAACCTCTTTGTCATTTTCCAGGAATCCCTACAATATTCATTATTACGTGGACAGTGACACGGATCATTCTAGAGGACACAGGGTGAGTGTGTATGGCAGAGAGAGCTCAAAGCCCCCACCATGCCAGTACAATCCTTGCCCTGGATATGGTGCTGCTCACACAGAGGTGGTTTGCTGCTCTGAAGGGGATGAGCACAGAACTAAAATCTCAGAGATGGCAGTAAAAGGATGGGTGTTTGGGAGCTCTTCAGCTGTGGTTCATGCTTGGTGTTTATTTGAAAAACTCAGAGGGCAGGAGAGAGCAGAGACAGGTTATAACTGATGTTACTTTGCTCCTTGACACCCACATCTAGAGCTATCTGTCTGGGAAGTCAAAGTAATGTTTAAAACAGCAGTGGGGTCCTTGGGTTCAGTGCTGCAATGTGTGCAGGAGGGCACTGGGCAGGCTGATTTGCTGACCAGCAACTCAGAAAAGTGAAGTTGAGATAACTTTGGGTGTATATAAATTACACTGCCAAAAGTGAAGTGATGTAAAAGTATGTAAGATGCACGTAGGCAGGTAAAGCTAAAGCTAGCTAGAGCTAAGCCTGGCTCCTGGCATGAGAAGGGAAACTGAGATAAGAATTATGTGGGAAGATCAGAATTGATGCTCCTGCTGCTCCCAGGGAATGGGAGAATATTCCCAACTCATGGGACAAATAGTCCTGATTTGTCCAACTGACTGTTATTTTTCAGTTTGTTCTGTAATTAAACTGAAAAACCGTGTCCTACATAATTTAAAGGCTTTCTTTGCAAGACCTCTAATATGTAAAACAAAGGCAAACTCCTTTTTCCTTTGTCATTATGATTACAGAGGAAGTCTGAAGGGTAATTAATCTTTAATCTAACTAACCTTTCAGAGCACTTAGAGTATTTGGATCAAAAGTGCTGAGCCCAGGGTGAAAATTAAATATTCAGTTTTTCAGACAGAGCTTCAAGTTCAGTCTCACATTTTCACAAACAAGTTCCAGTCATCTATAACCTAAATATCCCACAAGAAATTATGTAATTTCAGTTTTACCTATCAGTTGCTCTAAATCTTCCTGCTTCCCAGAAGTCAGCATTAAGTGCACACTGGAGAAGTGTCTTCACATAAAGTGAAATTAAGCTTGATTTCCATAAATGCTAACATCCTCCATGATATCTAATGGTCCAGCCCAGGGTGCTTGATGTTTCAGCTGATTTCACAGAATCAGAAAATGGATTGAGTTGGGAGGGACCTTCAAGATCAGTTAATTCCAACCTTCCTTGCCATGTGCAGTGATGCCACACACTATAGACTGGGTTACCCAGAGCCCCATCCAGTCTGGCCTCCAGCACTTCAGGGGTGGGGCATGCACAGCTCTGAGCAGCCTCTCCAGGGCCTCTCTACCCTGGGAGCAAATGCACTGGTGATGCCACACCCTGGACCTGTGTCCAGTTCTGGGCTACAGGAAGGTCATTGAGGGGCTGGAGCGTGTCCAGAGAAGGGCAGCGGAGCTGGTGAAGGGGCTGGAGCACAAGTCTGGTGAGGAGCAGCTGAGGGAGCTGGGGATGTTTAGTCTGAAGAAAAGGGGGCTCTGGGGGACCTTATCACCCCCTACAACTCTCTGAAAGGAGGCTGTAGCCGGGTGGGGGTTGGTCTCTTCTCCCAGAACGAGAGGAAATGGCCGCAAGCTGTGCCAGGGGAGGTTCAGTTTGGACATGGGGAAGAATTTCTCCACTGAAGGGATTGTAAAGCATTGGAATGGGCTGCCCACAGAGGTGGTGGAGTCACCTTTCCTGGAGGTGTTCAAGAAATGACTGGATGTGGCCCTCAGTGCCAAGGTCTGGTGCTGCTTGGTCAAAGGTTGGACTCAGTGATCTCAGAGGTCTTTTCCAACCTAAATGGTTCTCTGACTTCATGAGTAAAGAATTTCTTCCTAATATCTAAATCTCTCCTCTTTCATTTTTAAACCTTGACTTGTCACTATATGCCCTGGCAAAATGTCATTTTCTCTCTTTCTTATAAGCCCTCTTTAAGTGCTGAAAAGTCACAGTGAGTTTTCCATGGAGCCTTGTACTCTCCAGGCTGAATAAACCTGACTGTCTTGGCCTGTCTTTGTAGGAGAGGTGCTTCAGCCCTCTGATCACCTTTGGGGCCCCCTCTGGACCTGTTCTAATAGGTCCACATCTTTCTTTTGCTGAGGACTCCACACCTGGTTGCAGTACTCCTGGTGGGGAGATCAAGTATGCATATTAAAACAGAGGAAATAAAATTAATAGCAGGAAATGATTGAATGCCAAATCCTGGGCTAGAACAGGCATTATTTTAGTGTGCTTTGACTTGTTTATAAGAAATACTTCTCCTCATAGGTCTTGCTTGCCAGATGATATTAATGTCAACATGATTTTCCCTCTCTTTTTTTATAGTTGCTGGGATACAAATGAGCATGGTGGTCCCTGGTGGGTTATACGAATACCAATTTTAATTTCTATTATAGTAAGTAAAATCTGAAGCATGAATTATAGATCTATTCAGCATTGTGCAGTGCATGTAGCCATTATTCTTTACAGCTAGTTACAGATAGGCAAGAGTTCTGTTTTAATGAACAGAAATTGTGCTGCAGGAGAAATGTTAAACAGATGCCAAGGCCATTAAAATTTGTTGCCTTCAAAATTTATCTGCCTCCTATTAAATGAGCAGTTGCTTTTATTTGTGTGTTGTTCTTTCTTTAACATCTTTCCTGTTTATGAGCCCGGAGGAAGCAAATTTCTAATTATACTTTTCAATGAATTGCAGATTTGATTTTGTGTGTAAATAGATAGTCCTGCAATTGAGAATCTGATATTAGTCATAAAAAAGTATTGCTGTGTATATCTTTCTTTAATTTGTAGGCTACTGAAATATATATTGAACATAAAGTGTTTGCAGAATAATACCATTTGAGAATGTTTCACACAGCTTTTCCTGTTTGGAACCCATTGGAATTACTGGAGTAGTGTAATAATAATCCTGTTCATTGTAATGATGGTGTAATTAATTTTGGGTGTAGTATACTATGGTTATATGTCCATTTCTGAAAACAGCCAGAGAGCAAATTAATGTATTTTAGTTACACTAAGTTCACTTTTAAAATTTTAGGCAGAAAATCTAGGGCATTATTAGATTACACAAGATTTCAGGAGTTTGCTTTATGCTTGGACTTGCCTTTCAATCTGTGCCTGCTGAAAGTTATTTTGGGAGAAATTGCTGTCACTGCCATCACAGTGAATTCTGCAGTTTGAAGAGAAGGGAGAGCAAGCCATATGTGTGAAGTGACATAAGATGTTTTGTGTTATGAAGAAATGAGTGTGCAACAGAACTACAGCATGGGGAGAATACTTGGACCTCAAAGGAGATGGAGAATGGGTAACAATCCAGAGTGAAGAAAATACATTGGAAGATAAAAGCAAAGCACCTGGTGTTTACAGGAAAGTCTGATCTCTGGATGCTCAGATTGAACAGCAACTGGAAACCAGCTGAGACTTGGTGTGCCAGAAGGCAGCACTCCTCCAAAGCAGTCCTAGACATGGAAGTTATGCCAGGGTTCATTGGCAGAGCTGTACTGCAGCTGGATCTCAGGGAAGACTGGGAAAAGAATTGTGATTTAAGCAAATGGAGTACTGGTCAGGCAGTAGAAGTTTGATCCATCCAACAGTATCGTGAGAGCAAGTTGTGATACTGTTTTGCACAGTGGGAATGGCTTCAGTTAATTCAGTGTGTCAGAACCCTCCCTGGCATTTCCTCCTGAGAATTTTGGCTTGAGAGAAGTCATTTGGCAGACGTTCACCCTTCATGCTGTACACACTTCAGAGTTACTCAGCTGGATGTGACTGTTCCAAATGAATGTGCTGTTATCCCTGTTCTCCCCTTGTCCACCAATACTGGCTCCAGTGCACATAGCAAGTTAATATCCCTTGCTGTGTGCACTCAGCTGCATTAGGTCTGCAGATAGAGTCTGCAATAACAGGCTTCTATCTGTTATCTTTGTGGGCAAACCTGTAAGTAATCATCTGCCTAAAAAAAATGTTAAGTTTATGTATGTTGAGTTTAACATTTTCTATTTTCTAACATTTCTTTTTTATTATTTTTTTAAAAGATACTAGGTATAATTTTCCAATTTTTTATTTCATCCCTCTCAGTTCCTTTCACTACCCTTCACCTGTCATTTCAAACAAAATGTCAAAAACAGAGGGACATGCAGTTGCTATGATCATGGTTTATTTTTAAGTATCCCAAATTCTACCGGCCATGTTAGAGAAGACACAGAAATTAATTGAACTTGTAAAGCTTGGAGCCAATTTTTTAGGAAAAAGAAGAATGGTTCCATGAATACACGAAGACAGAGATTTACAGTAGTGAGACAGGCACTGCCTGGTTAGGTACCCCACCTCCAGATTTTGGGCTTTGGGATGGAGTTCATTTAAAACAACAAAATTCTCATTTTCACAGTGATAGAAATTTTTCTCTAGATCAATTTATTCTGAGATGTGTGCATTTGATGCAGCTGTTTATATAGCTGGAGTTACCATTTTTAGCCCACATTGTTGCTCTGAAAGTGTGGATTCCAACTGTTCCCTTACTCCAGTTCGGACGTGCTGTATTTACTGTGCAGTTTTCTAGACCACACCAAAGAATCCAACACCAGAAGGGATGGTGACCAAAAGAAGCTGAAAGTCAAGGCTGAAGAAATAATGAGAGTGAGACTTGGGACATACTGAGTTTTATACTTCAGCTTTCTAGACTGATGAGGTTCTGATCATAATGGTTTTTTTATGCAAGTGCCTTTCTATAAAGTAAAATATGAAATGAAGTACAAAATAAAATAATGCTGCTGTTCTGTCTTAGAGGGCTGTCATGAGAATAAGGCTGCAGGGATTCAGATGGATTAGATGATCTCCAGAGGTCCCTTCCAACCCCAACTATTTTGTGATTCCTTCATTTGTAATGTCAGCATCAATATCCAGGACAGTCAGATACTTGTGAGAGGCCCTTTCTGTGCTTGATTGGAGTAGACAGATCAGCTGTGCAACAATCTTCTCTAACCCTAATTCAGACAGAAAATACTGAAATTTGAGGTGAAGAGCAAGGGACGGTCAAACTGCCACTGGGCTTCTGGTTGTGAATCCATGTGAAAATTTAGGACAGTGCTTGATTACAGAAACCACATCCAGTGTCCCATTCTGCTGGGAAACCTGTCCTCAGCTGAAGTAGTGGAAGGAGGATATTTGTGAAAGCTGGGGCTTTCAAAGACTTTTGGCAGCCAGAGCAGCCCTGGTGGGCATGCAGTGGTTGCTGGATGTGACAAACTGGGGCTGCAGAGCACAAATGGTTTGGCACTGCAGAGTTGGGGGGCTCTGGAGGGAGGTGCCCGACTCCCACTGCTGACTTGAGTCCTGTCTGACTTGATAAGCATTTCTTTGTGCTGCATATTGAGCAGAGGATTCAGAAGTCACTGTTACATTTGTTTCCTTTGCAGGTGAATTTTATACTTTTCATTAGCATTATAAGAATCTTACTGCAGAAGTTGAGATCTCCAGATGTTGGAGGAAATGACCAATCACAGTACAAGTGAGTCATATTTTTAGATATTACAGACAGAACCAAAATAATCTCTGTAGGATTTCATCTGCTGAAAACCAACAACTGCTGTGTTACTATAATTACATTTAATTTAGAACTACTTTTAGATATAACTATGCTGAAATGGAGATAAATATATTTTTGAGAAACACTTAATTCAATAAAAAATACTTAATTTCAGAAAGACCAACAAGCTATTCTTGAATTTGAGTTTAATCTGTGAATTAATATGCTGATGCAAAATATATGAAGAGCAATATCTTTCTTTTGATATATAAATATTTCATTTTGACATAAGAAAAGTTGCAAAATCAAAATATTTTCCTTCAACCTCCTTAAAACCTTTTTTTAATTGCTAAAATAATTACATATATTTTAAGAGCTGAAAGGAACTTACATTGTTACCAAAAATTTTTAAAATAAGTATAGTGTTTTATATTGATTTAAAATACCACCCTTACTTTTTTAGAGGAGAACAGTTGTTTTTGGCTTAGATCAGCTTCATTTCTGTTCAGACTTCTTTTGTGGTTTGCTATGAACATCAAATCCTAAAGTGTCTCTTTTTTCCACAGCTTTAAATTCAAGGGATGTTGGAGGAAAATTCAAATGCATTGCTAAAACTGGTTTTGTTCTTTATTGCCAAATCTGTTGTTACTGTTATTTATTGTAAGAGCTACTGGATCTGTAATAATCTGTAATCAAGAGTCTGTTGTAGTAAGTCTTATTTTAAAGGCCAGGCACAGACTCTGACAGTTCAGGGTGTCACTTGGTACTTCAGTGACAAAACCTATCATCAACACTGAAAATCCAAAGCTGAGCAGTGACCTTTGAAAATGTGCTCCTGGATAACACCTTCCCTTCATTTAAAAAATACTGAATTCCTGTTCTAAAAGCTGATAAAACATGCTATGCAGAAGTAAAGAATATCCTTAAAGTAAAGAGAAGTAGGACCTTATGTGTTTTGTAGACAATGTGACACATTTGAACCAAAAAGTGAAGAATTCTGATGTGCCACAGAAAAGTCAACCCAACAGGACTGACAAGCACCTTTGTTTTGCAGAGCTACAAGGGTCTTGTTTTGTGTTTGCTGATTCAATTATCTAAACATGTGGGAGAGCTTAATGAATCTAGATGAAATTGTGCAGTTGCCACATTATTATTTGGCAAAATGGCCAACCTATAGGCAGGTAATCCCCTCAGGTTTTACTTCCTGTAACACAAAGTTTTCTTTGCTTCCATGTGGTATTAATTTGCTCTTTGAAAATGAGGTATTCCCTTCCTTTCAGTCCCACCATTTTCTGCAGTTTACTGTAGCACTTCATAATATGAAATATTCACATTAATAGCAACCTTGTCCTTCATTATTCAGCCCTGTAAATTCTTTGCTTTTAGTATTTGGTTGCCTGATTAAGTTTGTATTTCTGGTCTTTAGCTGATACCCATGGGACAGTAGATTAACCTCCTCAAGAAACTGCATCTACAGAACAAATTAAAGATCTGGGAGGCTCTTTTTTAAAACTACAAATGCATTTTCTGAAATACAGAGAAGAATAAGGCTACTTTTGTTTGTCCCTTTCCTTCACTAAAATGTAAGTGCAGTACAGAGGAAGCAGCATCAACTAGACAAAAATTATTAAAGCGAGCATGTAGCGAAAGGGAAATATGAATCTAAAATGAATACTACCCATGCAAGTCACCATTTTTCTTCCCTTCCTCTGAAACTGCTTGTACCTGGTTCCATCCTTTTTGTTGTTCATTTTACTTTTGCAGTGGATAAGGCTAAGTTCAAATAAAATCAGTTTTCCATTTCACTTGGGAAACCAGGAAATTTGCTTCCAGTGTCATCTCCTCTAGTCATAAATTAATTTCTTCTGCTAAGGAAACCCTATTTGACCTGCTTCTGGTATCATCTTTAGATGTGAGGGGTTTACTATTCTTGAGAAACTTTGCTGTCAGAAATTATTATTTCCACATAAACAGATGCAGCCCCTGGGACATTATTTACAAAGCAAGGCCATGAAAATTGACAAAGAAAAAATAAAACTACTTGAAATACCTTAACTTTTCTGTTAAAATAGATGAATTCACAACAGCATCTTTTTGTTGTTGAATCAAGTTATATTCATCAAGACAGTGATGAATTCTGGAATTCAACATTATAACTTCTCAAATTTTATCTGATACCAGACATCCAAAATCATGTATGACTGGCCCTGTATAATATATAAAACTGATGTTATTAGAGTGAAATAAATGACAGATAAGGTAAAAGTAGCAATTTATCATTCCAGTAGTTTCACAAGCTGTTTGTCGGAGCAGTTCTGCTTAGAAATTTCAAGTTCTCTTTCTTTAACTTCAGTGGTGTCTTCTGCTAAAATGTGTTATGTAGTTGAAATCATTAAAAATTATTTAATGGTGTATGCTTAATACCATCAGTAAAGCTATGAAGTTTTAGTATTTGGGGCTCAGGAAAATCTCACAGTTGAGATGATTCTGGATTACATTTCCTAGGTACTGTTTGCTTACTGTGCCTGTGCAATGTACAGACTCACCATATAGTTACACATTCAAAGGAAATTACAGCAATTAACTTCAAAAGAGAGATTTTACCTTCCATGCTGGAGGATCTGTCAGCATGACTGTGGGAAGGCATCATTCCTTTTCACTCTGAACACACTGAACTTTTCATGCCAGATAAAAAATATTTCAGGAGATGTGAGCAGCTCACGACACTTGGTCTGATGTGGTCCTGTGCAATAATGCAGGAAAACCCATGCCCAAGGACCATGCCATGAAACCAGGCTGGGAAGGGGCTGTGTGTCAGACAGGGTGGGAGGGCAGAGGGCAACTGGAAAAGGGGCTTTTGGAGAGGCTCTGCACCTTCCTCCAACTTCTGGCAGAGTGCAAGGTCAGCAAGATCCAGCACAACTGGAATTGCACATGCCAGGGTTACTGTGTGGGCAATCTCATTGCAAGCCTGAAAGGAAAACATAATTGATAATGAATGATTCTTACTGTTTATAAATCTGAAGTCATATGAGGTTTATGTAAATGACATTGCATCAAATTCTTATCTCAGTAAAACAAGAGCTCACCATTCAATTTCAGCTTTTTCTCTTTCCTTTACCCAGGAGACTGGCAAAGTCCACATTGTTGCTTATTCCATTATTTGGAGTTCACTACACAGTGTTTGCTCTGTTTCCTGACCGCAGTTCCAACAATTACAAAATAATCTTTGAGTTGTGTCTGGGATCTTTTCAGGTAGATTTTAAGGTTTTTATTCAAAGAAGTTTTATTGACCTAGGTGAGTGCTGCTTACTAACTAAGGAATCCTGTCTCTTTCCAGGGGTTGATTGTTGCAGTCCTGTACTGTTTTTTGAACAGTGAAGTAAGTCTCACCTTTCCTACTGACAATGCTAAATATTGCTTTTAGTAAATGTATAAGTGCTCCTTTAATTCTGCTCTGATACACAAAATTCTTTTAGAAGATATTTGCATTCCTGTCAATGGAATATGTTAATACATGTTTTTTGCAAGAGGAGAAATCAGCTACAAAGTGTAGTTGAGTGAAGAGTTTTAGAGTTTTTAAGAGTTACATAAAATCTAATTCCTTTCAAACTGAGGTGTTAGAGTCTTACACTATTTAACATGTTCTAATCTAGCTCTGTTAGAAGCAATGTGGATTGTACAAGTGAGGTGCAACAAGCATGGAAATTTATCTGGAACTTGAAATACCATTTAGTAAGTATTTAGGGGTAATGTTCTGTCAGTATCTAAACCTCAGAACAGCAACAGATTTTCAGAAGTGCTCAGCACGTCATAGTTTTCATAGTCTCAGCTGAGAAAGATGCAAGGAATTCCTTTTGATTTCAGCCAGCTTGCAGAGTCTGACAGAAGGAATCTGTCTGAAAAAGACACCTGCCTGCACAGAGAATTAACATTCAGCTCTCCTGAGTGCTATTCTGGTCTTTGATATTAATGAGAAGTCTGATTTTGGGCTAATCATTGGATTCTATGCCTTAAGTATATGAGATAAATAGCTCAATACCAAAAGTCAATAGTGCAGCACAAGTGATACAAAACTGGTGTTTGAAGGTAACTTTAGGGCATCTCTTCCCAGACACTGTAGGCAGTCTCTGCCTCTGTTACCTTTGTAAAAACTGATTTGATACTCTAGAGGGAAGGGATGCCATCCAGAGGCATGACAGGCTGGTGGAGAGGGGGAAAAGAACCTCAAGAGGTTCAACAGGCCAAGGTCCTGCACCTGGATCTGTGCAGTGCTGACTGAGGGATGAGGGGTTTGAGAGCCATCCAGCAGAGAAGGACTTGGGGAGGAAGAAAGGACTGTGAGATGGAAATGTGCACTTGTAGCCCAAAAAAAGCCAGCTGCATTCAGCATTAAAAGAAGCATGGCCAGCAGGTCAAGAGAGGTGAATTGTCATCAGTACAAGAAAGATGTGGACCTGTAAGAGCAGGTCCAGAGGAACCACAAAAATGATCAGAAGGCTGGAACACCCCTCCAGTGAAGACAGGCTGAGGGAGTAGGGATTGCTCAGCCTGCAGAGGAGAAGGATGTAGGGACCTTATAGTACATAAAGGGGGGACTACAAGGAAGGTGGCAAAAAACTTCTTAGCAGGCCCTGTAGTGGCAGGATGAAGGATGCCACTTTGAAACTGATACGTGGTAGATTTAGGAAGAAAAAAAACCTTTTCTGTGAGGGTGGTGGAGACAGTGTAACAGGTTGCCCAAGGAAGCTGTGAATGCTCCATCCCTGGAAGTGCTCAAGGCCAGGCTGGATGGTGCTGTGAGCAGCTTGGTCTGGTGGAAGGTGTCCCTGCCTACTGAAGGGGGTAGAGCTACATAATCTTTAAAAGTTTGTATCAATCCAAAGCATTCTATGATTCTGCTCCTAGAGATCCCGGTGTGACAGCCAATAGATGTGGAAAAGTCACTCACATGAAAGAAAATTTTCAGCTCATATTATGCATTTTCTTTTTAACACAGGTGCAGGGAGAGCTGAAAAGAAAGTGGAGGAGTTTGTGCTGGAAGCAGACAGCAGGCAGAGATTACAGACTCCACAGCTCGTCCATTTCTCGAAATGGATCAGAAAGTGTTTCCCAGCTCCACCGGAATTCAAGAGCTCACTCGTTTATGCAGACAGAGACCACCATGATATAAATGAGCTAGGTCCTCCCAAACAATGAAAAACTGTGGGATAGCTCATTCATTATGCAGCTTGATGTGATATTTTATAAAATGTACAGTTTAGTGCTTTGCTTTTCTACATGTTGGTATTTGGGGAATTCGTTTGTGCAGCCAACCTGTTAATAACAGAGAAGCCTGCCCCATGGATGCTTTCTGTTTTGTTAAATGGTATTCATATTAATTCTGATGTTCTCTTGCAGTTTACTGGCCATAGCAACTCAAAAATTCATTGTCCATAAAGGTCCCTTTACCTTCTACAAGAGCAATGCAGGGTATCCTGCTCAGTGCAGACTGCTTTGGCACATGTAAGGGTTAAGATGGGAAGCAAGAAAATCTCTTACACTTTATTTATACTTAAGGAAACATTGCCTTAAGGATTAGAAGATTCTTTTCTAATTATGGAAAATAAAATTTAAAAAAAAAAATCTAAGACCATAATTAACCGCAGTGGGAGTAAAGTGTGCTGATCCAGGAAATCATGAACATGGTTTACACAGAGAGCAAAAGGTAGTACTTCTAGGCTCATGGAATAAATTTCTAAGGTTGCTTTCTACAGAGTTGGATTCCAATCCTGTTGTTACTTTCAGAAGTGCCTAGTTTAATGTTTGGATGCAGAATGTAGGGCCACCTTTACAGACCATACAGAAAAGACTACTTATATTAGTTTGGAATAATACTGCATCATTTCCCAATAGTGTTAATGCAATCATCAGTTGTTCTCTTCTGTTTAAAGTCAGAGATTTATGTTGATCTTTCATCAAGCAATTTTCTGAAGAGGTATGTTCTATTNTCACCTTTCCTACTGACAATGCTAAATATTGCTTTTAGTAAATGTATAAGTGCTCCTTTAATTCTGCTCTGATACACAAAATTCTTTTAGAAGATATTTGCATTCCTGTCAATGGAATATGTTTATGACAGTTTTTTTGCAAGAGGAGAAATCAACTACAAAGTGTAGTTGAGTGAAGAGTTTTAGAGTTTTTAAGAGTTACATAAAATCTAATTCCTTTCAAACTGAGGTGTTAGAGTCTTACACTATTTAACATGTTCTAATCTAGCTCTGTTAGAAGCAATGTGGATTGTACAAGTGAGGTGCAACAAGCCTTGAAATTTATCTGGAACTTGAAATACCATTTAGTAAGTATTTAGGGGTAATGTTCTGTCAGTATCTAAACCTCAGAACAGCAACAGATTTTCAGAAGTGCTCAGCACGTCATAGTTTTCATAGTCTCAGCTGAGAAAGATGCAAGGAATTCCTTTTGATTTCAGCCAGCTTGCAGAGTCTGACAGAAGGAATCTGTCTGAAAAAGACACCTGCCTGCACAGAGAATTAACATTCAGCTCTCCTGAGTGCTATTCTGGTCTTTGATATTAATGAGAAGTCTGATTTTGGGCTAATCATTGGATTCTATGCCTTAAGTATATGAGATAAATAGCTCAATACCAAAAGTCAATAGTGCAGCACAAGTGATACAAAACTGGTGTTTGAAGGTAACTTTAGGGCATCTCTTCCCAGACACTGTAGGCAGTCTCTGCCTCTGTTACCTTTGTAAAAACTGATTTGATACTCTAGAGGGAAGGGATGCCATCCAGAGGCATGACAGGCTGGTGGAGAGGGGGAAAAGAACCTCAAGAGGTTCAACAGGCCAAGGTCCTGCACCTGGATCTGTGCAGTGCTGACTGAGGGATGAGGGGTTTGAGAGCCATCCAGCAGAGAAGGACTTGGGGAGGAAGAAAGGACTGTGAGATGGAAATGTACACTTGTAGCCCAAAAAAAGCCAGCTGCATTCAGCATTAAAAGAAGCATGGCCAGCAGGTGAAGAGAGGTGAATTGTCATCAGTACAAGAAAGATGTGGACCTGTAAGAGCAGGTCCAGAGGAACCACAAAAATGATCAGAAGGCTGGAACACCCCTCCAGTGAAGACAGGCTGAGGGAGTAGGGATTGCTCAGCCTGCAGAGGAGAAGGATGTAGGGACCTTATAGTACATAAAGGGGGGACTACAAGGAAGGTGGCAAAAAACTTCTTAGCAGGCCCTGTAGTGGCAGGATGAAGGATGCCACTTTGAAACTGATACGTGGTAGATTTAGGAAGAAAAAAAACCTTTTCTGTGAGGGTGGTGGAGACAGTGTAACAGGTTGCCCTAGGAAGCTGTGAATGCTCCATCCCTGGAAGTGCTCAAGGCCAGGCTGGATGGTGCTGTGAGCAGCTTGGTCTGGTGGAAGGTGTCCCTGCCTACTGAAGGGGGTAGAGCTACATAATCTTTAAAAGTTTGTACCAATCCAAACCATTCTATGATTCTGTTCCTAGAGATCCCAGTGTGACAGCCAATAGATGTGGAAAAGTCACTCACATGAAAGAAAATTTTCAGCTCATATTATGCATTTTCTTTTTAACACAGGTGCAGGGAGAGCTGAAAAGAAAGTGGAGGAGTTTGTGCTGGAAGCAGACAGCAGGCAGAGATTACAGACTCCACAGCTCGTCCATTTCTCGAAATGGATCAGAAAGTGTTTCCCAGCTCCACCGGAATTCAAGAGCTCACTCGTTTATGCAGACAGAGACCACCATGATATAAATGAGCTAGGTCCTCCCAAACAATGAAAAACTGTGGGATAGCTCATTCATTATGCAGCTTGATGTGATATTTTATAAAATGTACAGTTTAGTGCTTTGCTTTTCTACATGTTGGTATTTGGGGAATTCGTTTGTGCAGCCAACCTGTTAATAACAGAGAAGCCTGCCTCATGGATGCTTTCTGTTTTGTTAAATGGTATTCATATTAATTCTGATGTTCTCTTGCAGTTTACTGGCCATAGCAACTCAAAAATTCATTGTCCATAAAGGTCCCTTTACCTTCTACAAGAGCAATGCAGGGTATCCTGCTCAGTGCAGACTGCTTTGGCACATGTAAGGGTTAAGATGGGAAGCAAGAAAATCTCTTACACTTTATTTATACTTAAGGAAACATTGCCTTAAGGATTAGAAGATTCTTTTCTAATTATGGAAAATAAAATTTAAAAAAAAAAATCTAAGACCATAATTAACCGCAGTGGGAGTAAAGTGTGCTGATCCAGGAAATCATGAACATGGTTTACACAGAGAGCAAAAGGTAGTACTTCTAGGCTCATGGAATAAATTTCTAAGGTTGCTTTCTACAGAGTTGGATTCCAATCCTGTTGTTACTTTCAGAAGTGCCTAGTTTAATGTTTGGATGCAGAATGTAGGGCCACCTTTACAGACCATACAGAAAAGACTACTTATATTAGTTTGGAATAATACTGCATCATTTCCCAATAGTGTTAATGCAATCATCAGTTGTTCTCTTCTGTTTAAAGTCAGAGATTTATGTTGATCTTTCATCAAGCAATTTTCTGAAGAGGTATGTTCTATTGCTAAAGCAGTCTGGCATAGGATAAACAGCCTCAGATAGCACATTAAACATTGAAAATACCATTTTTTACAGTATTATCATTGAAATCTGTCTTTAGGACTGCATATTTGACTTCAAAACACAAGGAGTATTGCAGTGAAGTTACAACACATTTAGCAAAAATGTAAATTCTTTTAGATTTATTCAGTTCTATATCTATCTGAAATTATTTAAAATTTAGTGCTGACCACAAGTCAAGCAAAAAAAAAAAATAGACAGAATCCCTAAATACTACCATAAAAGGCATAAAGAAGGAATTTTCAACAATGCCAAGCTTCTTATGTAGCCACATTAGAAAAAAAAAAAAGGCAGAGAACTGATACACTCTTATAAAAATACACACAACATTTCCACTCTTTAAAAGAAATAAACCAAATGATATTTTCTTCCCATGTAACATTTAACCATGTCCACCCTACATAACAAGTGGGGATAATATGTATTTGCTTGAGTACCTCCATACAAGCCATTGCCCTCATATTTCAGATAACAGATTGTATGGAGTCAGCACAATCCAGAGCCCTGCTCTTGTCAGGGAAAGGGGAGAACAGCAGCAAGGGCATCTCTTGGCAGGCATATTTGTACATCCTTGAAAATATTACCAGTACTGAGAATATTGTCAGCAGCTGTCAAAGTGTCCCTACAACTTTTGGTCTGATTTAATCCAGCTATTTATCAGTCAAACAGAATTTGTTTTAATGGAGTTGCCCTGGAGTGATAGACAGAAAGGGCCCCATGGTTCTCATGACTACTGCAGAACAGGTAATGTGGTATTACATGACACCAGTAGGCATCATTTGACTTACAGCAATCACTCAGTGAATTGTTACTTAGAAAATTTGAATTTAGAGAAGCTGTTGATCACTTCCAGATCATTCATAATGTTTTCTGCTTGGCAGAGTAACTGTGAGGTTCTGGATGGAAGTAGGCTGCCCAAGGACATTTCCATGGGGTCTAAAGATGTGCCCGTACACATGTATTTAAACTAAATATATTCCCAGACTTCAGAGTGAGGAAACACTGCTAAACTTCAGTATTTTTCCTGGATCTCTGGAAAAACTTATCACAAACTCTTAACTGAAAATACATGAAGATCCATTGGAGCTTTGGGAGCTGCTTTTAATACCTAAATTAAACACATCTGTGCACTTTAGGCTTCTTTGTCTGCAGTGGCACTGGGACTGCTCAACTCCCTGAAATGTAATGTGCAGGATGTTCTTTTTTTCCCCTTAATTTCTAGGGTAGAAAGGCACATGTGACAAGCATTCAAGTGTGCTCATCTTTTTGCTCAAATGAGGTTATGTGAGCAAGTTGACACACAGACAGAATGATAGCACAGAAATAGATGTTTCAAGCAATCATTTCCATCAGTCTGTTCTGCATGATGCATCACCAATTATATGTGTTTATAACACATTGTATCCTAGAGAAAACTGTCTTTGTTCTAATTAGGTGAGCATTGGGGAAATCTGCATTTTAATTATTTCTGGGTTATAAAAAAGAAAAGCCTTAATAAGAAAACACATTTTATATTGTAACAAACCAGCATTGTTTCCTTTAACAGGGTGCAGATGTGTTTGGGCTTGATTCTACTTTTCACGTAGGGTGAAATGCCACATGAGAAAATAAATTTGCAGTGAGAGAACGTAGAGGTATCGCTAAGTATGTAAAGGACTATGTGGACATGCAAAGAATGGCACACAGTGAAAAATACAGTACTTTGGAGAATCTCATCCCTCTATTAATATTATAAATACAGAGAATCTAAATACTGTTTTGTGAGACAGTTTAACTTCATAATGGTTTGTGCAAGCATTACCCTGGCACTAAAGACACAGAGAGCACTGCACTCGCTTGTTTTTACTCCCAGAGAATTTCTGAATTCCAAATAACTTTATGCAAAGTTACAGCATCAACTCTATAATCACCAGTTTGACTTTCAGCTGCCTTTTCATGGACAGTTACACATGATTTTAAGATGTCCGTAGAAGGTGCAGAACAGTTTGAGAAATCTAGAACTTGGTCAATGTTTTTCATCTTTACAACATCCAGAATAAGACAGCTTCTCATGGCTTTGTCTTCCCTTGCATTTTGCCAAGGAGTATGGGTTTAAATGCTCTTCGTCTGTGCTGTGGTGACTCTAAAGAGTCAAAAGAACAATGCAATGAAACATTTTTTGGCCTTCTGTCATCCCTAATCCTAGTTCTCACTCAGTCCTAGCAGCATCAGGGGAAGAGGCAGAGGCTGCAAGTGTAAATTTTCCCTGCACCTCCCTTACTTTATTCCTTTTCTGCCTTTTTCCCTTTGGTTGCATCGGGGCCCAAACCTCGAGTTGTAAAGTCTTCAGGGCAGGAAACCTGTTTTTTTTTGTCCATCCCCACTGAAAAGCCAGTAGCACAGCTTGTACTTACTGAGCAAAAATGGTAATACAGTTCGCTCCCAGTACTGTGGTTAATTGTTGTGCTTTATCTCCCCTGGAGACACCATTAATTCTGGATGATTTCTGTCAGCATTACCTGCTGCTGATGCCTGAGGAACACAGTGACAGCTTGCTCTCCACTTACTCACCACAATTAAAAAATATGTGTGGACACTGACATCAATTTTCCTCTGCAGACTTAGTTTCAGCTGGGTGCTTGATAAACTCAGGTGAAATTCATCTGCCCTGGTTTTGGTGTCTAAAAGCTGCATGTTTGTCCTTGAGCTAAAGACAGTTTTAAAGTGCCTTCCAGAATCATCATAGAGAAATAGGCACTACTTGAAGATGATTCCTTCCATGTTCAGCTGGGCATCTGAGGTAGGTATGCTGGACCTGATTTTCTCTGTACTTACTATAAAATAAGCCTGGGGTAGCTGGCTAGGACTTAGATTTCTCACTCCATAGATAGAATCAGGTAAGATGTATCCCTCCAGAAGAGATCATTAAGCTATCTGGGTAATATTACACAGATACTTCTTAAGCCAATTAACTTGGATTGGCCAAACCTGTCCTCCAAGAAATGTGCAGTGATTTGGAAGGTCAGGCAGTGGAGGATCCCAGGGATCATTTGGTCAGGTGTGCCTGCCTTCCATGAGAAAGCCCAGAGCTTTATGTCCCCTTTTGATTTGCCTGGCCTCAGCTTCCAACAAATGTTTGTTGTTTTGGCTTAGGTGTTTGGCTTTTTGCCTTTTGTACAGGGGCTAAAAGAAAGTGCTTTAGAGTACCCAAAATTTTCTTTATGTTATGTGCTGCAGGTAGCCAGCTGAGGAACACCCAGTTTAAGCTTGTGATGGGATTGTACTGTAGCAGCAATAAAAAATTGGTGGCAAATAGCATTACAAAAAACCTTCTACAGTCAAGTTGGAGGCATTCTACCCCACTCTGCAGCATCTGCTTCATGTCCTGATTCATCTCATGCTTCCCTTTGCCTTTAACATGCCAAAGAGGAAAGCAACAGGCATAGACCCTCAGCAAACCAGAGATTCTGTCTGGGGCAGACTGATGAAATGAGGCATTGCCAGGTGCATGTGTCACACAGTCCATGTGCAAAGATGAATCATCTGTATCATTTGTCTTCTGTTTTTCTAAAAATCATCTTCTGTTAATTTGAATTTGGCCAGTTGAGCAAAGTGATTTGGGTTAAAGTCCAAATTCAGTGTATACAGATTTTTTTCAGCCTTCGCTAATGAAAAATCAAGCCCTAAATATGTCTGACAAAAAGAAAGAACTGGCAAGTAACCTGCAGAGAAAGCTGCTGTGTGTATAAGGGTCGTTGTCTGAACAATTACTGTCTGTGCATAGTGATACAGGAAATACCTTTACCAACAGAAGTACCTTCGTGTTACCATGAGTGCCTATATAAGCTGTGGGCTGTCAGTGCTACCCTGACAAAACCAAATACAGAAGTTAGGATGCAGTGCTATTCTGTTCTTGAAAAAAAACCAAGCATGTTCTAACATGTTTCTTCATGCATTGGGAAAACATTTAAAAAGAGCATACTGTGATATGTTTTAACCACTCTGTGTTGAATCTGGTTCTGCCCAAAGATAGCAGGTTGTAGTTAAATCTAAGTCAGGAACATTTCCATTGTCAGCTAAAAAAGTGACTGAAATGTCCCAAACTCCTCTATTTCCCAAAGCACTGTAATAAGTTTATGATTACCTGCAGCTTTTTTTGTCCTGGCACATTACTATGAGCATTATTTCAAAATTCTCTTTTGTCATCTTTGTTATAACTTTATATCTGTCAAGTATGGTAAAAATTGAAGATGATGTAAATGAATGTGATTATTTTTTACAAAATGTACAGATTATGATGTTGTATAGATTAATGTGTGTAAATAGATTTCATACTGTAATTCACTCTAGTTTTCTTCTGGTTTTGCTCTTTTGTTCTTTTCTGGTCTCAGTTTTTAATGTCACAAACCTAACAGCCTTCTCTGAGATGTTATATATAAAGCTGTGAACAAATAAGTGTTTACATCTTTATGCTATTACAGATGATAGTCAATAACACCATAATGGACTGAAGAGGAATCAGAGAATAAAAACTTTAAGCATTTTGCACAAAAATTCTGTTATTCATGTTTTTTAAAAACTGTATGAAATGATGCATTTTTCTTACTGATTCAGTGGGCCATGCTGAAGGATGTGGCTAAGTTAATATTTCACTTTTTTTATTCAGCAGCTGTTAGACACACATGTTAAGGAAAAACAGCCCCTAGCTTCTCTGAGGAATATGGAGCTTTCTACAACCTAGGTGTGCTTACAGGGGCATGAGAATGGCCCCCACCTAGAGCAGACCCAGGTGATCCCATATGTTGTGTGTGGCACCATCCCCATGGCCAGCAGCTATTTTTGATTTATCACAGCCTGCTCAAAACTTGATTGCCAGTTATCTGTCAGAAGTACAGGTGTCAGTCAGGAGTACAGTATAGTGCAGTGAGAACAAAGGAAAGCTTGGGAAGGCTCTCTCCTGTAGAGACAACACCAAATATCATGGGATTTTTCCCTAAAATATATGTATCCCTATACCTGTGATGGGAATGGGCACAGGGAAGAGACTGGCAGTGGTTTGTTGCTGGTGGGGCCAGAGAGAGAGGAGAGTACATGTGGGGGAGGAGGTGGCACCTTGTGGGGCAGTCCCTGCCCTGGCAGTGACATGGAGCAGGGACAGAGGACAGAGCCCTGCTTTGGTGTCTCTCATGGACCAGAGTCCACCCTGTTCTGTGTGTGTCTCTGAATCCCAGAAGCCACACCACCCCGAGGGCACTCCGAGCCTTTGGGAGAGCTGAGCTCTCACCCTCTCCCACCTTATGTGAGTTCTTTAGGAGCTGTGTCAGCCTGGGCCCTTTGGCAGCCAACAGCACATCTGCCAAGTACTTCAGTGTCCTCACCCACGTGCAGGTCCTCTCTCCCTCAGAGCTGAAGGGGCAGCCCAAAACCAGATCACAACCAGATGTCTGCAGTGAGCTGCTGTGGAGCTGATGAGCCTGAACATGCAGGACAGACAGGGTGCAGGTGGACAGGGACACTGATTCCCATCAGTTCTGGCAACAGCACCTGCAGGTTTCCATGGCAAGTCTGAGTCCTCTCAAAGGAAGAAGTGGATTCCTTACAAAAGATCTGGATAATTAGAGAAATGGTTATATCCAGAATACAAGCAGTGACTGTGGAGGGGAAGAATAAGAGAGTCTGCACTCCAGAAGAAATTTAAAGAAGCAAATGCTTCTCTGTCAACTCCTGCATGGTCACACTGGGCAGTATCAGCTGCAGTAATCTCTTAGCTCTGTACTTGTACTGGCCCACAGGCAGCTGTGAATATAGCACAAACTGAGTGTGAATACACACACTCCCTTCCCTCTGATTGCACCAAGGAGCTTCTAACTGGGACCTTTGCAAAGGTAAAGGAGATCAGTGGATGGGAGGGTGGAAGAGTCACAAAGACCATCTGTCTTCCCTTCATCTCTGTAAGAGAGCTGAACCAAAGAACTAGAGCAGACAGTAAGAGAAAAGGCATTGCAAACTCTGTGTGTTTATGTGTGTGTGTGTGTGTGTCTGTCTGTGTGTCTGTGTGTCTGTGTTTAAGTTTGGTGTGGATTGCAGAACGAGGTTACTTTTAGAGAGCACCATGTTTTTCCCTGGCCGTGCATAAGCCAAATCCCCATTTATCTCCCAGTTCCAGTGCTATTCCCAGCACTGTTCCCAGTTCTGTTCCCTGCTCTCCCAGGGCAGAGGTCAGCCCTCAGGTGGCAGTGGCAGTCCAAAAGGGGATTGCCACAGACCATGAGGGGGAACAGGGCTCATGAGAGCCCAAGCTCAGGAAAAGCAGCATCTCCCCCACACCCTGCAGGCTGCTGTGCAAAGGCTGAGTCTGTGTGTGGCCCTCCTGAACACTGCCCTGTCTGTGGAGTTTGGGGTGACTTTTTTAAAGCAGTCACTCTGGCCAGGCACAGGTCATTCCACTTTGCAAAGGGGTTTCCTGGACTGCACAATGTTAAAAGAGTTGTAAATAATCAAACTCTATCTGTCCAACTGAATAAAATAAAATGCTATCTGCTAGTTAAGTTCTATTATTTACAATCAGCTATATTTTAATATCCTTATCTTAACATAGACTGAGATATATTATGAGCTAGCTGACATGCAATTTAGGGTGACTTATTGTCTCAAACCATTTAATAAATAAGTATATGTTGCATCAAACCATTAAATAAGTATACATTGCATTAAAAGAGTTATACATTTTTCACACAGGACAAATAAATATTTTTCATGTAATAACCCCCAAAGTACCCTAGGATATCCCATTAAATATGGATACTGAATTTGGAAGACAACAGAAATTGGAATGAAGAGCTGTGCTTTATTTTGAAATCCTTCTGGATTCTCAGTTGGTGCCTTTGTAATTGAGACTGCTACTCAACACAATCCTGTTAAGCTGTGAAATTCTCTGTTCAGAAAGGCTTTATTTAGCAATAGCCCTTGGCCACTGCTTATCCCTGGTTTCCTGCTTATATTCTTCACCTGCTCTTAATTAGTGCCTTGGGCTTTGCCTGCCTGTCTCTGTAGGATATGAAAAAATACTGAGGGAAATAATGAGGGAATCAGTAAGCAAGTTTATAACAGTATAATTAATAATGGATCCTGATTACAAGGGGACATTTTGTTATACAGAACTGCATTCACGAGAAGCCATTTGAAAATTAAAATATAATCTGAGTAATACACAAAATTGGGCTATAGAGGATGATTGTGCCTTATCCAGGTGATGAATTGGACAATTTAATCATTCCTGCAGATTACAGCTTCTGTTATTCAGATAAGTACCAAAATCATATGGCCTGTTTCAAAAAACACTTAACTTGACCTTATTACTCAGCAACAAAAATATGAAGAAAAACATTGTTTCCCTCAAATACACAACATCTTTAAAAAATCATTTTCATTTTGCCTTTGAAGGATATAACATCCTGTTTCTTGGATTAGGACAATAATTTATCAATTTAGACACTTGAAAGTACCTTTTTATCATGAGACATATGGAATTAATAAGTAGGGGACGGGGTTAAAACCTTTGAAAAGCCCAGCATATACCTTGGCCAACATATAGCTCTGGTTGCTTGTCCTGATGCCCCAAACACAAGCTGAGAGCAGCTTGGAAGGCACAGGCAATATTGGGTTTTTTTTTATCATTGAGGCCTAGTCCGTTTCTGTCTTGAACCATCTCAGTTAAGGTTTCTGTTTATAATTCCCCTTTTTTACTGAATGCAAAGCTAAGAATCCATCCCCAGCACTGCTCCTGCCTCCTGGATATTTCCTGGCGTGGTGCCTGCCAGGGCTGCTGTGGGGAGCCCCATGACCCACAGAGGGCTCATCAGTGCTGCTGCTGCCCCTCACACACAATTCCCCTCTCACTGGTAATCTGACAGGGCTGTGCTATAGATATGATCAAGTTTTGCCACTCTTTCAGCAGCTTACGAAGTCTGAATCTGAATTTAAACCATGAAATCCCTGCTTTTATTGTCCCACTCTCATGACATCCAGTAGGAAGATACTTTACAACCCTCTCTGGCTTCACTGCAGTGAAATATTGAATTTAGAGCAATGCTTTCAAACATACTAATGGAGTTAAAGGGTTAAAGTTGAGTAACAACTGTTCTTGGATGTGCAAAATTCAGCATTTGTTATGGTTCTAGTACCTATGTAAATTTACATATAAGAGTAAGTCAGATATTGACTGGCATCACATAAACTAATGCTGGAAATTAGAAAGATATTTGCAATCAACAGAGAAGTGAGGTTTTAAAAAAGCTACATGGCATCTCAGGAAAATTCCATTTTAGATTCCTGCTTATATGGTTTAGGAGGAGTAACATGTTATGAGTGCAAATCAGCAGGGGATTAGACTTTATGAGCCATACACTTGCATTTCCTACACTCTCATCAGGCTATAGGATCTTAACTGAATTAATATGTGCAAAGTTTTGGAAAGAAACAGGAAAAGTTAGGGAAAAATTATAAATTTATAAATATCAGAGAGTTTAGACAGATGAATTAGTCACAAAAATTATTAGGGTTTGATCTGTTGTCAACTGCTATTACAGAACTTGCTATTAATGCCATTTCAGTCACTTATTTCAGCTGTAGATTCAGTCTGGTGCTGCTCCATTGTGCCTGGATGAATGGAAACTGCTGTGACGTAGATATTTTGGAAGAAATGTGAGCACTATAAAGAGACTTTTAGTCTCAGTTCATCTTCTCCCTCTATTGTGCTCTGTATTCATCACAAGCCTAGAAAAGTTCTTCCAATTTCCTATTCATATACTGATCCATGAATAGTACAACTGTACTGCTATATATGTTCTCCAAATGTCTGGGCTGAATAGTTTATTTCCTCTGAGTTGTAATTATTCATCTCAGCATTTGGCAATGTTTTCAAGTGGTTTTAACTTTCCTTCTGCAATGTGTCATCAGGTTTCAAAAATAGTGGTTTCTCTGGACAATCTGGATACTGAAGTATTTGGCTCATAGGGTGGAAAATGGCTTCTGACCTTCACAACTAACTTGTGGTCAACTGCTTTTTGACTGCTTTAGCACATGGTAAAAATTCATATTACTACAAAATGGTAAATTAGAAGAAAAACACCAAGAAAAAGGATGTGAAGTTGGGGAATAAACTGAGGCAAATCTAGGATCTAACTTTGAGGAAATACAATTATGCTCTAGGACAATGGCAGTGCCCATTTCCTACAAAAGAACCACATTCTCTCAGGCCCATTCAGGTATCCAGCTGAGCACATCTCTGAGCACATCTCAAGCTTCAAGCCCACACTTAAGCCCTAAAACATCAGCAGAACTTAGGATGCTGATCTGGTGTTTTGCTGATCATAAACACAGTGCTTATGCTTCACAGTTTCCATTGTGAAAATTATATATGATCTTGAGAATCTCTTATCAATACTTACCCATCTCACAGCATGTTTGTAACTCATCTTTTACCCTTCAGCAAGGATGCAGTCTCCTATTTTGCAATACTGTGAATATTTTATGATGTTGTACATATTTCCCTTTAATTTATATGGACATGTTTGCTGACATTGGTCTCTGGATACAATATTTATGGTCTTTGGGTGTATTTTCAGACTTGTTATGGCAGGAGGAAAACAAGATCACAGCTACAGCTGAGACAAGACAGTCATGACACCCTTCAGGGCAGAAAGCAGATTGGAGCACCGAGCCAAGAGGGCAAGTGCCAGGGCAGGAGCTGGCAGACCAAAGCCTGGCAATGTGCAGCAGGAGCAAGCCTGGAGCACCCATCCTGCCAGGGGCAGAGCCAAGGAGGTGCCACAGTGCCTCCCACAGCAGGCTCTGAAACCCTTTCCTAAGCGACCCTGCTGTTGACATCAACTGACAGCCCACCAGAAGAGCATGAGGGGAGGGCTTGGATCAGCTGCACCAATGCTGAGGGAGCTCTTTTGAAGGCTTTAGCTGACTTTTTTCAGTGAGTGATTAAATTACCCTAATCTTGTCTGGGGCCATTGGACAGCAGTGCAGACAGCTCCAGACTTGCAGTGTGACCTCCCAGCTGTGGTTCCAGCAGGATCTCTGGTTCTTACATCAGAAAGTCTCACTGTTGTTGCTCAAATTTTCTGTTTATTCTTTCAGATATCTCCTCACAAATGTTTGCTTTAATTTCATGGCACTTATTTAAATCAAGATGGCTTTTATCATAGTTAATTACTAAGAACTTGAACTTGAGAGATACTTTGAATACTCCTACCAGGCCTATGGCTTTGTTACTGTGGAAGAAGAGATATTGAGTAAATTAAAAGCAGTCACAGAGTTTGAGGATACAGAACAGGCCAAGATGCAGACAGCCATTAGGTCAAATTTTGTTTCTTCTTTTCTTGGTGAAAAATAACTTGCAGCAAGCTTATAGCTGAATTTCAATTGACAGTAAACAAATAAATATTTAGACAAGTCCATCTAGGTCCCAGTATCACTTAGCATTCTTTAAAAATCAGACATTGTAATGTAGGTGAGGAATTCAAACAAGTGGAGAGAGAAGCCCACTAGATTTTCCTTGCAACCTCCAATACAAACTTATTTTTAAAATGGTTGTATGTTATGGATGGACAATAAGAATAGTAGTCTGTAGCACTATTTGTACAGAATAGTAACCCTGAATGACATTTACATTAATTCCTGCTTTTATCTAAGCTTTGTTCCCCATATATAATTCTTCTTTAATCTTTTCCTGTGTCCCTCTGCTACCCCAGGAATAGTTTGTGATTTATCACATAATGTTTTAGTACCAAATTAACAAACACCAGAGATGATGACTGGACACTGAAAAATAGGATGTAAATCACTGGCACAGGACACTGAATTAGTGCAGAAGTTTCTGTGCAATTAACGAGTGCACTTGAGAATGGTTCAGTGTATTTAAAGTACTTAAGGATCTCCACTAAGTCACACAATCCAAATGCAATAATTGTTATTAAAGCCATGTCTTGGATATGGAAAAGTAAAAAAGCCTGGACTTGACTTTCTAAGTCAGCAGTGATGGAAAGACACAGATTTGCTTACAGATAAAATTAGTGTTCCAGAAATAGACAACTATATATATATATATATATGGGCTTAAAAGTGAGGGCTTTCTATTTATCTGTATACTGTTCAGATTCTCATAAATTTACTTCAAGTACCATTTTATTCCAAGAATCATTCAGTTGGGTTCTACAAGATGTCTCAACAAAGGGAAATAATTGGTGTAATATAAAGACTGGAACTGCCTGTTATAGACTGAGTATAAACTGTGTAAATGTCTGCTAGTTTTCTTTCAAGAGGGTTTTTCTGTTTATTTATCTATCTGGACACATTTCTGAATGCATTGTGTATCATAGATAGTACAGCATGCCATACTAGATCAATGACCACATATGGAAAAAGCTTCAGGAAAAACCCACCTGAACATTTTTGGTCTCTAAACTCTTTTTGGTCTCTTTCTAACCCCGAGTTCCTGACTCACACCCAGACATATGGAACACCCAGCTCCCTGTGCTAACTTCAACTCCTCCCTAACACTCTCCTGAGACTGATTCTCTGTTTGCCAATCCTACCCCACTGCAGACTGTCCTTTCCAAAGGGTAACTTTCTTTTCAGCTCTGTTTGTTGAGCTGACCAGTGCATTTTCTAAGTTCAAGAGTTCCTTGCTGTATAGTACAGTACTTGCATTAGTCTGAAGTCTCCAGAACAAGGCATTGCAGATCCTTATTGGTTTCTGCTGTCTGGCCTGAAGCATTTCCCTGTGCAGCTCCATGCTGCTTTCCTGCACACTAAGACATTTTCCTGCTATTGCTGATGGCTGGGAGATGTTCCTTGCCCTTAGGATAGCAGTTCCCTGTCCACACAGATGAAATCAATCCCATCTACTGATGCTTTTGTTCAGGATTTCCACTCCTAGAAGAATAAAAAGCTTCATTGTACATCAAATGTCTCAGACTCTACTGTTTCAGAAACTTTACAGATTTGCAAGAACAAAAAAAACAGCAATTGAATGCATTTAATTATAAAAGTTTTCTTTGGCTCCTTCATCCTAATTTCAATGAAGGTGGAATTAACTTCTAGATGTTAAGATGAAGTTTTAAGATTGTCCAGAGCAGCCACTTCTTCCTGCCTTCCTTTGCTTTTTGCCCTCTATATAAACAGGAGCAAAAGTTAGAATTTTCATGTGTTTATGGAAGTTAGAAAGCCTTCTTGGTCCCATTTGGCTGTTACAAAACCTTGTTTGTTTGTTTCTTGCTGTTGTCTTATGATACTTATTTTCCCAATAAGGAAAACTTTCTCTTTGAAAGGGTGTAATAGTTTCCATTTTATACTTTTATTCGCCATTTTTTTTTACTTTCATATATCATGTCCTTTTGAAAATGGTTAGGAAAATCTTTTGTAGCATCATATGAATAATTTTCAAAGCACATTTTTTGCCAGATTCAAAGCTGTTTTCTCCCTGTGAAGCTGTACATAGATCTAAAGATATCACAGGTGGTGAAACTGAAAAAAAAGCGACTTAATTTGACTAATATCCCTTTCCCTAATATATGTTGTTTAGGACCAATTGCATTCATATCCTACTCCATTATGAATAAATCATGGGCATGTTGGCTGTGTTTGTGGGTTTCAGCTCACAGTATTTCTGAGGGTGACATCCAGAATTTAAATAATGTGCCATACCCCAGGTCTTGCCAGCTTTGAGTGATTTTGTGAAAAAATCATTTTTGACTTGGAGCTGGAAGGGGCAATTGAACTGCTTTTGTTGGAAAGGAGCAAGACCCTGATCAGGCAGTTAATTAAGCAATCAAACTCTTTTGTTAATGATCCTGCAGGGGCTGTCAATTCTCATTACATGTTAGATTAGTTTCACTGGAGTGGAGCTGAAAGCTGAGGGTTGGTTTCTGCCTCTCTCCTCAAAAGCCAGAGCACGTAGGGGGTGCAGAGCAATCTTCACAAGCTCCTGGGCCAGCAGGGAATGACAATGTTTTAGCACAGACACGAGAGGTGCTGCTGATCAACCTCACCTTCTCTCTGGTACCTTGGCAAAGGCACCATTCTGTCTGTGAATGTCTATCCCAAAAGAAAATCACCCTGCAAAATATGGTTATTTTCGTCTTAGAGCAGTTCTGTTGCCCTGCAAATGGTTAAATTAGCCCACTGAAAGTTGTAGACAAAGGGAATGGGATGGAAAAAGGGGCCCAGAAGCTGCTTAAGACAAAAAGAAAGACTTGGCACCCTGTGCCCATGTGTGGGGACAATATAAAGTCCTACCTGTGGCCTTTCCAAGGACCTGCAAGTTGAATCTCCATGGAATAGGAGCAATTGGTAAAGTATGAATATAGGGAAAATTTAGTGGCTTCAAGAGAATGGGCTGGAAAAGGAATGATGAAGAGAAAAGTCAAGGAAAATTAATTTTACCGAGTGAAAGATAAGATTATACTAATATTTCATGGTAAAAATCTGCAGTGCATGAAAAATTTAGACTTCTACCAAGAAACAGAGTAAGTTCCACTTGTAGACACCCTGTTATGCACAGTGATGAAATATAAATTATATCCATTTTTTGTGGCTCTATACTGTCTCAAACAAATGTGTCAGAGTACTTGAAAAATATCAGTTAATAAATTCTCCCAGTTTATTACCTTGATAGAACTAATGACATTTTTCCTTGGAGGAAATGGAATGTTTCTCATATGCTTGGATCATACAGGAGGTCTGTGGCAGTCTGGGATATAATCCAGATCTTCTGAATATCAGCCCTGTATTTAGCTATAAATTCAGCTTTCCTTAGACTTGACTTGTTTTGAGTCATATTTTGTAATCCAGAAGAGCCTCCTTCTCCCTCCTCTCTTCCCCCACAGTAAAGAAAAGAAAAAAAAAGAAAGAAAAAAAATGAAAAAAAATATCAGAGCCACCAAAAGTTAATTCAAAAGAAGATTAACAGTATAAATTTTTGGAGCTTTTGGTGAAAATTCGAATGGAGTTGATCCCAAATCTACCAGCAGACTGGTTGCCTTGACACTGAAGAGAGAACACAGATACTTCAATATCTATACAGACAGTTTTGAAAGTTTTAAATGGACATTTTGCAGGGTTGTGTGCAAACTGTACATGATGAGACATCATCTATTCCCTTCTGGATGACAAGGTCTGCTGGTTTTCACCTGTTCATGAAATATGTTCTAGTTTATTAAAACTTCTGTAGACTGCCCTGGACTATTCTTGTGAAATCATTCTGGAGAAGAGATATAATCTATGTAATATGATTTTCTTGAAAGATGAAAATTTTCACTTTCTATTCCTTCCTTACCTGCCATCAGATTATCAGCACGCTGGAGTCTCTCAAATCCTACATTATTCAAAGCTTTGGAAGAAAAGTAAACACATCACATTGCAACATATCCTACAGTCCAGACTGCAGCCACCCCAGAATCCCTTCTAACTGGGTTTCTTGATATTTCACTTCTATCTTACTTCTTTAAAAAAAATTACTTGGTTAAAATTATTTTCCACTAAATCTTGAATTTTTGTTGAAAAACCCCCAAAATGATTTGTGTTTTATCTGTACATAGATAACTCAAAATCTAGGCAGGTACATCCCAAATCCTGGCTGACTCCTAGTCCTATCCTGCTCTTTTTGCACATTTTTAAGTTAGAGTTCCTGAGCACATCACCACAGCAGCATAAAATGTATCTCTTGGAAATCCACATTTTCTGAAATCACTGCTTATTTCTGATGGGAATACCTCACCAAACACCTTCTGGGACTGCAAAATCTTCCTCAGAGCAGCAATGGCAGTTCACAGTCAATGACATGACCAATACAACTGTCAGTCATTCTCTCATCTGTTCTCACAGAAACACAGAGATGTGGTTGGAAGAGATCTCTGGTCCAATTCTCCTCTCAGAGAGAAACTGTTGCCAGCTTGGATGATGAGAGCTTTAGCTTTGTCTGGCCAAACCTTGGAATCTCCAGGGGTGGCACTT
This sequence comes from Notiomystis cincta, assembly GCA_013398075.1. Classification (NCBI taxonomy): domain Eukaryota; kingdom Metazoa; phylum Chordata; class Aves; order Passeriformes; family Notiomystidae; genus Notiomystis; species Notiomystis cincta. The sequence goes on along the minus strand of VZRX01008768.1, from coordinate 155,172 downwards.
TATAGCCAAAGTTTATAGGAACAGTGGGCTTCTGTCTCACATGCTTAATGCCCATGAACATGTTTGTCTTTAGTCACTTGTTTCACATTTTGATCCTCCAGTGTCATGTAGCTATATTTTGTTTATAAAATAAATCTCTCCATATGGATGTTTTTTCTGTCTTCGTGTTACCAGCAAGTTTCGAATTCCTCCATTTCTGCACCAAGACACTAGGATTTTAATTCAGGATTGCTTTTAAATAATATTAGTCTCAAGACTGATTCCTGAGGAATTCCTCTGGTATCTCCTTCCACCCTAAATGGGGTTGCCTGACATTTCAGCTTTTTTCCTACAATGCTTTTATTAATCCCCATCTGCTGCTGCCTAACTCACATTTTCAGTTGTCACCCTGAGTGAAATAGGATACTCTGACTGTGAGCTGACTCCTGTGCTGATGGATTAATTAATTCAATCGACTTAATTGTTATTCAAATATTTCTGACAGTTATTCAAATCTTTTTCTCAGAAAAATGTATGGCTACTTGCTGTTAACTATTTAAATTAGTAGAATGCATTTTTGGTTCTCTTCTGGCCATAAAGGGTGCATTTTTCATGTCTCTAGCTCCATTTTTTTTCTAGAAAGCAGCAGGGATGTCCCTGAAATGTATTCTATTGCAAATGAGGACAGACTTGGTTTACCAGCTCCCATGAGGCTCTGGCAATGGGAGCATTTTGCTGGAATACTTGAAGTGTGAGCTTCAAGGGAGCTGCACATCACATCTATCATGGTCAGAAGTCATGAGAAACATTCTCTATATGCTAGGTAACTAAAAAGAAAGATATGAAAAATCATGCAAATGGGTGAGATAACAGCTTTCATGGCTTCCCCTATTTCCATCCACTTCAAGGACTTTCAGAGTCTTATGACAACATCATGACTACTCCCACTGGCTGTGGCTGCTTCATTTCCACCTAAAACCCATTCCATTTATTTACCAGCCTTCCTGGCAGCGCCATGGGGCTGTCCTGACATGCAAACATTCTCTAATGATTTGCTGATTGAGTGCAGCTTGAAAGCAGTCATCAAAATTTTTGAAAGTTCAGGTTATCATTTTAAAAGTTAAGTTAAATAATATTTGAATGTCAACTTCTTTTCTGCTTGATTTGACTGGAGAATATACACATCTTTACCTGTCTCCAAAAGGAGCACAAGCTAGGGTGTGTATAACTGGAACTATACTTAGAAGTATGCACCTGATTCTTCATGACAGTGCAGCCTTGCAAGGCAGAGTGGGAGAAATTGCAGGGCCACAATATGAGAAAGATATTAAACTATTAGAGAGTGTCCAAAGGAGACCATGAGGGTGGTGAAGTCCTGGAGGAGGGCAGCCATGTGAGGAGTGGATGGGGACACTTGGTCTGTTCAGCCTGGAGAAAAGGAGGCTGAGGGAAGCCCTCACTGCAGTTACAGCTTCTCCTGAGGGGAAGAGGAGGGGCAGGCACTGCTCTCTGTAGTGACCAGTGACCTGAGGGAAAGGCCTGAAATTGTGTCAGGGGAGCTTTAGGCTGGATATGAGAAAAGAGTTCTTTCTTCCTCCATAGGGTGGCTGGGCACTGAACAGGCTCCCCAGGACAGTGGTCACAGCCCCAGCCTGACAGAGCTCAAGGAGTGTTTGGACAATGCTCTCGGGCACAGGGTGGGACTCTTGGGGTTGGTCCTGTGCAGGCCAGAAGTTGGACTCAGTGATCCCTGTGGGTCCTTCCAGCTCAGCTGATTCTGTGATTCTGTGATCAGCTGCTGTCTAAGCTCATCAAGGGACCTGTCATGCATCTCCTGGAACCTCCTTTGCCTTCCTGGTACCAGTGCCTTTTCTCTGCTGGTCACAACTGACCTTCCCAGTTGTGCTGGACTGGAAGTGCAGTGCAGAAGACTTGGCAAGCTGTCTGTGAATGGGAAGCATTCCAGCCTAAGGAAAGCAGGAGTTTGTCATTAAAGACTTCATAAATAATGATTTGCTCATAAAGAACAAAAATGGAAGCAGAATAGCTTGGAAACTCAAGAACATTTGAAATGGCAGGAGCCATGTTACCAGCATCTGAAATACATTTAAATTGCTGTAAATGTTGTGGATCAGGAGCACTAAATTGCATACTGGAAGAAAGCAAGTGATATAAAAAGTAATGAAAAGAGCCAGAACTGAACATTACTAATTTTCTTCATAAAAAGCAAGTTTCCATGACTCATTCATATACTATCAATTACATGTGTTTAGAGGCTGAATTTTAAGATTAAAATAGTGTACTAAATTTAACTGAGCCATTATCTTTATATTCTTGCAGAAATGCTTTCCCCTGACAATAGCAGAGAATAGCAAGGTGGTTGTGAGCATGGGTTATGATAACATCCACCCATAACCAGCATTTGCTGCTTACATAAATGTGTGGATAACACTGAGGATTTTTATGTTCTTTTTAATATTTGCTTGCCAAAGTGACACTTTAATTCCCATCTCCAAAGAGGTTTATTTTTGCAGATGCATTTTCAGTCTTTTCATGGAGATGTTATTTATGTGCAGTGTGAACTGAGCTTCCTAATGTCCTGGAGTGTGATGTTGTGGTTGATTTTCCCTCCTCCAGTCTTGGTTTCTGCTCACCTGTTAATAACTTTGTGGAGAACAAGAACATAAATGCCATCTTGTATTGACCCAGAGACCAGCCCAGGTGTTTATTCTGCCTCTGGCAGGAACTTGTGGTGGATGCAGGAGGAAAAGGAATGGGAAGAAAACTCTGGGAAAATGTATTCTTTCCTGTGTCTGTTCTCCCAGTTTCCAGCTTATTACAAGCCTGGAAGCATCTTGAGTCAAAGTTGCATCCAGTGTTAGTACTCAGTGTTAGACCTGTCCTCCATTAACTGAACTGAACACAACTACATCTTTTTGACTGCCACAGCATCCTCAAAATCTGAGTACTACAATTTTGCTATGCATTATCTGGAAAAGTAATTATTTTTATTTTCATACTGTAACTTAATAATTTAATTGTTTGTCCCTTAAGTTTTCTGTTATGGGAAGTCATGAATAACACTTCCCTTGTTGCCCCACTCACGAGTTGGCTCCAGAGAACCTCTCTGCAGTCATCACTCTTCTAAACCAGGTAGTGCCTGGGAGCTGTCCTGGGTTTGGCTGAGACTCAATTAATTCTCTTCATAGCAGTCTGTAGGGTGCTGGTTTGGATTTGTGACCAAAACAGTGTTGATAACACAGGGATGTTTTAGCTGTTGCTGAGCAGCCTTTTCACAACACCAAGGCCTTCTCCACTTCTCAGGCTGCATCCCCAGCGAGGGCTGGGAGTGCTCAACAAGTGGGGATGGGACAGAGCCAGGACTCTGACCCCACCTGACCACAGGGATGTCCCACACCACATGGTATCCCAGTAATAAAAGCTGAGGGGAGAAGGAGGAAGGGGGTGCATTTGGAATTATTGTTTTGCCAAGTCACTGTTATGTGTGATGAAACTTTGCTCTCTTGGGTATCACTGAACACCTGCTGTCCATGAGGAGGGGGAATGAATTCCTTGTTTTAATTTGCTTGTGTGTGTGGCTTTTATTCTGCCTGCTAAATTGCCTTTACCTGAACCCTGAGTTTTCTCACTTTCAGCCTCCTGTTTCTGTCCCTTTCCCACCGAGGGGGAGTCAGAGCCTGGCTGTGGGGCTGAGCTGCCTCTCAGGGTCACCCACAACAACTCTTTAATACACTCCAGTGCAGTAGATGCTCTGTCCCTCTGATCCTGCCCTTCTGCCCTCTTTGTACCCTCTCTACTTTTGCTGCATCTCCCTCCCAGAGGGAACCAGAGCTGCACATAGTGATAAAGAAATGGCTCCACCATTGATTTATATGACTTAGTTATGATTTCTGTTTGTTAAGAAATACATACTGAGGGTTCTTAATTGAAGATCCTGATTTAATAATCTCCTTGACTTTTGACCATCACTAAGCAGTGAGACAGCATTTTCACAAAATTATCTAAAGGCACCTTTCTGAGTGAACACATTTCCTATATTTGTGGCTCATTTTATGCCATATAGACCTACAGCTGGGGGGTTTTCTGCCCATCTTTTGACAGGCATACCTTCCAGAACAAAACTGACTTAAAGCAAAATGAACCTCAGAAAAGAATTCATCAGGACTCTGAATCTCATTCATAATGTGTTCAATTTATTCTTTTCAGAACACGCTGGCTTGGAAGTTTTACAGCATAGAAGTCCTATGAATTTACATGAAATATTTGAACGAAAAAGAATTACTGAACATGAATCTGGATCTTTCTCTCAGCAGAATATTATTTTCTGGGACATTTGGTTTCTCTTTTCATTAGATGACATAGCAGAAGCACTTTGAGTTGATAGAAAAGTAGTTTATAATCAGTGGAAAACAGAATGTAAGAAGTTGTATAAAATATAAATTTCTTTTCACATTCATCTCCCTGTGAGTCTCTCACTTTTTTTCTCATGTGGTTTTGCCCCTGTCTTAGGAAATACTGCAATTTCAGTCAAGTAAAATCAATGCAGCCCTTAATAAGAGTAATTTGATTCCTAAATAAAATAAACACCCCACAACCCACCAAGGCAAAACAAAACCAAAACCAACAAAACCAAAAACAACCCAAACAAACAAACAACCCCAAACCAAACCAATTACTGAAAACAGTTACTTAAGCTACAGAGTTTTGGTGTGGTTGTATTTGCAGAGCTTGTGACAGAAAGCCCCTTCCTTTAATAGAAATGGTTTTATCTAAATAAATAAAACCAGAAATTCTAATTCTCAAATACTCACCATAACTCCTTTTCACTAGTCTTTTCATTTTTCATCATGATCAGAAATGTTTAAGAGATCATGAGAGGAATTTCAGTTAAAAGCAACTCATGCTTATTAGTTTATCATGGATTATCAGAACTGTTTAGAAATGGAAAAATATGAGCAGGTGAATAATCTCATAGAATTTATTTTCATTAAATCACATTACTAAAAATAGCTAAAGAAGAATTTTTCTAGAGAGACACATGGTAAATTGTTGCTAAGTGTTTTAAAGCTAACAGAAATCCCACTATATTTTTTTTTGCAAATACATAATTATTAATAAGTTAAAAGATAAGGCAATGTCTTATCTTCAGGAACATCTGGGAGCCTAAAGCAAGGCTTCTCAAACTCAGTTTAACTGAGTGCCATTATCAGTTTGAAAAAATCTGTGGCAAATGAGTGTCTGTGATTGCTTCCCCTCTCTGCCCAGTCCTGATGTCTGCTGAGCCACAGCTGCCTTTGAAGCCACTGCTCTGCAAGAGCCAGCACTGATGTGCTGAGGAGATACCTCTTTAATCACTGTTATTCTGACTAGCCAGTATCCATCTTGCCATGTCCTCCCAAAGTCTGCCTAAAAAATGAAGACAGTGGGTTTTTCCATTCTGTTTCTGTCTTCACTTTTACTTCCATATTACAGGTCTTTTCCTTGCTGTTTGGTTTTTTTCCCTATATCTAAGACTGATTTAATGATCTTTCCATGCACTTCCTATAGCTATTCTGATTTTGACTTTCTCATAATTGCAGTTCAGGTACAGTTATGACACTTCATAATTTCAGAACTTTCAGAAAACAAACCTTGCAATGATGGAAAGGTCATTTTCTGCAGGAACATTTAGAAGGACGAATACAGACTTTAATACCCTCTCTTTCTATAACTGGCTCAAAAATTTACATTCTTTTACTTGGGGACACGTTAGTCATTTGTTGCTAATGTTTAACTGGTTGTTGTGTATTTTGCCACCTCACTTAAAGTGATTCAACTTCTAAGAGGTTTTAGTACCATACATTCAAATGTATTTAAATTCTATGACACAGAAGTTTATTTCTCCTTCTGTGCTTTTGCAATAAATATTCTTACAAAAACTTCATTTATGGAAATAATGGGTTACTTTTCTCTAGAGTATTTCTCAGTAGAGGAAGCATGACATTCAAATCAGCATTTCTGAAGAAGCATACCAACCATACTATTGCTGTGGAAGTGTCTGGCATCAGGCTCATGTCAGTGACAATTAATTTGTTACTTTTGATGAAGCAGGGTTGTGATTTTCCCACCTTCACCTTTGTAATGAAAATCCTCAAATCAACCTTAAATTTGTAGTTTTAATTTGTATCTTCCATCATTTGACTATTTGAGGTACTTCTCTCATTTCTGCAGGCTTTAGAAGCAGTTGAGTTATTTATTAAACAAATCTTAATGCTATACTAATATCTTAAATAAAAAGTGGTGATCTGGAATTCCTCTGGCACTCAGAGTTTTCCATAGATTCGTGGGATCATAGAACATTGTGAGTTGGAAGGGACCCACAAGGATCATGGAGTCCAAGCCCTGGCCCTGCACAGCACCATCCCCAAGGTCACACCATGTGCCTGAGTGATGTCTAAACACTTCCTGAACTCTGTCAGGCCTGGGGCTGTGACCCCTACCCTGGGCAGCCTGCTGCTGTTCCCAGCCACCTTCTGGGGAAGAACCTTTTTCTAACACCCAACCTTAAGCTCCCCTGACTTGAGGCCATTCCCTCAGGTCCTGTCTCTGCTCACCCCAGAGAGCAGTGCCTGCCCCTCCTCTTCCCCTCAGGAGGAGCTGTAACTGCAGAGAGGGCTCCCCTCAGCCTCCTCTTCTCCAGGCTGGACAGACCAAGGGTCCCCATCCACCTCTCCCTTCCTCTCAAGGCCCATCTTCTTCATGTCCCTCCTTTGAACAATTTCCCATAGCTTTTCCTTCTCGAATTGTGCTGCCCAAAACTGCACATGGTGCTCAAGGTAAGGCCACACCAGGGCAGAGTAGGGCAGGACAATCCCCTCCTCGGCCCAGCCAGGGATTCTGTGCCTCATGTACCCCAGGGTAGGTTTGGTCCTTTTGGTCAATTTGTATCTAATTCTCAGATAAAGTCTTTAAATCTTGAAAAACAGCAACAGAAAATGCTGAGTGTTCCTATATGCCTGTGCAGGCTCCATTTGCAGGCAGAGGGTCAGTGCCCTGTGGTCTGGCTCTCAGAGCCATGACAGCCTGGTTTTTCTGGATTTAATAAGGATTATTCTTGAAGAATGCCAGATAATGAGTTTCCTTCTTAACATAAATTTTTGTAGCCTTTTTCATTAAGAGCCCCTCACAGCAAGCAAGGCCCATCCTCAGCTGTCCATTAATCATGTGCTATGCCACAGCAAGAGCTCCCATGAGTGGGTTTGCATCATGAAGGTTTCCATCAAAATGCAACTTGAACTTGTTTTCAGCAGACATTTATCTATAAATATTAGCAAGTGGTTACTCCAAAAGTAATCTATGAAATGTCTCATCTGCTGAGTACATCAGTGAAGTAAGTCAAGGCATAAATTTTCAAAGTAAATAAATCTGTTCAGATAAGTCCAATTCTACCTGCTCTGAGAGTTTTTAAACAAAACCTGTAATTGTAATTGCTCAATGTCTTGCGGTTTGCTCAGTGCAGTTTGTAGAGCAGCTAATTAAATTGCTTCTTGGACAGTCTCAAAATTTGCTCAATGAGTTTAAACCAAATCTTGGTTTTATTATAATTTCATATCTCAGCATTAAGAAGATTATTGTGAGATCAAACATCAAGGGAAGGAAAAACTTAATTGATTTTTTGAAATGATTTCATTCTCTGCCCAAAGAAAACAAATGGAATATTTGGACTGTTAATCTCTCATTCAGTAGCTCGCATGTAAACTAATGCATCCTAGCAATAAAGGTCCAGTAAAAGACATAAATTTGTAGGGACACCAGAGAAAATCAATGAAGGATGATAAAGATATTTGCAATACCAGCTGAATTGCTGCTGGGTTACCAAAAAGATATTTAAGTTAATTTCATGGCACAATATCCCTGGTTTAGTGTATTGAGTGAATTAATATTGAATTAGTTCAAGTTATAAGGAAGTGCCTCAGAAGCCAAACAGCACAAAATAATTATCATTACATACTGACAGGATAATCTCTTTTTTTCATAAACCTTGACTAAATCACTCATGTGCTTGCTTTGCTGGCAAAACACTTACATTTGATTGAGAATCCCAGGAACATGAAGCATGTGCCCAAGATACAGTGTGACCAGTCATCACCTGATTTTTCAAGAGATTTAAATAGACTTTGGATCAAGTCCCAGACTGCAGTGGTCTGCTTCCTTACAACAAACACTATCTTAACTAGCAAGAACTTGAAAAGGTCCTGACATTTTATTTTATAAAAGCTACAGAAACTCAACAGAATAAAGAGAGGGCATACAACACTCCATATGGTTAGTTATTAGAGGTCCTGAAAATAATATTATATACTGTTAAAATGCTACCTTCTGTTGGTTTTATCTTCCAAGTCTTTGTACTTGTGGTTTGGCACTAATAGTAACACTCAAGAACAAGCTGAGGTGTTCTTTGGGTGCAAATGTTCAGTGTATGTCACTCAAGCTGTGATTTTTTCAAGCAAACTGAAAAAAATCTTAGAATTCACATTTTTGTGTGTGCTAGAGCACACTTCACCTATGCAAATACTCATTTGCATCATTTACATGACTCAGTGTGAAGGTTGTTAAAAACACCACGTACATAGAGCCTAAAATGAAAGAAGTATCAGAGGCTTACAGAACAGCACCAGGGGCTTTCCACTCACAGTAAGTGTGTATTGTATTTCTACCACAGGCAAATAACAGATGCAAGAACTGTTTCCATTGTTATCTTTCATGTGAGATATTCTGTGAGCACAACGCTGAGTGCATATGTGAAACAAATCATTTCACACAGAGCAGTCACTTAAGTGTTCATTTATTTAATCTTATTAAGAAGTACAACCCATATCCTTCCAGTGCTGAATTAAATTGATCTCTTTTGCCTGTTTATCTTGCTGCTTTTCTGTTTGAGCTTTCTGACATCAAAGAGATGGATGTCTTTAGGCAAGAAATACTGTGTAGTGTTCTGCAATGAAATAGCATTGACCTACGTATATGTCAGCACTAGCATAAGGGCCACTGCACAAACAATAGCAGAAGTTAATTTCCTCTGAATTTTGTTTAAAGACTTGTTTGAAAATGTTTGATAAATGGTGGGTAAAGGCTTATATGTGTGGTAAATTCTTCTTTAGTCAATTCTGGTCTTTTTAATGCACTCTACGAGGCTGTCAGCTCTTATTAACATCAACACTAAAGCTTTGTATGTCTTAGTTTTGAAGTTTAATGGTTTACAGGGAAAACAAACCTTTGACATTTGTTTCTACAGAATAGACTATAACCAAATAAGATGGGCAGTAGACTTTAATATATTACAGTAATAGTCAGCATTGAATGCTTTTTGGCTAATATGCTAACAAGCACTCCATGCAGTCTCAGAACAGTGAGAGAGGGAAGACACTTGTATCCATAGCAGCAATTCACAGTAACCAGTCTCTATTTCTCCTTACGGTCTATTGTGAGGAAACTGCATAAAATGATCTGCTCAGCAGGGAGGAAGGAAACCAGCATCCCATTTACTGCTTTGTTAATAGGAAAGTGATTAATCATTAAAGAACAAAATGTAATATATTTTGTGGGAGCAGCAATGCTCTCAGTAAGAGCAACACAAAGGGCACCTACATGAGTAACAAATCCATGTTAAACAGTGTTGGGGATTACGGCATTTGGGATAAAAGTCAAGACTGAATTCTTAGTAGTTTTCAAAACTATTAGCATATTTCAGTTTTCTAACTTCTATCTAAGTTTCTTGAGGTATAAACATGTTCTTCAACCTCTGCAAACTCTTAAATAATATTTCCTCATTAGAAGAGTAGTTTTACCCTGCAAAGTCTTAATGTTCAGATATCCTAGGCTCCATCAAAAGAAATCTGACTGTTTGGGGCAAGAAGGATGAAGCATCTCTCCCAAGGAGACAAGTTGAGTGAGTTGCCTGCAGAAAAGAAGGCTCCAGAGAGACTTTAAAACACTTTGCAGTACCTGAAGGGGCTACTTGAGAGAGCTGGAGAGGCACTATTTACAAGGGCATGGAAGGATAGGGCAAGAAGTAATAGTTTGAAACTGAAAGGGAGTAGATTCAGATTAAATATTAGTAAGAAATTATTCCCTGTGAGGGTGGTGGGGCCCTGGCCCAGGCTGGCCAGAGAAGCTGTGGCTGCCCCATCCCTGGAAGTGTTCAAGGCCAGGTTGGATGGGGCTTACACCAGCCTGGTCTAGTGGAAGGTGTTTCTGGCAGGGGGTTGAAGTGAGATGGTCTCTAGGGTCCCTTCCATCCCAACCTGTTCTATGATTCACTCGAGCTGTTCAGTCCTAGAAGAGTATCTACTGTTAATGTGTCTCTGGGGTTTCCTTTCATGAGTTGTTTGCATCAGACTGACCGTTCTGTGATCACTGCTGCAGTGCCAGACCAAACACACAGAGCCAACAGGCACTCAGAAGAAGCAGATGAGATGCCAAGATGGTAACTTTTAGAGCAAGAACCCATGTTGTTAGTTCAGTACTTCAGGATGCAATCATGGGGATAGGCCAATACTCCCTTACTCTTTAAACTGAACTGGAGACTGGGATGTGGTTCACCTCCTGAAAAGCTGATTTCAAAAACCTATGTATCTCATTCTTTGCAAGAGAATTTTCTCATTTCCTTTTGTAAAATGCAAATATAGACATGAAGATAATAAGATGAACACCAGTGTTTTAGGAGTTATCAGGGCTTCAGTCCTAACTTCCACCACTGCTTATGTGTAGTGTACTAAAGACCATGACCTAAAATACACAGGTGTTGTCATACCCCAAGTCCCTTTTCCCAGAAAGACTACTCATCCACAAGCAGCACCTTGGTTTCTACTTTGTGACTCTCCCTTTGCATTTCAGTCTGATAGCCTGGCTTCACTAGGAGGGATGAGGTGCTGGCATGTTTTGTAATCTGGTGTTAGTCTTCAAGCAAAATAATCATAACACTTATGTATGTGACACAATTGTCTACATAACTGCTCATTAAATTCAAGTCACTGCTGTAAAAATTAGATTGTTAGGTTGTCCCAGTGTTGCACAGTTCCAACTCCTCCGTAGTTGGCCAGGGCTAGGAATGACAGGAATACTGTGGATTATGGTCTTTCTGTTGTGCTCATGAGTATAGAAATCCCTGGACCTCTCTTTTTCTTCATGGAGCATTATAGATCTTCAAAGAAATTCTGAGTTTATAATATCCAGTGGACAAATCTCCATTTTCCACTTTTACTTTTACACCTGGGAGCACCCTGTCCTTGAGTACCTGAAGTTTGATAGGACAAGTCACAGAGTTCCAAGCAGGTATGAGTTTGGCAGGGATCCTTCCTTTCCTAGAAACCATTGACTCTGGAGCCTCCAAAGCATGGGAAGACATCAGGGATATCTATTCACTATACTGCTCTGGTGCATGCTTAAGAGATGAGCTTAAATTATAGCAGCCTGGGAACTGGTCATGTTATCTATCCAAAAAGACAGAGTAGTGTCAGTAAGTTTATAATGGAACAGACATAGTTGTAATAATCTCTGGAAAAGCACTTCAAAGAGAGAATTCCTGGAAGAAGATCATGAAGTCACAGATGATAAATCCAACTAATGTTTTTAAAATATGTAGAGTTTTGAAACTACTGAATAAAATGTGCTCACAGAAAATCAAACAGACCTTTTGTTCTTGGCCTTAGGATTCTTTGGCAGTCCAAATGAAGTGTGGGGTGAGGGACACTCCCACTGTACCAAGGGCAGGAGGTAAACATGTCATCAGTTGGAATGGGATGTCCAGAGTCATGGCTGGCTATGGAGCAAGAAGATGAGGGAGTGAATAATTTGGGTTATTTGCTGAGGCTCTTCGCAGTTCTCACTGGTCCTGAGTAACTCACTGTGCACCAGATCCTTTCTAAAGATGCAGATATTCTTAAAGGTTTTCTGTTAATCAAAGTTCAAAAGTTTTCTGTTAGTCAAAGACCAACATTTTGTACATTGGGTCTAGATGAGAGCTGAGACATCACTCTCTGCCAGTGTGTAATTGCAGACTGAGACTTGTAATCTGCCCATTGAACCAATGCTTGCTGCAGATGAGAGGAGTGCTAAAACAGTTTTTTCTCAACTTTGTCAAAAGTAGTCCTGTATTGGATAGAGGGGACATAGGGGGCTGGGGACATAACTGTAAGATACTGGCCAGGGGAAATGCTTTTCATTGCAACCTCTTGTGGGGACCTTCTTCCTGAAGATCTTTTTATCTGTTGTTGACTCTGGGCATGTTAGGAAGAGGTCAGCTTTCGAAATCAATGTTGTTTATTTGGTTGGTTGGTTGGTTGGTTGGTTGGTTGTAAAAAGCTTTATGCTTGTTAATGACCTGCAAATAAAAATTGAGTTTGGTCCCTACCAGGCAAATCACATCTCCTGGTGAGAAGCTGCACCTTCCCAGCAACTCTAAACTACACCTCTGCAATCTCTGCCACCTCTTTTTCTCAGAACACTCAACAGGTAACTCATGTGCCCTGCCTGAGTCAGGAATCCCACACTTAGCAAGGATGTTGCAGCATATTACTACTAGTGATGGGATAAAGTCTGTTTTCAATTAAGGCCATGCAGATTTCTGTGCATTGAAGCAAAGTATTAATATATCAAATATAATTTCCATAATCAGCTACAGAAATCTCAGCCTTTAAGCTGCTGATACAGAATGCTATTCTGCTTTCATTTCTATAATATGGATGTTCTATATTCACAATACACACATATACACTACCCTTAACAATGGAAAAAACAGTACCTACATGCAACAGATGATTTCTTAATTCTATTTTGTTTTGTTAATGAAATGTCTATTTAAGCAAATAGTAAAGCCATAATTCCTTCAAGATAAAAAGAATGGCATGATAGGCTCTATAAAGTAATGCAAATATTAATAAAATTATGCAGCCTCATTAATGGCAGAGAAGGAATTGAACATAATAATTAGTTGTAATTGAATGAAGGACCACACAGGAGATTCTGTCTTGGAAATAACTTTTATGTGAAAAACAGAATAAGGCAAGGAATCAGAAGAAAGATAAACACTACACAGCTCCCAGTTCTAGAATATTTTCTGCAGGAATCAGTGATAAATGTTTCTTCAGAGCTATTTCTCCCTGTGGGAGGGAAAAAATACGTAATGAAATACAAGATGCTGTACAGAAAATTAATGAGTGAATTCATTGAGAAGAGAACATAGGATATATATAAATGAATCAGATACAGATAGATCAGCACTCTGATATTTGCATTAGCTTTTATATACAAGAAAAGAAAGATAATTTCTCTGACATACACACAAAACCTAAAAAAATCACAGAAAAATTATTAGAAAATCTATTAGAAAATCTGTTCTAGTTCGACAGAGTTCTGCATTGTCATTTTTTTACCTTAATTTGACCAGGGTTTTTTAAAAGATCAAAGTATCAAGGAACCTCCCAATCCTCTATAAAAGACCTCATGAAAATAACTGACTTGCAACTTCTGTCCTCAAGGATCAACTTAATCCAAACCATTAGTTCATAATTTTTTTGGAGTGAAGACTGAAGGACCTCTCCTTATAAACCTTGCTAAACAATTTCTGAAACATAGCTTCATCTGTATTAAAAATCTTCTATTAACAGAAATTCACAGAATCACTGGACAACATTTTTACCAGCCTATTTCTTTTTCTTTTGAAATATTCAATAACTTTCCAATGAGTAGTCCCCTGATAAACTATTTTGTGCTCTAATGGATATAGCAGTTTACATTCAGAAGTGAATGTATGCCATTAAATTAGGGATCCAGTCTACAGTTAATTTATACTTTATTCTGAATTTTTTACAGAAATACCATATGGCAACAGCAATGGAGATGGAAAACCTTCCTTAAATCATGCCACATTATTATCCCATAATATTTCCCAGGACATTATATTTCTGCTCATTTTTAAAATCTCCACAGAAGAGGGGAAAATGAAACAAATTATATCTTCTTAAATTTCTCACTGCTTAATTACTTTCACTGACATTTACATGGCAATACTTTTCATATATTTCAGTTTTCTTAGTGCAGGCCCGTTTGAAAAAATCACTTAAATAATCATTAGATCATTATCCCCATTCAGAGAGAAAGCATTTAAAATGTCATCACACCACTTATCCCATAAATAAAGCACTCAAAAACTGAGTACAACTTTATGAGGGCCAAGCAGTATATTGCAGTTAGTAACTTTTGTGACAATGAAATATAAAGGGGCAGCTCTGTACTGGTCACAGAGAGGTTTGTGTTTTAAAGGAATATGATCTGTATCACTGCCATGGCTTGACTGTTCTCTAATCTAAACAAAACTGGTCAGAGCCTTGTTACTGACTGCTCTCTCTGTGTTAGACTTTGCAGCTGGCTCTGGGCTCTCACACACAGCTGGTTTCTCCCATGACACCAAAGGTGTGCTGCACTTCCCATGCAGCTTTCCAAGGACCCAGCTCTGTAGCCAGGAACCGAGGACAGACACATTTTGTCTTTTTGTTTGCTCCTCTGAGTTCTGAGGGTCTCCCTACAGAGACAGAGCTCAGCCAGGCAGGACAACCAGCTCACCCACTGGCTTCTCCTGTGCCCTGCAGCCACTCCGTGCCTCTGCTGTCCCTTGCTCATTACAATTGCATTTCACAGTAATCGTCAAGTCAGCGGGTTATGCAGTGAAAAATTGCTCCCTCGGGCAGCATTTACTGTCATTTCAAGTAATATTAAGTACTAATTTCTACACTGTGTATGTTAAAGGGGACTGGGCTTTAGACCAGGTCTGGATACACATTTAGCTCACGGTGTTTTTCTGTGGGAGAGGAAGAGGAGCAGAGTCTGGTCTGAGAAAGTTTGACCATAATGTCAATAAGATGGTGCAGTATGGAATGAGAAAGCATTAAAGAATTTTTTTTTAGACACTGAATTATCCTCCAATGTCTTGGCTTTTGTTTCCCTTTCATCTACCAAGGTGATAATTACTTGGGATGGCTGTCAGAAGAGCAGCAGTGATTGCTTGTAGATAGTGCTCCTTTCTCAGCAAAGTAGCTGCATCCACCCCAACAGCAAACCCCGTGTCATTAAGGAAAGGCTCAGTGAGAAATGACTGCTCTGCCTAGTAGCCAATCTTCCATTTCCTTTGTTATCCAGCCACTGTGGCCAAGGACTGTGTGTTCAGCCACGGACACACAGTGCAGGCCTGCAGGAAGGGGAAGACGCATGATTTACGCTGCGAGCCAGGACAATGTCTCGCACACTTTAAAACAAGCACTTCCTATTTCATGACTTTGGCCAATTCCACAGCTGGAGATGGCTTCTGTCCTATTGCACATAAGCCTCCTGTGCATATTTCAAAGTCTCAGCACTAGAGCAGAATTTCTATACTTAAATGGAAATAAAAATTTCCTCCATACTATCAGCCATCCCACGCTAAATGTGTTTTTGTCTTTCAGGCAACTGCTGAGAATAAGTGCTAGCACTGAAAGAGAAGGATATACCTCTTGGTCCAGGTACAAATTCTAATAATTGGAGAGATTCTGTTCTCATCTTCAACAGCAATTAATCTTTGAGAGGACGTAAGAACTTGGTTTTCCTCACTGCTCTGTTGGACCAGGTGTCTCTCCAGCCCCAGCTGTGGTACATGTAACCCTTCCTTGCCACCCAGTGAAGTTAGTCAGGACAGGAGCCTGATCACCCCATGGAAGACATGCAGATATTAAAATGCAGAAATGTTGCATTTCAATCTATCTTTTCAAGGCTGCAAAACCTGAAAGATGCTGTCAGGATTTAGGGTAGAGAATAAATCAGGATTAAATGGTAGCCAGCATAACAGAAAAACTGGTCCATTTTTTCCTCTGGAGGAGCCAAATGGCACCACCCAAACTGATGCCATGAAAGTGTCTTGCTGGATGGGAACAGTAAAAAAACAGAGAAAAAGGAAAAATATTTTTCAAATTGTCTTTTAAATAGTAATATATTAAGTGGTTCTGTATTACTGGCAGTGGGTCAATCAATGACAGATTTGCTTTGCTCAGTGGGAATTGTGACAGAAGTAGTTAATGGCATTTTGAAATAATTTTATTTTTTAGTGCAAGTCATTTTACATTTACATTCTCTTTAAACAGCTCAATTTATTTCACAGAGTGTTGTTGCTGTAGTACAGCAATTTGCCCTGGACATTTATTCTAGAAAAATGAGAAGCACTAGAGGAAATAAATAAATTTAAAAAAAACCTTTAAGAATCCTCAGCAGGTCAAAAAATTTGTAAGAATTATCTTTATTGATTCTAGAATAAAGAAGTGTAGCAGCAACACGATAATATTTTTCATACACATGCAAGGATTATTACAGAACGAGATAATCCATTTTTTTCCATTTACACTAATATAAACCAAGATGGAATCAACTTCATTTGCTATCAGAGGAATCTGGTTTAGGAAGGCATTTGTGCTGTAGGAACTAGTAAATCCTACAGTAGATCACCAAGGGATCTGAAAGAATCTCCAGCACATAAATATACCCATAAATTAAGATTTATGTCTGGGATTATACACTGTGTGTGCATGTCTTAGACATACACCTGCTAAAGGTGCTTTGGTCTTAACAGATGCTGAAATGGACAATGAAACAGAAGGCCTTTCCCAAGGTCCTGTTCACAGTTCATTTGAACTTATAATTTATCTCAAAACAGAATCTGGCCACTCAGCAGTGAGAAAGGTGAATAAATCATAAATCTTCTAGAGGAGATTTCCAGCTTTCACTCTCTAACAGCATCAATGTCCACACAGCTGCTGAGGGACCAAGAAATCAGTTTGCCATTTTTTTAACCAAGATAAAGGCATGAAAATGTTATCTATGATGAACTTCTCATGGCATTTAGTCTAACTACTCTAATTAGAGCTGATGGAAAGGTCACAAAGGATGAGCTGATTTTCCTAAGATGAAAAGGCTGACTCTTCTCATGGCTTTCCAGCCAGCAACTGGGACAGCAATGGGCACGTTATAGGATATAAAATGAGCCCTTCAGTAACACCTACTCTCTAAATTGTGCCAGGTTATCTCAGAAGGTTCAAATTGAAACCCTACCCCCACTAAATTTGAGGGTATTTTTTCCCCTAGCTTCAGCAGAATGAAGGTTTTACTCTCATATCAGGTGTTGAATAACTTCCAGAACAGAGGACATTTAACTGCAAACTGTCTGCAACAATTCCATCACTTTCAGCTGTAGGAACAAAACCTTGCTTTAAACTAAATGAATTATCTGACTCTCTGTAGTCTGTAAAAGCTCATCTGACCAGACATGACAGCTGTGAACTATTTTCACTGCTT
This sequence comes from Notiomystis cincta, assembly GCA_013398075.1. NCBI lineage: Eukaryota > Metazoa > Chordata > Aves > Passeriformes > Notiomystidae > Notiomystis > Notiomystis cincta. The sequence goes on along the minus strand of VZRX01008768.1, from coordinate 137,820 downwards.
GAGATAGGGAATACTGGGCTTGTGCACTGTACCTTCAGGTCCTTGTTTGGAATATAACCAAGCTGCCAATTTTTGTCAGCAGTGGCATTTGGAATAACTTTACAAAGTCAGTGGGATCTAAAAATCCCTGGAGATCCTCCTTAGCTCCCTTACTGGCCCTTAACGTGCTCATTAAAGTGGCACAGCAGCCCTGTGCAGGTTCACACACTCCTCTCATCCTCTCCTTTCCTAGTTCCTGCAGCTCTCCTCTGTGGAGTCACCCCTGTCCCATGGCCCAGCCTGGATCTCATCCACCCCACACAGAGCACACCCTGCAGGAGTCACAGGAGGCACCACAGCTGCCACCACCACACACCTGCCTTCCTTACACGTGTGAGCTGCTGGCACAGCCCAGACAGGCAATTTCCATCCCTGGATATAAATTTGTGTGATCAATCTTCAGTGCAAAACATGCTGCCTGGAGCTAATTTGCCACTGGCCTTTAGTTCTCTACCTGGCAGTCTTTTCAGGATTTTACTCACTATCTTCCTTTCTTACCAATTCCAGATGTCCCAGAGTTTGAAAACAAGTGGAATTTCCAAAATGTGCAGCTTGATCAAACTGGTTTTGAAACTAGAGAAACACCTCACTGACTTTCTGCCTCTCTTAAACCCTCCTAAGGATCTGGTATCACAAGACAGGTATTCCCTCCAGTTGCACTCATCCAGTCAGGAAGCACCTACAAACTTTTCTTCATCCTCCCAAGCATGGTACGAAAAGGAATATTTGAAAAGCCTGTTCCCTTCTCTAAGGCTCCTCAAGATGCTGTGAGGTGCTCAGAAGACAGTAACATTTTCTTTCAGTATTCTTGGGTACATTTTACTGACTCTTTTTCACATTTAAACTTTCTATTGTCTTTCTTTTATGCTCTTTTATGCTCTGTTTGAGTTCTTGACTTCTGCCTAAAATGGTATGTCTGTATGCAGTGATGTAAACCTCAATTATTCTAACTTTCCATTACTTACTGTTGTGTATTAATACAGTCATAGACACTGCATTATTCTCTTGAATAACTCTTTTTAAAGTCTACCTTCACTGTCATTACTACAGACAATTTAACTAGAGTTATACAGAAGGGTTTTCCATATGTTATTTATGAATTTCTGTTCTAATAATTTGAGGTACAGACTGTTTATAAGGTAGGAGATGCTATTCTTACAATTAGCTACAATAAATATGCAAAGGTCAGCTTGGCTAAATAGTGTCTTGATGATGGAAATTATTAAATAGAAATATATTAAATCAAACACAGCAAGTTAAGATAAAACTGTAAACAGCAATTTGGCAGATAAAAATAACCATCCAAGCCTGTAGAAGATATGTCAATGGTAGAACAAAATAAGATGAGCAGAAACTGAGCCAGCTTAATAGGAAAGTGTTGCTGCTGCTGGTATTTTTAAAATAGCCAAACACAAAAGAATAGTGTAGAAAGGATTTTTCATTTTAGAGTGGTTACTGCATTTTTGAATTATAAAATACTGAAAAAAAAAAGTCCTAGAGAAAGATATTGCAGGACACACATGGGTTGTAAAGTCACTTGGTTCTTAATCAAAACCTGTGAATTCCAGAAAATATGCAAACTCATACAACATTTGAGCTAGCTTTCCCATCTCTTTGCTGTAGCAAGAATTGAATCAGTGTGAGGAAACGTCGAATTTGCACACCTGACCATTTCATATCCCTCTGCTTGATCTTCCTTCATCATCCCCTGGATGTTCTGTAACTCAGACACTGAGCTACTGCTGCCTGGATCTCCATCCATCTGCACAGAGCTGCTGAGCCAATTACTGCAAAGTGCAGTGAGTTTTCTTACACCACCTGTCTTGTCCCAGCACCTTCGGGACAGTCCCAAAGGCAGTAACCAATCAACTCCAGAAGCTGAAATTTGCTTTGCTGCCTGTGCATGTAATGTGAATTGTTCTGATGCAAGGACTGTCCACATGCTCAGCATTTATATCTTCTCATACTCCTTTGACAAGAAGCAGATGCTCACACTATTTTTTTTATCTGAGCTCCTTTGCTTTGAACTCTCTGGCCCATCCTTGAGTTTGACAGTGTTCCTTCTCCTGGGAACAGTCCACACAAACTGCCACCGTGGTTACAGTTAGATAAAGAGAGGAAGCTTATCAGCAGACTTTAGCATGTGCAAAATTCTACAGAGAAAACTGGTCTGTTCTGTCATGCTGAAGCACGGCCAGTTTTGCAGCAAGACTCTGCCCTCCTCACCATCCAGGCAAAGCATGAGCTGGTTCCCATTCAGGCTCCTCTCTGGCAAGGGTCAGACAGCTCGAGGCAGGGAAATGTGGCTGGAACTGGAGGTTGGATCATTCAGAGGTTTCTACTCTACAGGTTGGATGGGTGTGAGTGGTGACCCATGTACAAGAGCAGTTATTCTCTCTTGAGCAAAGGACCAAAGCTACCTGGAAGAGACTCAGAGATCTGGCAGAGATTTGCTTAGTGAGAACAAGCAATGATTCGGCCAGGCACTGTAGCAGATATTTTTTCAATGGAATTCTGAAATTCACTCAAAGCAAAAAGCTATATGGTAATCTTTACCTAAATTAGTGTCAAAGGGAGCAAACTTGGCTCTGAGGCCTCAGAAGGAGCTGGAGAAAAATGTGTTCTCCCTTGCTTTTACCCAAACCAATTTTTGTGTACACTAATGCTTTGCACTTTCAAAAAGCAATTAAAGGGGTGCACTGAGCAATCCAGCCAGGCACCTGTTGTGAAAACACTAATGTACAGACATTCAGGATTCAGTTTGTATTTCAACTTGCAGCAAAGATCAGTGATGTTACCAAGCACAAGAGAAACCACCTGAAATGATCTGTGTGCAAACTGTGCAGAGAGCAGCCAGACGAAGCAAAAGGCAGCCCAACTTCACTCCCTGAGTCTGCAGTGAGTTCATCCTGAATAATTCGTGTCGAGCTTTTCCAGTTTTTCCTTCTCATACAGTATCACCAGTTTCCAAGGGTAGCTGATGGGATCTGGAACTTTGCTGGTCTGTTTGGGCTGTTCTGTTCTGCCACAGGAGCACACAGAGTCCAGGCCAGTTCCCTGCCCCTGGGAGTCTGTGGGCTGGAGGAAGACAACTTACAGAAGTTCAAACACCAGCAAGAAGCAGGGGCAGCATGCTGTGCTCTTAATAGCAAGTGTCAAAAGACATTTAAATGATACTTCATTGCAGCTTGTACTGGAGGGTGGTGAAAAGCCATGAGCTGAAAACAAGTGGGCTGACCTGTGTGTTATTTTTTGCAGAGGGAAGAATTTCGGCACTCAGCAGTGCATCATGCAGCAGTTCTGTGTGATAGATGGGTGCAGCACTATCATGGCCAAGAGGGGTGGTGATGACATGCAAAATAATTGCATTTATGACTTCAGGCTATCAACAAGTGCTATTCCCAGAGATGAGCAAAGGCCACACTCACTGGCAGCAAATTGTGTACATGCAAGCAGAGGTTACTCACTCCACTTAACCCCACTTCCCCAAAGGAAAAAACGTTCCTGAGTTTCAATGGACCTGAATTAGGAGCCATGATCAGCCTAGCTGACAAGGATTTCAGTGTGAGAAGTCAGATCAGCTAAGTTCAGCCACCACACTCTAAAGTGAACTCCTTTCCTGTGCTCAGCCCCAGAGCTGCTTCCCCCTGAGCAGTCACCAGCTCAGGTCTGCCTCTCACTGTCCTCTGTCCCTCGGGCAGAAGTTTCAGAAGAACAAACCAAATCTGTTGGAAATCTCACATGATGCTGATGGAAATATCTGGAATTTACTTCAAATTGTACCCATGCATTTCAGAGGTCTTTCCAACATATTTACCATCACCTGTTTTGCTCCATTTGTACATAAACTGAAAAAGAAAAAAAAAGGTCCTTCCTGTAGTTTCTCCTTTAATGTTGATGTTCACTTAATGGGCTCCATTTATCCCATTAATGGGCTCCACTTATCAGCTCCATTTTCCAGCCTCTCTGAAGATGTTAAGTAGCATTTTGTTAATTTAAGGACACATCATCATTCTTCTTTATATTTCCTTGGCATTTTGGTTTCCACAAGGGTATTGAAAAATAAAACAAATGTAATTTGTTATTAAAATATTTCCCATACTTATTACATTTTCACAGATGCAACCCAGCCATTGGAGGAGACACTGAAATCAACCATCTGAGACAGAAGGCACGAGAACTTTTGATAGCAATTGTGGAGACATGAAGGAATAGTTTATCCTGTCTTAAAAGAGATGTTGAAGGTACTTCCTTCCTTCCTTGCTTGCCTTAAGAGGATCAGCATTTATCTGCTGTAAAGGTCTCTTTTCTTTGTTCCACCTGAGACTGGATCTGCTCCAAGTGTATATTTTAGAATGCTACTGTTTATTTAAGATTATTACTGCTTTTGCATGCATTTTTCCCCCTTAGGTACACAGCCCATAAAATGGGCACCATTCTCTAGGATTTGGGTTACCTTCACAATCTCTCCCCTCTGGTTATGATGCTCAGAGAAATGTCCTGTACCCCTCAGTCTTTGACATGTGAGTAGAAAAGGCTGGTGCAGGGATGATGTGGGCAAAGGAGAGCAAATCTCAGAAATCCCCTAAGTGATACCATAAATCAGTTACTGGGAATTTTTTTTTCATATTTTAGCACTACTTGGCTTTGCAGAAGGGTGAGGGGTGTGTGATTTCTCCCCACTAAGCTTTGGGGCAAGTAACTGAAACCACTGGTATCAGTGACACCACAATCCCTGTGATTCCTCTGAGCAGACTTGCACTTGTCTAAATCCTTGTTCCAAATGCCAGACAGCTTTCACCATGAGACAGGTGCAGCAAAGACATCACACAGCAGCATTTGATGTACAAAAGTAAGTTTAACTAAAAGCTTTGAAAGTGAAACTTAAAGAGAACCCAGAAAGAGTGAGTTGTGCAGCTCCAGTAGCTAATACTGTCAGGTGACTGTTGGCAACTTGACAGGTCTGCACACCTCTCATGACCTTCTAAATATTGGTGGCACCTTTAAAATGGCACAAAATTCACTGAAATGCTTTTGAAATTTCTATCTGCTTTTACCTGCTCACCTCTTCTGCTTACCTATACTCAAGAAAAATGCTTTTTTCTGTCTCTCTCCAATTTATCACTTTATTTTTTCAGTCTCAAGGTCATTAAATGAAAGACAGTTGTCTTAAATATTGAATTGCAAACGTTCTGTTGGCTCTGTTGTCAGCAGCAGCTCCAGAGTTGCACTCAGTATTCTTGGCTGAAACAGGAGATGGCAATAATCCAAGCAAAGTCACTGGAGGAGGCACCACAGGGAGCTGGCATCCACCCATTCCCAGGGAATGGCTCCTCTGCCAACAGGAATCATGCTGGCCCCTCTGCCTGCTCAAAACACCTCCATTCTCAAGCATTTGAAAATCACATAATAAACATTAATGAGTACTGTCAACCAGCTTCCCTCCTCCTCAAGATCAGCTTGCATAGTGTTGAAAATATTTTCAGGTAATTTCATCATAATAACACGTTTAATTACTTCAGACATTTCAGAGTGTGGGTTTCAGCACAATTAATTGCTTTACATTATTCCACTTACTCGTGACAATGACATAATTTTTGGCAATAAAAGGTTCTTAATCACAGTTTACTTGGTAGGCATTGCAAAGGAGCAGCAGCTGTCATCAGAGGAAAAAGCAGCACAAATCCTGCCTGTCTGGGATTGCAGATGAAGGAAGCCACATGGATGAAACCAGACCGTGAAGTAGCCCCTCTCCACCTGCATGTGCTGCTTCTTCCCCCGTGCTCCACCTGCAGAGGCTGGGAGGAGGAAAACACCCATCCAAGGGGAGTTTTCCTGCATGCAGCTCCTTCCCTGTGTGTTCTCTGATGGCTGAACCAGTGCTGGCCTCAGGAGCTAAAGACAGGTGTGTTGTGAGAGCAGATAAGGGATAAAAGCATTCTTTAGCAATGCTGAAGTTAAAAGCAAGTTATGACTACCAGGGGCAAGCCAGGCCTGGTGCATGGAATAGATGGTGTCCATTTCTTTGCAGAACTCTTCATCCTGACCCTGGGAACTGCTCCTCAGCTCCTTCTGAGCTGCCTCCATGGTCCCTTCTTGTCTTCTCTCTTGGCCCTCACTGGGCACAGACTCTGTCTCTCACACAGCAGTAACCAAGACTGAGATGCTGCCCTCCATCCACTTTTCCCACAACTCCAGCTTTCCCCATACTGCATACTAACAATTCATCTCTCCAGGAACCTTATTAGCCAGGAAATAAAACACAAACTCTTTTAATGAAGGGTTGAGGATTAGGATTTCTTGACTCTTGATACGTCAGGTAACGAATAGGATCCGAGCACATAGTCATGTGCCAATTTAGATTTTAGTTTATTTAGTGCCTTTCAGGACTCAGGTTTTCCTATGAATTTTCATGTTCTTCCCAATTGAACTTACTCCTTATGATTTGACTGGAGTATTTATCTCCATCAGTTCACATCAGTACTCTTTGACTGCTGCTATTACCAGTAAGTGTCCATCTCCTGCACAGGACTGTGAATTTGCTCTTATGGATTTTCCTGTTGCTTGCTCAAGTTAATATAAAAGGTATTTCTATCCCCTCCTAGAAAGGGCACTGTCCCCAAAACCTCATTTCCTTTACATCAGCCCAGATGTCCAGCCAAAGCTGGCATGGTCCACCATCCAAGGATGTCTGGATGAGTAATGTGCCAGTGGGTTCTTCTGTGCAGGCTGAGTGGAAAAAGTTCCAGGAGAGCTGCACTACTGATAAACCCTTGGATTGTGGCACTTTTTTATGGCTCTTCCAATGCTTTTGATCCTTTATTAGCATTTTATAAATGGAAATAATGCAAACACAGAAAAACTCAGAGGTGATAGTAGAGCTTGTTTATCTGTGCTCTTTTAAGGAACCAGCCCTAATCCTGAAGATATCTGTGTGCTATCCATAATGCATGAACCTCCTGAGGCTGCAACACTGAGCTGGCAACAGCCAGTGTTTTGCATGAGGTACCTATCACTGACCCTTTCCAGCTGAGGCTGAAGTATCCCAGCAGGAGATTTCCTGTGGCCCAGCAGGAGCCCATGCCAGCCTTCAGTCAGTGCTGCTGGGCATTATTTGGGAGAGAATGAACAGGATATATTGTGAACTTCCAACAAAAGTCATATTCAAGCTTTGCTCAATGGCCCAGATGCAAAAGGCTGCCACCACTGCTAGCCCAGAGAAAAAGTTTCAGGCATGAGGTACAGTTAAATCAGCAGATCTGAGGAGGGACATCTCTCTCACTCCACAGATGGAGGCTTGTGAGCTTGGGTGGATGCCTGGAAGTTAAATGTCTATAACCTCAGGGCAAAAGCAAAAAGGTATTTAGGGCCCTAACACAGTAATATTTGGAAAATTCTGAATTTGCTGATGGTTCATAGTGACACATAGAGGTTTTATCTTTCCAGTTGGTATAGAAAAGCATTGAACACCTGTTAAGGAGTTCAGCAGTGGGCTGAAAGCATCAGCTTTTCACTGAAGCAAGAAAAGCAGAAATTTTCCATGTGCCATTTGCAAATCAAAATGTCAAATTCTGATTTACCTCATAAGTGTTGCATCATCCAAATTCTCAGGACCACTTTTTATCTTTTTTGACAACTTAATTTATTCATCTGCTTATTTTCATTGATATCAAAATAATGGGAACCGAAATAAGCAATATCCAAAATGGTGAGAGGATAGATTTTTGTCACAGCAGCTGTATGGAAGGAGAGAGCAGATCATATCTCAGAAGGTTGTTGGCCTCACTTAGGCTGACTGTGAGGGTGGTTGGAGGATGCTGTGGAAAGACAACTGACAGGTTTGGGACCAGCCTGACAGGTGGAGTGGTGCTACACAACGTGCTGGTGCAAGAAGGTGGACAAGGGAGTGAAAGGTGGAATGAAGACAAAACAAGGAGGTAAAACTGTGAGAGTGAACAAAGAAAACTGCTGTCCAGATGACAGAATAATAGATACCCACACATACTTATATGCTGAGGAAATAGACAAAGAGCTGGATCCTGCCAAGCCCAGCATCAGCCCCTCTCAGAGCTTGTGTCTTTCAAGGCCACCAACAGCCATAAGCCCTGGTCTGTCAGTGCCTCCCACCTTGTCTTGGCCCTTGCACTCATGCAGAACTACAGGAAGGGAGACTGGTAGAATTTGATGCTTATTTTCTACTTATTTCTGGGTATTTTATACTTATTTTGTACAGGTGTGTACACTCTTACAGCAGCATATTTGTACTTCTCAAACACCTGTGCTTAATTATTTTCACAGGCTCCCAACTGGGTGGTTGGAAAAATAGATTCAACCAGCAGGGATGACTGTGCTGTTCTGGATGAGTCTTTTAAGGTAGCTGTTTCCATCGTGTTTAAGCATTAAATACAGTGAGTGACATTCCTGAAGCTCCTTGCAAGGCAGCTGGGCAGTCACTGCAGTTAGGAGTTGAAAACATAATGACTTTTATTCAGATGATGGTCAGAAGTTCATGAGGCAGATGGAGGACAAAGAACAGCAATTCCATGGTGTCCTTGTGCATGATCCAGCACTGCAGTGTTTTAGTCTATGTACCTGTCACCACACATTTCACTGAACTCTAGAGCTCTCTGTGGGCAACTTTTTATATTTTGATATATCTGCCTACCCTTGAAGCAACCTGGATAAAATATTTCCCCTTTCTTTCCTTCCTGCTGCTGCTGATCTTATTCTGTGTTAGAGGCATTTTTTAACAAAATGTTAAGCAATGCTATTGCTCCTATTGCAAATTGATAGATGTGCTCTAATGCAAACAGACTATGAGACAATCCCTGTGCTTTTGACAACACTTTGGAGATGTCACAGTGATGGTTAAGTAGTCCATTAGGGATGTTCTAGTTTTAAAAAGTATTGATTTAAATTATGTATGTTAATTTACCTATCAACATTACAAATGCAGTTTGCAGAAAACTGCTTATAATATATGAATGATAAGCCATAAATAATAACTGCAGCTGTAAATTAAATTACTTGATTAAGCTGGAAAGATGTACTCTAATTTGGAACAGAAAATTACTTTGAAGTTATTTCAGCAGCTGAAAATTCTTTTAGAGAAGTAGAGTTTTATGAGCCATAATCTTTGAGTCAGGCATCAAACTTTCTGATGGATTTTGCCCACTAACATGGTTGGTTGGGTATTGCTATGCCCTGAATGCAATGGATGCAACAGACTGACAAAATAATGAGTGACAACTATTTTAATCAAAATACAAAAGTGCTTCAAACCAAATACAGGAAGTCTTTTCTGATAGAATGTGAATAACCTTGGGTTTGGTGTCAGTAGAGCAAAGCTCTTATAAGAGCCTTAATTTTGAAAGACAGCAGACACAGCATCTAAAGGAGTTACAGACACTTCGGAATTTTTTAATAGGCACAAGTAAATAATGTAAAACCCCCAAAACCTTCAGCAGAATTTAATATAAGGCTCTGAAATACAAGCTGAGCAGCAATGCAATGCTTAAGCTCTTCTCCCTGCACATCTTACACTGCTGGTACAGTAGATTAGATTCTGCATGAGATTCAACAGATAGAATAACTAAAAATAACTTTCTAAACATGGACTTCTGTGCCCAAAATCTGCTTTGGTAGTTTGCATGTGCCTAAGTGGAAAGGGATGAAGTTGTGGGGAAGTACTGGAGCAGCAAGCCCTGTCTGTATATCCCAAGAGCAGTACTGCACTCAGAATTGGGAGTACAGCCTGGCACTGTGAAGGCACATTCACTGCTCAGGGCTTGCAAGGAGCTCAGGGCAGGGGGAGCACTGCTGTGTATCCCTGAGGAGACTCCTCCTCCAGCCTTCTTGGCCCAAGGACACCCTAGATGCTTTCTGGGGCACACAGACCTCATTTCTCTGGGGAGATCAATCTGGGTGACCTACCCCATCACTAGCCTAATTCTATGCCAATACATGTATTCTTCTGTTAAAATGGATCACTTTAGGAATGCTGACATATTCCATTACTGACCTTTACTGGGATCACACAGGCTCCAGCTACCTTGTGCAAAGGCTGAGGCTCCCAGGCTCTGCTCAAGGCTAATTTCAACACACATCTACTTTCCTTATCTAAACAAGTGTATTTGGAGCAGGGTCAGATGAAATTTACTGGTATTCCCAGGGGTGAATACTGTGTTGTTACAGAAAACACCTTCATAGCTGAAAGGAGACATTTGAGCCTAAATTGTGCTCTAAATGCAACTCACCTCAACATAGAGGTGAACATTTGGAAAAGTTTCTCCATGAGGAGAGATAAATACACAGAGATACTATGAGAAATAATGATTTTCCTACTTATTTCCTGGTTAAAATTTTCCTTTTCAGATAATAGATAAGATGTAGGATGTAGTTAGTGAATCAATCAGCTAGCAGGTTTGAGACAGAAGAATTTATTTTTCATGGATTATTATAGTCTAGTTATTTGGTGGAATATATTGCCACAAAATATTTTGGGGACAAAATAAAAGTAGTTTTTTAAAGCTATTGGATGAATCACTGGGGAAAAAATTCCTCCCTTTCTCTTTAGCACTGTGATCTGCTACCATCTGAGTCAGAAAATTCCTCTGCCACCAAGGAATTGCCTTCCAGATTGCCAGAAGCTTGGAAGACACACCATACTTGGAAGAAAAGTGTCATTGCATGTTCTTCTTTTCCTCTGTATTTTTCCTTCAGCATTTGCTGTTGGCCCCAGCAGTTGGGGTAAGATCAACCTGTTGTCTGAACATGGATATTTTTATGTATGGATAGATTTTTCAGAAAGACTTCAAAATTCAGAGAATTTTAAAGAAATGAAGTTTTTTTGTTTTAAAGACATGGATGCAATGATACGAAAAAATGAAATATATTGTGAAATCCTTATCTTTGTAAAATATGGAAAGAAAGTAAATCAGAACTTAAACAAATGCAAACTACACTGGATGTCTTTGAAGATTGTTGATAGGTAGTTTTCAGTTGGACCCCATGCAACACTCATATAATTATTAATGTATTTACTTAATGAATTGACCTTGCAGAACTGCTGAAATGCTAAGTTGAGCAAGTAAACCAAAAGTCTCAGGGAATTTAGGGAATCTACAGTAATGTAGTGTCTAACCTATGTCCTGCAATCCACAGCACCAGTGAAGGAATTTCCTACTACTCAATGTGAATTTCACCATTTTGGGTGACTTAATCTTTAAATGAGGCCCTTTGACACTGTCTCATAACGTGAAAAATAGCTGGATATTTAAAGTAACCTAAGTAATCGTTAATTTTCTAAGTGAGGGTTAGAAGGGGCAGTTTCACATCCATTTTTTCCTTTATCCTACTTTTCTGGTATTAATCAGCCTGTCCTTTGGCTCAACTGCATGGGCATTAAGAGTATCCTATTACCATTGCAAATAAATGGAGCAATTAAAAAAAAAATCTTTTCCACCTACCCCATATAATCTCTGTGAGACAAAGACTTTCTTCGTCACTTATTTCAACAGTGCAATAGAACTTGACTCCTAAAATGATTGATAAAAGTTCTTCTAGATGAGGAAAAGTTTACTGAATTTTTCTCTTAATTCTTTGCCCTGAAGATATGGATGGGAAATCTGGAGTTCTGAGTGCAGTCATGGTAATTCACATCTTTATGTAACTCACTGTAAGGGTTCACTGTTTGACTCTGCTATTTAAAATTTACAGCAAATATCTGATTGTGCACTTAGGGATTGTCCTTCAAGCCTATGGAAGAATTCCTCTTTCTCCCTAAACTGCATTTTCTTACCCAGCTCTCTCATCTCTCTCCCAAGAAGTACCAAGTGGATTAAAAATATGGCTTTTAAAATACCTGCCTAAGGAATTGCTGTGTTCTGCCTCTTTGTTTTCTGTAACAGAGAAACAAAACATTGCAGTTGGAGTCAGAGGAAAGTTATGAATCCCTGATGTAAAACAACTGTAGGGTGGATGAGTTGAATGGTTTTGCCTGCTCACAAGACAGAAATGTAAAAGAGGAACAGCAGTGAAATTATCAGCTGGAGGAGCAGAGCTTTTGGCTAAGAAAGAGCTCTTAAGAACACCACAGCACTTCAAGGCCTGACTAAAAAGAGTAATAATATAGTCTACCTGCTTTTTATTTATTGTATTGAACTTATTCACCAACAACAGATTGTCTGACCTGTGCATGGGATTAGGTTCCAGTGGAGCTGTTATATTTCATACTCCTAAAAGTAAAACCCACTTGACATCTGGGAGAAAAGGGCAGCAAATATATCACAAAATTTAATGACTCCAGTGGAAGCAAGGGTTCAACTAAAGGTGAAAAATAATCGTGTTTTAAATGTCAATAGGTAGTATGGGCTATTACTGTTTTGCTTTGCTCCTGCTTTTAATAGGGTACATTGCAATTTTCAATTGGGTTGCACCAGAAAAAACCTGGGAAACAGAGCCCTTAGGCTGTTTTAATTTATAATAGGATATGAATTATTTGGAGCTGAAATTCCGTCAGTTTAATGGCACAGTGTCAAAAAGTTTAAGCTAGATCCATGAAAAATACAGATTTTTCTAACTATGTGCAAATGTTTGTGCTTTGGAGTCTGTATTTGACACTATGTCAGTAATCAATATGAAGAAAAAAGCACAGGTTTCCTTGTGCTCAAAATCAAACCCATCACTGCTATCAAACAATCTGACTCTTGTCTGCTTCCCTTCTCACAGCTGAGGAGGCTCAGAAACACAGACAAACAAGCAATTGTCTGTAAATAGAATATAATAGAAGCTACTAATGAAACTATGGCTCATTAGCCATTCCCCTGTCCTGGCATCTTCACAACTTTTCCTGGTTTGCCTTTCATGACTGATGGCCACACTCTGGTTACATCCTCAGTGAATTCTACAAAGGCCTATTCCAAGAGTCTCTGCAATTCAGTATTTGTTTTAGTCCTGCCAAGTTCTACACCTAAAACAGACTTAGATGGACTTTCCAACTCCTCAGGACAAAGCTTCTATTTTTATGATTTAAATGTGTTCTGGTAAAAATATTTCAGCTTGCAGAATATTCCATTCCAATGGAAGCTACAAAGCACCTGAATCCTTCAATATGACTTAACTAAATGACACCTACACCCAATTAAGGCAAAATTGCCTTGGGTAGCATGGTCACCTTCAGTACAACTAACAAGAAATGTTCTGGGATAAAAGAAGGGCCATTCTATTCTCATTCTCCCAGGTTCTGCTGCAAATACAGGCTGACAGGTTAATAAAAGCATTTCTAAACAGTTCTAACAAATCAGCCATCTGATTCAAGGATTCTACTCCTTGGTTAACTTACTGTTCAGATACTGAAAACTTTATTTTCCCATCTGTGAGATGAAAAAATTCAATGAAAACAGTATTAATATTTATATTCTAAATAGAAAATACTTTCAAAGTATGTTCATAAAGTGGAAAATAAAAGCAGAAGGTTTTCCAAAACTTTCTGGCCTTTTGCAAATTTAAAATTTATCAGCCTTGCTGGCAGGATTTGTTGGTTTAAGAGCAAGTAATTTTATTTTATAGAAGTTATTTATATAGGTTAACTTTTATTTCATTTGAATGGTCTCTATTATGTGGATCAGTTAATTTCAACTATAGTTCATGCAGTTATGTATTCCAAAATTGCTCACAGGTGGGAAAAAATATGTTTACTGGGTCTGGTTGAAATGTTTTGTGATGGCAGTGTTTATATCCTACCTACAGATCATTCAACAGAATGTGTGTGCATATGAACACAGAACAGAGGTACTAGTAAAAAATATATGGATATAAAAATACAGTGAACATTTTTTCTTTCATAAGAGTCTAATTTCTAATTAATCATGTTGCCCTCTTATGAATAAAATTCAGTATCTTAAATAACTTGACGATCATTAGAAGTAGCTGATGGAAAATTAAATGTTTTTTTTTAAATTTCTTAAATCCTTATGTATGGAATTGATTTCCTTGTACTGTGGCCTGCCAATACTTCCCACTTTTCTGATATATGCTCCAAAAGGGTAACATCAAAATGTCCAGCTGCTCAGACTGCATGGCCTGCACTCTAATGACCTGCATTTACCCACTGAGAGAACATGCAAAAAACGAGCAACTTCCACAGATCTTTTCCTCACATTCTCAGAACAGCAACTGTCAGCCCAGGACACTTTTGTTATTACTTACATTCTTACAATTAGTTTCCAGTTCAAGAGAGAAAAATCCTTTAGGCAAGCATAGGCCCAGTGCAGGAACTGACTCTCCAGGCAGTACAAACATAAAACACTAAAATATTTGGATGTTTGAACTCAAGCATACCTAACAACAGCTGCTCAAAAGCAGTGACAGGTACTCTGTGCAAAGCCTGACACTGTTTTTCCCTTTTTACATATTGAAAAAGCACACCACAACTGCACACAGCACAAGGCAGAAAAATCCCAACCCTTTGCTTCCAGTTTCCATGTATAAAACTGGATACAGCAGAGAAAATTCGAGATGGGAATTGATGAAAGTGATGAAATTACAACAGATTTCTTTCAGAAGATTGATCTGGAAAGAGTGTCTCTCACTTTGGGATGGAAAGAGTGAGAGATTTGGGGTTGATTTTTTTATGATGGGTGTAGTAGAGATGCTCTGATACCTTACTGGAAAAACTACCTGCTCTTTCTTTATCTGGATTACTAAAGTTATTCTTATTTAACTTGTAATGTATATTATGGCCAGCAATGAAGATAAGAAGGATCACTTGTGTTTATGCACATTAATAAACAAGTCCATGGCTAATCAAGGAACTAGAATTTGCAAAAATAGTCTCTGAAATATTAATTTCTCCAACAGTTCTTTGGGCTCCCTGGATTTGTGGAATGGACAACCACAGACTCCCTGCTGAAGTGGTGGATGTTTTCATAAGGCAGTCATTTTTAACTGCTGTGACTTGGCACCATCATGTGGCCACTTTGAGTTTGCTCAATTTAAGTTAACAATTTACAGAGAAAAAAATTTGCAATTAATTAATTAATTGAAACTTACAAATATTTCAAACTACTTTAGAAGGAGAAGATACATACCTTAAATATATCTGTTCACTAAATACTGAATACATTGTCTTACAATTGTCCTTTTTTACACCGAATCTGAGCTTGTTTAATCAAGGTTTACTCACGTTCTTTAAGCTAAGTTTTCTTAGGTTACAAAAGACATTTTCAGTGCTTCATCTTGGTCCAAACCTAACCAATAGTGTACAAAAATTAGTATCATATTATAGACAACTATCCTCTTCCTCACTGCAAGAACTTTGCAAAATTATTTGCAGAATGAAACAGGTAAATATGTTCTGTTTTACATCAGAAAACCCAAAGGATTTAGAATTTCAGTAAATCTCCCAGGTATATTGTTCACATAGTTGGATCCAAACAGGGAGCGTACATCTCAGATCCTGAGTTAGTCAGGTATTCCTTTTGCACAGTTTCAGGGTCAAAATCAGAAGACAGGTAAGTGTGATGTTATTCTGTATTTTGATATGTTTGCCCATGGTCTTTAGGCAGACACAACCAAGTGTTAATGTTTAAGAGACCCAGAGGTAGAAACCTCCTCACATTCAGGTTGTACAGAAACACAACTTTATGTTTGCAAAGGATTACTGTGATTTCCTTCAGAGTGGAATAACGAGAAACAGCAGTGCAATTTACAGGAATGCATTTTTGCTATTTTTTAAAAATATATGTACATCAAGAATGAAACACAGTTCATCATATTTTTGAGTACAATAATGATGGTAAATTTGATTCTGTCATTTTTATGTTAAAATACATTGTTTCAACTGAAATATTGTATTGATAGTCTTTAAAATATATACAAGTTATATACAAATACAAAATTACATTACAAATTTTTTAATTGAAGTAAAAAATAAACTACACATTTTGCAACAAATATTACAACCCAGTTTCTAAAAAGACTGCAATAAAATAGAAAACAGTTTGTCAGATTCCTCAGGCTGAGGCACTGACCACTTCTTCTTTACATACTGAATGTCTATCTGTCCAGATTCCTTGGCCAGCACGATGCCCAACAATCCATTTGTTTTTTCTGGCTCTCCCAGCAGAGTCATAGTTACAACCCTGAAATCAAAAGAACGGGGGAGTGTTCTTTAATTGAGGCAAAATAAATAGAAATTGGTGCTTTCAAACATACTTGTATCAGGTTGCTTACAGTCAACTAAATTATTCTTTTCTCATCAAGTCCCAACATGTTCTTTAGCTTTTCACCAGTTGCAACCATTTAATGTAAATATAACATGCCATTCTTCCCCATGCATTTCATCATCAATTTCTAATCATGGTTGAAAATTATTTCAAGCTTGTAAAAATGAACAATGCTTTATGGCATTTTCCAGTACAGTGTAATAAATTTAAAAATTGTAGTATTTTCTCCAAAAGCTAGCAGTGTGTTGCTATAGTTTAGAAGGATACAAGGAAAACTTTTAGTAGAGGAATATTCAGCAAGGCTAACTTCAGCCTAGGGAAGATAGTCAAAATTCAGCTCACTGTAGTTTGTTTCCATACCTCTGGTAGTTCACAAAATAGTTAGAAAAGCAAATTCTAATGATTATTTGAAGTAAAGAAAAAAACCCCATGCAATAATATTATTATTTTGTTAAAAAGTGAGCACTTACTTCTCTGATGGAATAGTCTGCTTTGCCACAGGCAACAAATCATTTTCCAGAAGATCCCAAATGTAAATATTGGATAATGCATCCAGGGCAAAGAACACAGCAGGTCTTGTCAAAGCCCACTGCAGGGCAATAATTGGCTGGCCCTTTGTGCTGTCATTCCACTGCATGAGGGGATACTCTGATGTCATCTGGTGTAATCTAATACTTCCATCTGAACAGCCAACCTACGCCACAGATAAAAAGAAAATACTGTCTGGATCAAAAGAAACTAAGCAAGATATAAAAACTGGTGTTTAGGTACATGGCTTACTGGTGGGCTTGGCAGTGATGGGTTAAGGGTTGGACTTGATGATCTTGGGGGTCTTTTCCAACCTAAATGATCCTATTATTCTATGATTTTTTTTGTCACCCTTCATGGCAGATTGGAATTAGTGAGGTAAATCAACTATCCCATCTAGTTAAATACATCAAATTAGAAATACTCCCTCAGAAAGTAATTAAAAAATGAAATTTCTATTAAAATGTTTTCATACCAAAAATAGTGGCTTTCCAAAAGGGAAGAAGTCAATTGCAGTGATGCTTATTGATCTCAGTCTGCTCTCCCGGGGCCTGAATAGCTTTGGAACAACTTTTAAATTATGTCTTGTACCGTGGCCTACCAGACCCTATAAACAATATAAAGGAAATTAGTGAAACAAAACAAAACAAAACAAAATTGCATAACTGGCATTACCAGAAAAAGTTAAATAATTCACAAGCTGCTACTTCAAAAGAGCCTTGCTAGCAAACAGATATTAAAAGCTAACAGATTTTAATCATATAGGCTTAAATTATAAATTTTATATACAATCTACTGGTAAAATTCCAACTAAATGAGACAGCTTCCAAACCAAAAATCTAAGAACAAGATGAATTCCAGCATGGTACTCACAATATTTGTTCCAACAATGAAGTGATTGGGATTAGAAGACAGAAATTTAATAGTCAGTGCCTGTGGCATTCTCTGGCTGATATTCTTTGGGAAAAGGCTGAGGAAAATGGCAAAGGCAAAAGATGACATTAACACAGGAAATTGTCTCCTAAAGCTGTGCAAGTACATACAGACACTCTTGATCTAAAATGCCTATGACTAGGTCTAGGAAGAAATGTGTATTAAAAAAAAAAACACAAACAGAAAATAATGTTAAATATACCTTATATAACAGCAAATTAGTAAAGTATAGGAAAAATTAGCTTTGTGAGATACATATGGAAAACTGAAATACCCCAGTTTTCTTACCTGTTATTCAATTCCATAGTAGAGCTGTGTACTAACTTCACTTTCCCTCCAGGAACTAAACCTAAAATTATACAATATTATTTGAACTGATTTAAGCACTTTGCATTTAAAAAAGTGCAATCAACAAATTAAATGGTAAGGTAATAAGTAAAAGGATATTTCATAATTAAATTGTTTACTGCAGATACAGACTGACATTAAAAGAATCTTACATCATTTAGAACTATTTGCTTCAGAATTTGAATCTGAAGAGTTACAATCTTTAACAGGAAGAGGAACATAGTTACATGTTTCTTTTTCAGCACTCTGTAAGACCCAATTCTAGCAATGGTTCAAATGCACATTTATGTTACTTGGATCTTTGATAATGAATTATAGTAATGAGATGATGCAATAATGTATCCAAAAAGTTTGTCTATGTTACTTGTTAGTAGAGAACAACATAAATAATTCAAATCCTTCAAAACCAAGAATTTTTTGAAGAGGAAAAAATTTTACTGCTGGTTGCAGTAAAACTGTGTCAACACATGACCACAGCTTTAAAATGTACCTCTCCACAGACATAATACCCAGCTTTAGCAGCTTAATATAGCCTGACATTGCACATGAGCTTATAGAAACTGATCAAAAATTCCAGTTTGCTGGCATTACTTCATTGTTTATTTATATATTTTTAAATGTACAAGGACTTTAGTCACAGCCTTTTCCAGTTAGGTAAGCATGTAAGTGTAAATTTGTTTAAAGAACAAATGTATTTTCTTCATTTACATGACTCAAAAAGGGCTGAATGGAGTGAGTTCTTCAGTTCTTTCACAGAATTTTTTTCCTTGCACTAAATAAAGTACCTTACTCAAAAAAGAGCTTTCAGGACAATTTTCAAAATGGAGACACAGGCAACAAGAAAAGCATTTTCACAGGTTTGGTTAAAAACTGAAGTAAGAACAGGAGGACCAAAGACATAGAATCTCATATGCTTTGAAAAAAAAAAGCTGTTGACAACACAGAAAGCTGCTCTGACACTGTAAGAAATGTGGCTCTCTAGTGGCAAGTACCAATACACAATTAGCAGATGAGATTTAGATACCAGTGGAAATGATTCTCATTATACCTAACCAGCAACCCCAAACATTGGCTATGAACTATTCAGAATTAATCTTTTCCTCAGTAATTTTTCCTTCTTCTAAACTACTTCTTGGCATCACTGGCTCCTCTTCTCTCTTTTAACTTCATAGTCTCAAAATTGGAGCATTTTATTCTACCTCTAACGTACAGTACTCACCTAAGTCAGTTTGTGAACCAGCTAGATCCACTTTTTGCAATTCAACAACTACCTGAAAAGTCAATATTTAGCATTAATAAACAATAAATATTTACCAGACTTCAAAGCTTCTTAACAAGTTGCAATAGTAAGTAGTATCTCCAAAGGACTGTTTGGAGAGGCAGGTCTAACATTACAATGGTTACAGGTAGATTCTCTATTCCCTGTCAATGTCTGCAATTCTAAAAATAGCTTCATATGCCTGCAGGATGCTCCCTGATGGAAAGCAGAATATGGAAAGCTACATTCTACACTTACTTGCTAGTTGGCATCTTGTTGGTTTGGCCAATCACAAAAAGCCCTCACCCCTAACAAGGAAATTTAACACATTTCCTGTGCTTTCCAGTATACACGAAATAAAAAGGGTGGATCATTTGGCCTCAATCTTTTGCTACTAAAGTTACTAAGAGAACTACAGTTAAAGCTTTAAGGAAATTTACTGCTGACACAGAGGTGAAATAATTTTATCCTTTATTATTCACATGTTCAGCAGCTGAGCCAAAGCTGCATCAGGTAAAAAACCACTGAAAACATGTGATAGAAGAGTTGTTAGGACAGTAATTAAGAGCAGCAGACCTGGTGTTTTCCTGACCATCATATTTTAGGCAAGGAAATATTATCCTCTGATTTTCACTTTTTATCCTTGCACATTTGCTTTATATAAATTAAATTTGATTTCTCCCCTACATTCAGCACAGTCTCTGTCACCACTGTGATTCTAAAATAAAGTGGGTGGGTGAAAGAGGACTGAGGACTATTAATCAACTACTGGAAATATCTGAACATATTTTTATGAAGCAAAACTACTCATTGCCTTTTTTCATTAATTCATGTACCTGTTAGTACTTTTGCCTAAAGATAACATTAGGCAGTCAGATAAAAACTTTTAAGAATTCCAACAGAATGGTAAGTGTTGCTGTACTTTTCAGGGAGGCAATTCTCATCAGAAATTTTGAATTTGGGTTGTTGCACTTGAAGTACTTTATTACATATTATACTCCTTCTTTTCATACATACTTTACTCACCCACATATTAAGGATTCCATTTTCATCCATTGAAGCTATCTGAAATGGAGGGCCTGACATTTCTATGGAAGGAATGGCAACAATTTATATTCACACACTGACCTTTCTCCTGAACAGTATAAGGATTTGAAACATTTTCTGCATTAATACAACCTCTGAAACTTCTAAAATCCTCTCAGCTCCATAAAAAGAGAAAGTGTCCTAATTCTACCAAAGGAAAAAAAGGCATGAAGCCTTCTTTACTGGCAGGGTGGTCAAATATTGGAGCAGGCTTCCTAGAGAGGTGGTCAAAGTCCCAGGCCTGTCAGTGTTGAGGAGGCATTTGCACAATGCCCTTAACAAGCTGTTTTAACTTGGTCATCCCCAGATTGATCAGGCAGTTGGACTGGATGATCCTTGTAGGTCCCTTTCAGTTCAAACAATCTGTTCTTTATCTCTGTCTATTCCAGCATGTGCAGCCTGTCCTACCAGAAAGGCAGATGATCTCAGTCTGCACCTTTTAAAAATGTCTGGATTCTGCATGGACTTTGGAAGGGAACAGAAAGTGAAACAGATGAAATCTTGTAAAACCTGCAATATGCAGCACATTTCTTCAAACCACTAAGGATTTCAAAGTACAAATCTGCAATGGAAGTGATAATATCTTCCCTAACACACTGTCTGAGAATTTGAGGATGTGAGGAGTTTCTTTGCAGAGGCTGGTCATAAAAAGAACAGGCAAAAGGCACAGGAAAAACCACCAATTACAGACATCCCCTTTAAGTGCCTTCAGATATAAGCAAGTTGTTCCACTGACTCAGACAGGGATTTTTTTTTTTTGGACATTAGAGAAGCATTAAGACTCTTCCAAAGGTGGTTTTTGAGTGGTAACTTGTTTTCTCACAGAAATATTGTCTAGAAAAGACAATTATAACAGACATTATAACAAGCACACAACCACATCTGATGTGAAGCTGCACTGAATGAACATTACATAAAACAAGAGCAGAAAACAAACATGAATGTTGCATGCAATTGATACTACAAACAAACTAAGAGGCACACTGGGATTATAAACTGGATTTTGGGTATGATGTATTTGTTTCACTAGATACCTAAAGACAGATTCAGATGTATTGATGCTTAGAAGAGCAGCTTACATACCCTCTTGATAAGAGAGGCTTGAGAGCCCATAACTGTGGTCACTGTTGAGAGAAGTTGAGACAGGTTCCACTGCCAGTATAGGAGAGGTGTGGTTTACTGAGTTTAGAATGCCATCTGTAAATATGGATAATGAAAGTTAAACACAGTACTTTCCAGGAAAAAACACAACAAAACCTTAATCACTTTTCAGTTTATGGGAGAATGATGATTACAAAGAAATAATGAACTTTGTAAAAGTCTCAAATACAGTATTGAAAACTGTTTGCTAAAGTAACAAACTACTACTAGATAAATCAATGTTTCAATATTTCTATTCACTTCTCATTTTCCAAATGTCTGATGCACCACTGATGCCACCATACCAGACATTTCATTAAAATCTGCCATTTCAGGGTTAGCATGGAAAGAATTATTTCAAGCTCCATATACAACAGGGGTAGAAATAAATCACTGTTTACTACAAAAGAAGACAAAATTGAAGAAAAATTACTCTTAGTAGAAAGAATCCTGAAAACGCCTGAAACAAAGTATTCACCACAAGAAAATATGTATTTACCCTTTAATAACATTTTAAAGCAAATGTATATTTAGAGTAATTTCTCTGTGTGTTCTTTGTCAGATATTCATGATTTCTGGACTTGCCCTATGCACTGAATTTAATCTCATTTAAGACTGAAGGCATTAAAGCTTCCTAAGTATCCAGCATTAAACCTGCCTGCTTACATAATCAGCTACATGAAACTGTACACATCCATTTGACTACCAGAGGGCTACACAAGACCAAGCATCTTTGACCTACTAAAAAAATTAAAAGACTATCTACAACCAACTACTGTTTACTTTTACAATTAGAATAGGCTGCTGCAATTAGAAACACTTGTGAAGAAAAGAGGATTTTGTCAATGTGTGTAGTGGGTTATTTTAAAAAAATAATAGTACCACAGCCAAAGTTAAATCAGAAAATCACAGCATGGTTTGGACTGGAAGGGATATTAAAGATCATCTTGTTCCAAACTCCAGCTATGGGCAGGGACACCTTCCACTGGACCAGGTTGCTCAGACCATCCAGCCTGGCCTAGAACACTGCCAGGAATGGGGCATCCACAGCTTCTGTGGGCAATCTGTGCCAGTGCCTCACTACTCTCACAGGAAAAAATGTCTTCCTAATAACTAATCTAAATCTACTCTCCTTCATTATGGTCATTCCTCCTTATCTTATCCCTGCATGGTCCTTTGAAACAGTAGCACCTGCACACATGCACAAAAAGGGAAAAATACATAAAGAAGGAGTTTTGAAATAATAAAATTATTTACAAAACTATTGCTATATCTTATTCTTCACTCTAGGATATCGTGCATGAATATTACAGAAACATCAATACTTAGGTGACAACTTCACTGCTTCACTGTGCACAAAATAACTAACCAAGATGCACAGATGCTCACCTGTGGAAAATGTGGGAACTCTAAATGTCCACTCAGTTTCACTGATCATCATACAAGGGTGCATTCTTGAGTCTTCTCGAAGATCCCACACCAACAATGAACCATCTACTGTTCCAGCAAAAACTAATGTTGCTTTACTGGGATTAAAACAGCAACACATCACCTGTTAAACAGTAAAAACATGCAGGGTTGATACTATGATAAAGGTCAATGGTTTGATGAGCCTGAAATAGGTTTGTGAGCATGTAAACCCAGAAAACACATGTGCTTATGGCAGAAGGGCAATCTGTTTTAAAAAGGAAGTCGGATACAAGACTTTCAATAGGCTTTCCCTTTTCAAAATAATCATTGTGTAATCTGCACCTACTGCCACAAAGCTGAAGGAGGGGACTCAGCTGTATTGGAATGATGAATTGAGAGAAGTCCTAACAACATCTGAACCAGATGCTTTACTTCCATTCACTCTACAACACGAAATGGAGTCAAAACTGAACAATCAAATAACCAACAAAACAGCATGACCATCACTACAATCTGGTTCTGGAGCACAGAACTGAACAATAATGCTTTGTTCACTAGGCTCAAATGTGTTTCTCAGAAGACAGATGATGGCATATTTGGCAGCAAGGCAAAAAAGACCCCAAGTAAAAATAAAATCTTTAAATAAAGCCTTGTAATTGATGCACAAATATACGATGTTATTAAAACATACCTCTGAATCACAAATTAAAACCTTCTGAGGACTGGAGGGCTGCCAGATGTTCCAAACACATATGAGGCTCTTTCTGCTCAGCAAACCAACACCTGCCTTTTCAGGTAATCCATGAACAGAAAGTAGTGTCTGCCTCTGAACTTGAGAGACATATAAGCAGGGTATTTTTCGGTCTAAACCATTAGGAAAAAAGTCAAGAAAGAAAAGCAATAAATGAAACAGCAAACTCACTGCAGATAAAAGAGCATATTTAGCTACTATAGCAACAAAAAAAGAAACTAAGATGCAATTATGAAGAACATTTCTATTAACATTGTACTGCTTTTGAGCTATACAATAAAAAAGGAGGGACTAGAGAAGGAATCCAAAATACTAGAAGTAGAAAGCAAAAAAGGAAGAGAGCCAGAAAATAAATAAAATAATTATTCTGGGTATAAGCAAGCCAATCTGATCTGATGTCAGTATATATACTGAAAATTGAACTGAGTGTCAAACAGGAAACAGCACAGGCCAGGCTTTTTTTGTTTCATCTCATGTGTTCATGTTAGATGATGCAGGGTTCTGTGTTATAACAGACCTTCCTAACATGATTACAGAAGCTCTACTTTTCACTTTTCATCTGAACAGCTACTGTTTATATGGAGAAGATATGATGGCTTTTCAAATATATCAGGCTACAGTGTCTCTCTTCTATAACCTGCCATTTTTTGTAACTTTGGCCCTATGGTCAGCATAAAGAGCCCAAACACAATTGCGCCCCTTGGGATGGCCCTTCAACAACAGGGACAAGAAATTGCACACATTATTTTAATTGCTGGCTTTATTTCTGGAAGGCATAGATGGAATATATATCTTGCAAGATACTTTGATATTCCCTATGTGAAACCAATCTGCACAGAGTTCCAGTAAGATTAGTGCAACTAAAAACAAATTGGTGTTTGTATCATCTGTATATCCTGATATGTGCTGTTTGCACAGTAATAACAAAGAACATGGAACTTTGCATAAGGAAGAAGAGTTCACTCTGTACACTAGAAGGTGTAGAATAAAGTTCCCTTACCATGGAGGAATGGCTGGTTAGTATTTAACTGGAAACAGCTATCACTAATAGACAGACTGGTTTGTCGGGATCTTAGTTTCCTGGGTTGTGTTGCAACTTGATCTTCCTCTAGCAAAACGGCAATCACCTTTCAAACATAATTACATTTATAGAAATAAAAGTGTCATCTTATCTTCCAGCTTTGCTATTTGTAGCTTTCTAAAGTTATGTGGATTAATTTCATAGAACTTTAGCAACTGTCTTGCTAATTTTATAACTTTGCAAATACAGCTTTACAGACATAAAAGTTGCACAGCTCTGATTCCATTCCTTTGCAGAGAGATTATTCTCTTTGATAACAAGTATTATTTAAGTCATTTATTTAAATTACTCAGAACAAGAACTGTAAGTGATCTATCACACTGTATACTTATGCACACAGCTCATAGGATATTAAGGATATAAGTGTACCTGGCAAGCAGACCGGAGAAAATTTGCTAATCTTCGTGAATCAATTTTAGGTGTGGGAGCTCCACTCACTGATGTATCCTGGCTGTTTATGGGACCTATGAAAGACAGAAAAACAAAAAACCAAACTTGAAGCTTCAAAAGGGAATCAGTTAAGAAAAGTATATGGATTATTTCATTTTTAAGCAAGAGAAGAGTGGCAGGAATGAACTTATCTTCAGCACAAATAACAGCGTTGAACAAGATCTGTTGGAGACTCATTTCTGCTGCCAACAGAAACATCAAGCCAGAAGGAAAAACTATTTCTACCACTTATTTTTCATACCTTCCACATGAGGATTCAGAGTGCCTACGTCAGCTGGCTGTCAATGCAGCCTGCCACTCTATAGATTCTCTCAAGTAATGGCTCCCAAAGAGAAACTTTACATGACAAGCACTCATCCATTAGTGAGTAAGATTAAAATGTTCTTCACCTCCAGATACAAGAGCCCTTTCTCCTGGATGCTGTGTCCATTTCTCCAATGTCTCAACTTCCTCAGTCTGAATGTCTCTATCAAGATTGTCCTCGTTACACTGAACATATGCCTGAAGTAGAAAGATAAAACTATCAATATATGGGTGACACAGCTAAGAATGACAGCACATAACTGAATAGAACTTAGTAATTTTAAAACTGAAATTTAAAGCTTGACCTCTTCTGGCTGTCAGTTCAGACCTGAGCACACTGACACACTGTCACTATTTCATGCATGCACATTTTACCATATTTCACACTAGAGTGTTAAATAAATAATATTGCAAAAATACAGAAGGTCTTCCATCATGTGTAAACATCAAATCCAGCACATTTGGGGACACTGAGCCACATACAGGCAGAAAGCACTTTAGAAAATGGGGAAGGAAAATGAGAGAGTCCTTGTCTAATACAGAAAGGAAATGGCCTGTTTGGCCAAAAGTTTCAAGATCATTGCTTTATGGTAACTGAGGCTTAGAGATGAATATGATTAATTTATTACTTTATGTCTGTCCTGGTAGCTTTAACAACTTTATTTTTTAAGGAAAATTATTTTCCAGGAGGAAAATCAGCACTTGGAGGATTTAAATATTTACTATGTATTTGTTACACACCTGCTTAGTGTTCATTTTACCAAAATTCCTGATGTACATGTCGTATTCATTGACAGGGGGCAAATCCAGTAATGAAAAACTAACTGAGAAATCCAGGTCAATTAGTGGGAGAAGTTCTGAACTCCGTTTTCTTCAGGATAAATTACAAGAGAGAAACACAAAAATAGTTAAGACCAAGTATTTGGCATTCCTAAAGAAAGACAACCTGATTTTGTATCTAATAATCCTTTAATCTATGGGAATTGAAGTTGTACCAAAATTAATTAGCAGATAAAAACATATCAATAGAAATGTAGAGACTATTGTTATGAGTTTTCATTTAATGTTACACTGAGATAATGATCATATTTGAAAACGCAAAACTAATTGCAAATGGCAAACTTAACATGGTTTATTATTAAAGCCAAACTATCAAAAACTCAGCAGATCATCTTGCCTAAGTATTCCAAAGCTGTTCTGTGAGGTAACAGATGAGTGTCTCTTTCTTCTGTAGCTAAGACAGTAGGGAATTCTCCTAAATTCATTTTATTAACACACCACTCATATGTGCACATGCTTTATAAAGATCTATAATATACTAGCTTTGTTAGCCATATGCAAATGTATTTTGAATAACCTCCACTGGTAATAGACTGAACTTGTACCTCTTTAAATCACATTAGCAGCAATCCTAAAACATATTTTAGACATATACATGAAATGAATTTCCTGCAGATTCATAAGCTGTGGACACAGATGCTGACCTCTTGGCCTAATGGGAGGCCTTGAAAAAAATAATCAATCACTGGACAATTGGATTTCATCTAAACTGTAAATGAGTACTTGAGATGGAGGAAGATTGTGCATTTTTCCAGTTGCAGCAAGATTAGTACATTGAACAGGATTTGAGATAGCTGAATCTCTGTCTTATGAAATGCCAAATCTTTCCATCTTTCTAAATTCCCCTGTTGGAATGATAAAAAGTAACTCAACTGTCTTATGCATCTTCCCTCAATTCTTTTATTTTCTGCCTACCTTAATTCTTTTCTTTTTCATTTTTGCTCACAAATAAATCTATATTTTGATTATTAACTGGAAAACTACTTTACCTTCATATACTGTATCTTATTTTGTCAAGTAAAAACTGTGATATTACTTATTATCATCAGCTACAAAGAGATTCTTATCATTCCACTTGTTTGGCTGTGTGAATAAGGAAAAGACTGACAGTCTTTGTCACAATTCACACAACTATCTATCTGCTTTAATGCCATAAAGCTGTTAAGATACTTCATTTTAAGAGTGAACTGCTTGAATTACACTGAGATGTCTGCTTACAAGTCAGTTCCAGGCTCTTGCTACAGTAGTCTTTGACAAGCAGACAATTTTTGCAGTCTTCCTCTCTCTCTCTTGCACTTGTAAATTTTTTGTCATGTACTTAGAATCATATTTGTTAATAAGTACAAGCCAGATACAATTAAGGATCTGTAGCAATTCCATATCTAAACAGTCTTGCAAATGCACATTCTAGTTACAGCTTCTTCTCAGTAAGATGGTATTTGAAAAGAGAAAAGTCTAAAGCAACAAGAGCTAGAATTTCATCAGTATTTTAAAGTGAATTTTTCTTTATGCATAAGGACAATTTTCACATCTCCTTTTTGCTACTTGATGACATCTATTGCATATTCTTACCCACATTTTACTCTAACTTGTTCTTCCTAATGTTCAACTCTTCTCCAACATGGGCATAGATTGCTGAGACCTAACTCAAACATATGGAAGCTGCTTACTAGTTACAAATCTTAATGATACATGCAGATAAACCTTAGAATAAACTAATAAGCTTATATTTATAATTTACAACTCCCAAGTACCACAACTTATTTATGGGATGCTTTCAGTCTATTTACTGGTAGTAAGGTATTATTACAGCATTAAATTCCACAAGCCCTTCCTCTTCCCATGAAAATGCTCATTATCTTCATCTTCACAGGCTCTGTATGTTGTTAGCATGTACACAGAATTACAAACATGGTCATAATCACTCATGGTACATAATCAGCAGAGGCTGACAAACATTCCAGAAGGCAATTCTTCAGAGATGCCTTTGTGAGTTTCTCAATCTGTCTCTACTGTCTAGAGAGGAAGCCTTGACAATGAACTCATGTAAAATTTGAGCATATAATTTTAGGCAAGCTTAATTAAATACTTTAGACAATAAAATCTCCCTTATGTGAAAATTAGCCACTGATGTGCAGTCATGAAACAGTGGAATTTGGTATTAACAATAACATTTTAAAATCTTGCTTTATGCATCCAAACATTGTAACAGAAAATTGGAGATATATACAGTGCTTCAGATAAATCTGGAGCCCCTGGCAAGTTCCACAAAAAGCAGGCATCAATTTTTTTCTTTAAACTACAGAGATGTCTTAAGTATCTCAAATCTAGATCAATTTTAGATCAGTGATAACATGTTTTTAAGCAATTGATGTTATCCCTAAAAGAGTATATGCTATTTTGGCTACTATATGCACCATATATTCTTGATTATTTCAAGAAATTACAGTTCTGCAGAGACCCGATGGCAGGTAAAGGGCTTGCTCTTTAGTACTTTAAGTCAGTATCAAATTAAGTGACTGAAGCACTAAACAGAGAAATTATAATCCTGGCAACTCATTCTGTAATAAAATGATGCACATAAACTGATATATAGATACATTTATAAAATTACATGTAGCAATACCTGTAAATTATATGGGTTTAAGAACTAATTACTGATTTGATTCCATAAGCCTTGAGTTTATAAGCTTCACATATTTCAAATATAATGAAAAAAACTGCATCTCACAGAGTGAGCTGCCATTTTGTCTGGATTATTTAAAATACACTTACTTCTGCTTACTGGCCACACTTCGGCTGCTTTGTCTTTGGTTTGCCATTTGGAAATCCATGAATATTCCACAAAAAGAGCTTCTGACAGAAGGATCTTGGCTTTCTGTGATATTGTAAAACATAGTGTTACAGTTCACACTTAAAAGTGCACAAAAATGTTAAGCAGAAAGTCTAAAAAGCAGATTTGTTACAAACCAGCTACTAAAAGTTCCTGGTTCATGTGTTACACAAAGTGCCCTATCCCCATTTTCAGTACAATGAGTTTAACATCAGTAATGGGCCAGCATATGGCCCTAATTATGGTCATTAATCAACCAATTCAGAATGACTGACCATTGTAATTTTTACTTTAGAAGACTGATGCAGAAAGTGCCTCTTTCTTTCTCTTGCCATCAGCAGGTTCCTTGTTCCCCTGTGCAAAGTGGAACACTCTGTGATCTATTCTAAAACTCGTATTACAGTCACACTGACTTCACCATGTGCACACTACACCTCTGAGTAAGAACTCATCACTACAGGTAGTGGAGAACCTCATTAACACAGGCTTAACAGGCTTAACTAATGTCCTTGGATGAATTAGGAAAACGTTGAAAACTGTTCCTTGAAAAGTCACAGGGACCAGATCAACTACAACAACAGATGTCACATCTATCTCACTGCCTTCTCTGGCTAGGTTGTGGCTAATTGACCTTAAGATCCAACTTCCAGTCAGGACTAATGGTGCTTCACTTCTTCAAAGGATGACTGCCTTTTTAGGCAATACTTGTAAAATGCTTTTAAATTTCTAAAAATAATTACCAGACTGATCAACCACCATTTAAGCAAACGAGACCAAAAGTTCATCAAAAAAAGAATGTGTTGTGTAACTGAGAACAAAGCACCAAGTGCTACAATTATGAAATTTAAAAATCTTTATTGGCTTCTGTATTGCTCATTAGAAAAATAATAATTGCATAAACCTTCTGCAAGAAGAAATTTTCACATTACAGTATACTGGTTCTGGCTGCAATGACCATTAACTGAAAATCTATTGACAGAATCAGAGCCTCTAAGACCTCTAAGAGATACTGCAGAGTTACAGAAACTCCACGCTGTTCTTCCATGACTGTACTAACTTTGAACCAGACTAAAAAGCTATGAAACATTCTTTTGCACAGTGGTTCTATATGGTTGTTCACTTCAGTGCAGGCTGCAAAGAAGGACCACAACTGTACTTAAATAAGCAGCTCTGGCACTCACAGGTATCAGATCAACTGAATGCCAAACATTTCAGAAAGAGCTTGCATTTTAAAGTGATGAAGTGCTATATATTTGAGTAGTATTGATATTTCTCTTGCCTTCCCTCACAGAACAGTTGCTTCAATTTTGCTTAAAAGAAAAAGGTGAATTTAATGCCAGCGGAAGCCGCAAACTGTTCCAGCACTCCTCAAGTTTTCAAAATCCAGACTCTCATATGCTCCTCTTACCCAAAATAAGATGAATTAAATGTCAGTCTGTACATTTTCATATTTCACAATTTAAATGATTAGTAATGCCTATGAATCATTTAGTAATGTGGACATTACAGTGCTTACCACAAACCCACCAGACTTTGGTCTTTAGGCAGACTTCTAGAAAAAGTGGCCTGCTGACTTATAAGTTGGATGTATTACTCATACATTTAATATAAAAAGGCTAGCATCTAGTCACATACCCATGACTGGTTCCTTTTTTTCATTTTCCAGTTTCTTTGGCAATGAAGTAAAAATTCTATCATTTTCTGCAGTAATTGCTCTTTGAATTTCTTCAATTTCTGATGATCTGGAAAATGGAACTTCTCTTACATTTTCCTCTGCATCTCCTTCTTCATCACTTTTGTCTTCATCATCTTCAAAATCATCTTCATAGTCCTTTGAAAGTAACAGAACTTTCAATACTTAGTAAACACAGACTATAGATGTATTTTTCAAAATTTCACAGAAATTATAAAATGGTGTCAAAATAAAAACCTCATACAGATGGCTACAAATCCTCTGACTGAAAGGCATTCTAACATAACTGATGGAAATGGCATCTCTTGATTGTGTAGTAGTTTTAATCAAGAGAAGATAATCTCAGTGTTGTTCTACAGTGCCCAATATAGCCTTTTTTTTAAATATCCTGAAGTAGATACTATATATTTAGGTGAATTATGTGTTCTTTAAAGAAATAAAATAACAGTGTTCAGTGGCATAAATGCCTCAGGGATGTATGAAGTTGTTTGTTTGACAGTTTCAATTCAAAATAGCAGGCTTTAATGGCAGGCTCACATTTAGTAAACTGCCACACTCCCTGTCCATGCCTAACGGTTATACTTTAATAAAGTCCCTTAACTCTCATCTCATGCTAAAATAATCACCTAACACACAGGACATGAACAAGTCTTAAATGTGCTTATTTCTCTTCACTGAATGGTAAAGGGCTACTCCAGTGACCAGCTCAAGAGTGGCACTCACCACTCCTGACGTGAGTGGAGATGAATTCTACCCTCACGGAACTAAGATGATTCTAACTCAGCTCACAATGAAAGCACATCCCACACACTCCTGTATCCTAATAACTTTAAAGTAGGCAAAAGAGAGCTAAAAATAGGGAGTTCAATTAAACAAATTTGTGAAGTGAGTGCTGTGTGTCAATACCTTTTTCCTATGATAGTTTTGCAATGATAAACAGGCTTTTTTAATTTTTTACCTGAAATTATTAGCTCTGATTATTTAAACAATTCAGCAATCTTCACAGAAATTCATTTAAATAACTGAAATCCAGAAAGGCAGAGAAAACATTTTGTGAACACTTTGACTAAAAAACCAAAAGTTGGTTCCCAGCCTCTGATGAAAACTAACTAAATATATAGCACTGAGTTTCTACATTACATTTTAATTATTCACTATCTGCTGTTAGCCAAGTTAAGGTCACTGTCACCAAAAGATAACTAACAACCATGTAACATCCTGTTTATTTCTGTGAACAAAGTTAGTCTCTATTTTGATACTTAAGGATTACTTCAGACAGACAACTGTATACTTCTACTTACTTCAAAGTCATCTTCATAATCTGGTGAAAAATCCTCAAGTCCTGTGTCTGGATTAGAGATATGTGTATCTTCCATTTCCTAAATGAGAAAAATAAATGAAACCATTAAATAATCTTACAAAAAACAAATCTCTTATCTGCCAAATCAGCATACAATAGATTAATAGTTTTTTTCAGGTATTTCTACATTTTTAAGCAAACATATAGCATATAGTTCATACAGATAAATAAAATTATATTATCAAGTGATAATTACTGAATTAAACTAACAGTACAGGAAGGAAAACAGAACTCAACCTTATCTTGGGAAGACCAACTATTTTTCTACCAGTATTTTTATTGGAAAAGACATGGAAATTGCCTACAATTTCATTGATGGTGTAACACCAAAATAAGACTGTTCCACCATTTTGAGGACTAGACAGAATTATCCCTATACCTATCTTATACTGGGGGACTCAATCTGTTGGTAAAATATGGTAAATGTTGAAACAAGGAAATTTGGTGTAAATAAATTGCATTATTTGAATCAAGTTAATAATCTAGGGAAAGGAAATTTATTTGAAGTGACTACAGGGATACCATAAATCTTATTCCAAGAAAATAAAGTAGAGGATTCAATGTCAGCAAAATTATCTACATATAAAAGTTATCTTATTCTCCTATTGTATCCATGTCTCTGCTTTCCTGGTTTCAACATTTGCACCATATTTTATTAACAGACTGAATCCCCCAGCATAACTTAGGTTGTGAGAAATTTCTCTGATGTGTTCTGTCTGCAAGGCTGCAGGTACTCAGCAGGTACTAATTCATTAAAAAATTCAGAGAATTTTTAAAAATCCTTATTCCATTTTGTTAGACAGCTTTAGTAACACACTCAAAAAGGTGAGTCTTTATTATTTATTAGGCTACTTTATAGTCTTTATTACCTTACTATGAACACCTCAGAAAATGCCTACAGAGCTGTCAGTTTTGTTAATAACACAAATGTTTACAATATTGCATCTGTTACACATGCAGTTCTTACACTCTAAAAACCTCCAGCTGTTAGTAGTTGTCTGGGTTCCTACTTAAAAGAATTTAGAGAGAAAATATATATCATGTCAGTCCTAAGGAGGATTAGGAAATCATGCTGGAATATGTGTAAGGCTGTGGTATTTGGAGCAACAAATATACAAAAAACATCAACAGCATAGAATGCAAACCCCTGGAATTTGATTTAAGTCTCCCTGTTGAGTCAGCATAGAATGCAACCCCTTGGAATTTGATTTAAGTCTCCCTGTTGAGTCAGGTCTTAAGCAGGGATTTCACCCTCCTAGGCTGCCTCCTATTGCCAATGAAGACAGAGAATACAATGGAAAAGGAGACCAAACATAAAAGGACTGAACTGCCTCTTTCTCTCCACAAACTACAAATGAAATTAAGGTCCTCACCACAGACAAGTGACACTTAAAGATGAGCTGAATCAAACAGTTGAAAATGTGACAAAACTTTTTAAAATTTTTATGGTAGAGTTCAGCTGTATTTGCACAGACCATTCCAAATAAACCCAAATCTATACAGCTTCAGCTTCAGACTTGCTGAAAATTTGGTTCTGTCTGCACTTGTCCATTTAAAAATATCAAAATAATTTAAATTCTTTCAAAACATAAAAATAATTTCCTCTTCCTTAGTTTTACCTCTTGTCTTTTGTCCATCTCCTCTTTTTCACTGAGTTTTTCTTTATCTTTGACAGCCCTATTCAAAAGAAGAGAACAATTTTATTAGTTAACTCATAAAAACACTGTTTTATGTTTTCTGGGGATTTTGCTTGTTTTAGGAAAAAAAACTGTCTTTTTTTTCCTGAAAAGTAAAAAACAGTTGGAAATTTCCAATTAACTGAAATATTTCAACAAGTATTTTTATGGATCTTTATGATACAAAAGGATCATGAAATACTGAAGTGATTAACCAGCAAAGAATTCAGAAACTTTGTCCGAATTTAACACCTATAAATGCATCAAAAGGCAAGAAAAAGTAGTGAGGAAAAAAATTAGTAAACCCACACATTTATTACTTGTTTTTAATATCTGCAGCAAACCAGAGATCAAGATCAGGTTGGTGCAATATGCTCAAAAGCTATAAATCAAAGACTGATTTCAAACCTGTTTTTTCATTCAGGGGTGCTATTTATGAGGACAATACAATTAGGGGCAGAGGAGGAGCAAATCATCAACAAGCTTTGCTCCTTAATAATCTGTTTGATAGCTTTATAAGTAGACAGTGCCAGACTTCAAAAAGAGATTATTTTTACTTCTTATGTGAGTATTTGTATATACTGCTAAACATAGGAAAAGGTGATAATAAAAATTAAAATTTGGCTGGATCCTGTCCTAAAAAATTGGAGTGATTCAACATTAACAGTGCTTGAAACTGAACCAGAGTTTCAGGACATCTCACCAAACCATACTGCCTTCCCTGCCATTCAGGAATGGCTCAACTCTTCTTTCCCAGCTATGCACAGTGACTCAGCCATAACCCCAGCAGCAACAGCTTCAAAACACTGCCTGAATACTCAGCACTGCTGACACAGCTGGGGGCTGCTGCCAGGCAGCATCCCAACGTGTGTATTCTGAAATATTTCAGTTTTTTTCTTTTGCACAGGAACACATTTCCACAAATTCACTTCTGCCAAAGTGCTGTGTCCCATGCTGAACATTATTAAATACTCAGCCAACATTGGTAGTGATTTCACTGCCAGTGTCCCCAGAAGCAAATAACCCAGACTTGTATTGAGCCAGAAAACGAAACTCAGGGTTAAGAGTGAGAATTGCAACCAACAATGTACCCAGAGAATTAGACTTTAGAAAGTTGTATAAGAATTTCATGAGGCTCAAGAATTAAAGAACTCAGAGAACTAGAATACATAAGAAATTTCTAGTAATAAAATTGCTAGTAACAAAACTTAAAAGTATAATCCCAAAATTTAACTGATTGTACTGAGAGCATCTGGACCTTTCCCTTTCATATTCAACTGCAAACTGGCTATATATACAAATATAATGTTTTAGATACTATCTAGGATAGGACTGAGTATTGATAGTCAAATTAAATTAAAAAACATAAGAAAGCCCTATGTAGTTTATCATGAACCTTACATGTGTCCATATGACTACATAGAGAATTTCCAGGTGACAAGATACAGCACTTCTGTCTCCCAAACTAAGTACCCAGATTAGTATATATGTAGTTTACAGGGACTGCAAAATATCTCTTGCTACCCTGCTGTAGAAAAATAATTAATGGA
The DNA here is from genome assembly GCA_013398075.1 of Notiomystis cincta. Classification (NCBI taxonomy): domain Eukaryota; kingdom Metazoa; phylum Chordata; class Aves; order Passeriformes; family Notiomystidae; genus Notiomystis; species Notiomystis cincta. The sequence goes on along the minus strand of VZRX01008768.1, from coordinate 102,315 downwards.
ATACAAATATTTTTATCTGAATCACCTTAGAGGCAACACCTAGATTTTTTAATTGCTACTGTATTGGACCTATGAAAAAAAAAAATTACAGTAACCCTAGATATGTGAGATTAAGAATTCATGCTTATTGGTTTGGTGGTGACAGAATCTTAGTAGGCACCTTCTAGTATATAATTATTTTAAATCTCTGCATTTACCTTACAAGCTGATGGCTCATTTCTTCTTGAATCCTCTCCTCCCTTTTGTATTCACTCTTCTGTAAAAGAAGTCACAATATTAGTAAGTCAGAAGGGAAGGAATATATATATGAACCTGTATGAGTAGTATTCTTATCAAACAGGGAAAAAGGTTGCTAATTAATTGTTTCAATTACAGACTATTTTTTATTTCAGTCATTGCTCGTAAGATGTTCTGAAAAACTGGCAGGGGCTAAGGGCTGACCTTGGAAGGCTGTGGCCAGCCTGTTCAAAAAAATAAGATTGTAACAGTATGTGCTACAATTCACACAAACTGGACCCAGGGACAGAGAACAGTCTCAGGCACTTTTAACCCCCAATAGAGGGACTTGACTCTTAAATTCTGTATTATGAAGGTTTGCCTAGTTTGGAAATGTGTTCAATAGGTTGCTTAAAATAAAGGTTTTTGTCTCTATCCAGAAACAAAATATAACTCTGGGACATCAGTGTGCATGTTCTCTAACAGCTACCTAAGTCAACTTCCAAGGAAGTCAAACATTGAGCAAGCCTCTGACAGACTTTTGTTGTCTGCTGCAGACAGTCAGTTACAGGAATCACTCATGGAGGGCCCCTACACTGAAAATTACTAGTATTTTTACTAGAAAATATATTTCTGAACTTTTATTTTAGAAGCTTGTACATATTCACTCTTTAAGCAGCAGAAGAAATTACCCTAGACCATCTCATGTCTCATAAAATTTGAATGTCTCATGAAATTTATTTGATTTTAGGAGTTACAAATTACTAGAGAGTCTTTCTCTCAGTCTTGTTGAATGAATACTTGCAAAAATCAGTAAAAAATGACAAATTTTTGATTAAGTCTCTAAGATATAACATCATGCTCCATATTAGAAACATAGAGGATATTCTGTGGCTTCAGAAGTAGAGGCAAACCCCACAAATATAAGGGATCTAAATTCCCATGTCTACTTAAGAGTTGGCTAGCTGTGTTCCCTTCATAGACAACACAAATGTAGCTTCTATTAAAATCCTATTTTTCTATAAAGGCAGCCAATAAAGTTCAATGGACCTCAAGCCTTATGACATCTCCACTTCCAAGTGTTTCCAAAAATTTCAAAAGTCATAGCAAGAGAGGATTTTACGAAAAAAAGTTTCTAACATATAGGCAACTTTTTGTTTAAATTTATGGAAGGAATCAATTCTGAATTACCATATTTAAATGCAGAGGTAGTTTTTCATGTACCACTTTAGCCTCAAATTTCAGAAAATGCTGACTTAAAATCCCAGCATTTTTATCATTCCCCTATTGACAATATATCAATAATTAAAGTAACTGATAAGGTAATGTTTTAACAAAACCTACCCTTGGATCATATTTCTTTCTTTCATTTTCTCTACTTTTTACTCTCTCATTAGCTTCTGCCACTGGCCCTTCTCTGTTTCCATGGGAAGATTTTTCTTTAGAACTCTTTGATTTATGTTTCTCTTCCTTTCCATAATGTTTATGACTTTTCTCTTTAGAAAGCTTTTCTTTTTCTCTCCCAACAGAATGTTCTTTTTTTTCTCTGTGTCTTCTTTCTCTCTCTTTTTCCAACTCTTGGTGTTTCTCTAATCTGTGTACACGTTCACCTTCTTGAACTTTATAGGCTAAAACTTTCTCAATTTTCTTTCTTAAATCATCATCCTGCAAAGAGAAAAATAATATTGAACAGTTAAAAAGTTCTCCAAGACTGTTCTATCTTCACAAATCTATCAATTTTTGACCATTAAAATGATTGAATCATAAGTACTTAATCTTTCTGTCACATGGATCTTCCAGCCATTTTTTTTAATTTCCTATGATAACAAGTTTCAAATTATGACTGCACTTGAGATTCTGATATTTCTTCTCTGACACTGCACATCTTGCTACAGAAAAGTCTTTGAATTATATGTCCTTCACAAAAAAAATTAATTCTTATTTACTGGATGGTCTCAGGTAGGATGTACCCTTCTCAATTACCCCTGTATTAAAGGCATAAATATCAGATGGAAAGTTTTGATGTAGTTGTACAAAAATGAAGCATTGTTTTTTATGAAAATTTTATTTCATGTTTACTTAAAAATCCCAATGAAATATGTCCTTTAGATAGGGTAGCTGAGATATATTTTTGTGTGTGTTTTGAACACTTGTCAGAATATTACTATCTGTGCATCCCTTGGAGTTCTTGGGAGCTGCAGTCTGATCCAATTTCTTGATTATTCTACAGTTTTGTCTTATTCAGTTACAGAAACACTTCACTAATTTCCCTTCCTTTACCTTCTGTGTTTTATGTCTTCTTTCTCGCTCTTCAGTTCTTGCTTTCTGCTCCTCTAGAAAACAGATGTATAAATTAGGGAACAAATCTTACAAATATTCAAACTCTGTACGTACTCAACTCTAGCGTGTAGAAAATAGCATTTCAGTGATGAGTTTTCTCTAATATACGAGGTTTCTAAACAGGAATTCTGTTGAAGTTCTCTCTCCAAAGCTGGTTACTCCTTCTCTCCTAATCAATCCCTTCAGTTTTGTGTAATGGTGAGAGTAATGACACATGCTACTGATTTCAGCAATCACCCTGCAAGTGAATGGATTGCTCAGTAGAGAGTGGCTGGGCACTGATCAACAAAGCCAGTGACATCCATCCTCTCCTCAGAGGAAGGAAAACAAGCACCCATTTTTTTAAAAGCATCAGAACAAAACTACGTTATCACCATGTTCCATAAAGATACACATGCAGGTAAGTACCCACACCTGCCTGTTTTATCCTCTCTGCACATATGGGGTATGGTTTCAGAGTATTCCTATCTAAACATCAAATATTTCCAAGTACAACAGCAACCCGAAGTTACTTACCCAAACGATGCCTGATTTCTCTTCTTCTGTGATGTTCTCTATCTCCTTCTTCAAATGATTTCAGATTATTTTGTAGATCTATTTGCTTCCTCTCAGATGTCCTGTGCTTTTTGTCTCGTTCTCCATCAGCCTCCCTGTCTTTATGTTTTAGTACTCTGTGTCTCTCCTCCTCCAAACGTGAGTCTTGAATCTTATCTTTGTGTCCCTCTCCATCTCCTCTCTGGTGCTCTTTCTCCCTTTCTCTCTCTCTCCTTTTCTCCCTGTCCCTTTCACTGGATTTAAACCTCTCTCTCTCTCTGGTTCTTTCCTTGCTCTTCTCTCTGTCTTTGCGTTCATGTCTGTCAGGGTCCATGTCACGAACAGTCCCCTCTCTCCGCAGTTTCTTTTCTTTGTGTTTTTGGTCTTCATTTTGACTCTCTGGTAGTGATGCCTGAAATAAAATAAAAAAATCTATCATTATAATTCAGCAATCTATTTTGATAGCAGTAAAAACAAATGCTGGATTACTAAATGTGTATTTAATTTCTCAAACCCTATTAAAATGCTGATAGGCTTAATTTGTAAATACTAACATTATGTCTGTGCTTATTGTAAAAAGAATTAATAAATGGAATAATAAGATACATAATAGAAAACAGCTTTTTAAAAATACAACACAAACCTAATATGAATATCAGTGATATAACTGACTGGAGTTTGAATGCCTATTTGACCAGCAGATAATGTAATTAACCAGTTTAAAAACACAGGACAAACATGATAGATGATGATAATAAATACAATATATAATATACAAGTAGGAAAGTAAGTATATGTAAAGCAGAGCTGTCACTTGCATTTGGGTGGCCACCAAATCAGACCCCATTGACTGCTGTGTGATTACTGTAACAATGCATTATTTCCATTTACCTAATTTAGAAATTTGTAGGGTAAACTTATACTACCTGTGTAGCTAGAAACAGCTGAGTGGGCCAGCCTGTGGGTAACCTTGAACTGGAGAGATTCCAGAACAGTCACTTGTGACAAGGAACTCAGCAGCTACACATTAAAGCTCTGTACCATTTGTATTCAGTGATGGAGATTTAAAGTGTCTGGTGCACCAGAAAGTGTCAAAGAGCTGCTACAGATCCCACAAGGCAGAGTGGCTTGTGGAACAAAAAACTCATTCTAAATTCTAGTGCTGTAAGGTAACTTAACATCAAGACTAGCAGAAATAAAATAGATCCACCTTTAGATGTTTCCTAAGTTCTTCTGCTTTCCAAGTATCTTCTTTGGTTCTTTTCTAGAACAGAAAATGCAGAAAAGGCTGAGTAACCAATTTGCAGAGAGAAGTAAATCATTTAACAATGAATCATATTTCTAAGGAAAGGATCAAGGTACACGTGGCAAGTATCACTAAAAGAATCATGCAAACAGTAATTTGATTTAGCTCTAACATCTGTTTACAGTAAATCTCACCTGACTGGACCTGGAAGAAGCCTGAAGCTCAGACATGTGTAAGTTGACTGCACATGAAATATTTGTAGGTAACTGAAGGTAAAAAGCAAAAAGAGAATGAAACTAATCAAAGTACACATGATGATTGTCTCACTAGAGTGCTCCCTAGTAAAATAGATTGTATTTCTTCTATCCTCACTTGCAGAGCTCCTGCACTTGGCTACTTGACTGCTGTTAAAAAGACTAAATAAAGAAATCATATTGTTTGAGATCACTGTGGGAAAGGAGGAATTTTAATCTATTGAATATTTTAACCAGCTAATTGGAGGATGATGACCATATCCAAAGTGACGTGATCAGGCTACCCTTATTATCAAATTTAGACTTGGCAAAAGCTACTGAAGACTAACAAAATAATCACTGATAAATATTACAATGATCAACTGCAGTGGTGGAAGAAAATAAACATATGCTGCCCATTTTTTTGTTAAATCATTATATGGAAGCAGTATTCTAACAGTATATATATATATGTGTATATATATTTAATGATTCTATATGAAAAAGAAAATCTTGTCTTTTCAAACTTAGATTTTATAGAAGATTGTAGTGGACTGGTAAAATTCTAAAGTCAATGAGATGTCCCAAGAAGGCAGTACTTGTAACAAAAAGAAAGTGCCCTTTAAGTTTTATTTTCTTCTGGTACTTAAAAAAGGCAAAAAAGCAAAGAATTCAAATATTTACTACTGCAGAAAGTCAGATGAGAAAGCAAAAACATATGAAAATTTTACTAAGTCCAGCTTTAACAAAGCCTAAGAAACCCAACAGAACTTATGTGAATGTAACATGGAAGGAAGGATATGGATGGGAAGAGAGCAAAATGTCCTGTATTCTCAAATAGTCCTTAACATATGATCATGTTTTGGGTTTAGACAATATTTAGTTATGTATCAGCAAAGAAAGAAAGAATGTTAATTATATTAATAGCATAAACCCAGCGAAACCAACAGACAACATCAGATAAGGCAGCTTCAGATTTATTTCAAAGCTGAGGCAAAAAGCACACAGCAAACATTCACAGGTGATTCTCTGCCACTTTTCTGGGTCTGCAGTTTTCACCTCCCCACCACAACCAGAACCTGTTGCTTTTGTGTATGACGATTTTCCACTTAAATCTCTTCTTTTGCAGAAGTATAATAAATAAACAGGGGGAAAAGGAGATATTTTATAAAGGGTCTTAATAACTTTGAAACCTCTGCCCCTCTGTAAGTAAATGTCCACACAATAATGTTTAAAACAAACTTTCAAAGATATCCTGAACTTTTTCACCTATCTGCTAATTTAGAAGTACTTATATACTCATTTAAACCCAGATTAAGATTAGTTGCTTAAATGACACTGGGGTTTAAATTAATTCTTCCAGCCGAGAGCATTCAGCTCCCATGACAACTCAGATTTACTGAACTCAAAAAGTGCTATTAACATTTTTACCAGTTAACAATCTGTCCTTTAATCGAAGGAAAAAAGTACTCAGTGGAACAAGAAACCTTGTTGCTTTGATAAACTTTCAAAGAGCTCAACCTGCGTTTCTTCACTCACAATTAGACAGGTAAGAGGTTTTCAGAATATACTGTTTTTAACTAATTTAAGAACTCAGTTAAATATGAATCTAGAGAAAAAGAAACTGAAGAACAATAAGACAAAATTCTGTCTTTAATTTTTAAGCCAGAGAAAAGTGCTTTATTTTTACATGTAAACATTTATCTTTCTTATTTCCAACATGAGCTGCCCTCAAACAGGTACGAGCACGACTGACGAACAGAAGCAGCAAGAGGAGGGCTCCTCCCTCAGCGTGGCTGCTCCTGCCACCGCCTCTGCCTCTTCGGCACTCGCCCAGCGACACACCTGAACGATTTTAGATCAAAGTTTAACTTTCCCATCACAGCTCGCTGGCCCACCGATTTGGCACTTCGGCTTTTTCAAGTGAAAATGTCAACAGTAACTGATGTTAGCAAGCGCGTGTGGTTTTGTTTCCTTTATTCCGGAGCTCCACAAACGTTCAATTATTTAACACCTTAATGCAAAAGATACGTGCGTTCCCGAAGAACTAAACCCTGACAATTAGCGGTTACAGGAGCATCAATTATTAAAGACCCATTTATCTAGAATGTGAAGCAGCGGGTTAACCACCTCTGCCCTTCTGCAGGAGGGTGTGCGGCTGCTACAACCTCACCCCTCCGCCACAGGGACAAGGATTTCCTTGCTACGGCTCT